>CM032448.1:53906380-53928880 GCA_019049505.1 Pachyrhynchus sulphureomaculatus
CTAACCTAAAACCATGTGCTCTGTTGTCCCGGGAAAATGTTACCGGAAGTTACGTTTATTACGCCGTAATTTTTCATAAAATTTCATGATTCAATTTCCTAGAATTATGTCAGCTTCCACAGGCTAGTCTCTCGTTTGTAAGTCTAACTTTCTTATAGTTGTGTATTTGAAAACCAATTGTAATAATTTTTAGATGTTCTGAAGAAGAGTTGAATAAATCTGAAAGCTTAACAATTAAACAAAAAGTTTCAATGGCCAACTGTTTTTTTGACTGCATCCTTACTAAATTACTTTTTTCTTTCTCACGACTACTTCCAAATTTAAATATTTATATATATATATATATATATATTTATATATATTTATATATATATATATATATATATATATAATCTGGCCAGTTATTTAAAAAAAATTGCTAAAAAATAACTATTTTCACTACGGTCATATTTACATATTCTGGTGAGTTATGAGCTGGCCTACCAGCCTTCGCCTTCGCAGGAAATACTATATATATATATATATATATATATATATATATATATATATATATATATATATATATATATATATATATGGGGGTTCCCAAAAACCAACGTATTCCCTGCGAAGGCGAAGGCTGGTAGGCCAGCTCATAACTCACCAGAATATGTAAATATTACCTTAGTGAAAAATAGTTATTTATTTTTTAGCAATTTTTTTTTAAATAACTGACCAGATTAGGTTGGTACTTTTTGTTGAGAGTATTAATAGAGGAATCATTTTTCTTTATAAAATTACATAAAATTTTAATTAATAAGTCAATTTTCGGTGATATTTTTGAAAATATGTAAATATTGATAGATATCGAAAGTCACTTTTGATTTTGGTTAAACAACAGTTAATGCGTAGATTGAATTTTAAATAATATTTATTTATTTATTTATTTAATTAACGGGCAATGCCCAATTTTGAAACAATACAATAAAATATCTTAAGACGACAATAAAGTAAAAAAGAAAATTTTAGAATAAGAATGAGGGAAAGAGAAAAAAGAAAAAGAAAATTATAATAATAAAAATAGAAAAGTAAACTATGACTTTAACAATAAGTAACAAAATGCACATCATACTCCACACAACTGTCTATAAAACACAGATCTTCCAACGAAAAAGTCCAGACTGGGACGCTCATTGGCAACGCGACATGACCTAGAGACAAAATAATTGCATCCGTAGTTGGTCCTGTGGGATGGCACAAAAAAAGTGTGCCTCGAACGGGTCACCCTGGAAGGTACATGCAGACCAATTCTGTCCAGCAGAAAGGGACAATGGTAGTTACTATGGAGAATATTATAAAGCATTTTGAGATCTATTGCAACTCTGCGATCTTGTAGAGTTCGAATGTGAAGCTCAGCTTCTATCTGAGGGTAGATAAGTTCAGGTCTATAGATCTTAAAGGTAATGTATCTCAGAAATTTGTGCTGCACTCTCTCAATGCATTGAACGTGAGTACCATAGCAAGGATTCCATACACTGAAGGAGTACTCCAAACGAGCTCTAATCAGTGAACAGTACAGCTGCTTGATTGCAGCTATACTATTAAAGCCCAGAAGAGACTTGGAAACGATATGCTGTATATGAGGTATAAAAGTTAATTTTGAGTCAATAATAAGCCCTAGATCTTTGACTTCAGACACTCGTTCAAGAACATCATCCCCGATCTTGTATGGATAATCTAACTGAGTCCAGGACTTACCGAAAACGATAGAATGGCACTTAGTCGCATTTAGCTCCATACTATTGTCCTTGCACCAAGATACAAGTTGATTCAAATCTGTCTGAAGTTTGTAACAATCATCGAATACAGACACCTCAATATACAGCTTCAAATCATCGGCAAAAAGGAGGACCTCATTATGTGCAAAACGATGAGTCAAGTCATTAATAAATAAGTTAAACAGAAGAGGGCCCAAGTGCGATCCCTGTGGAATTCCAGAGGGGACATGTATACTATCCGATAAGTAGTTATTGAAGCGGACAGTCTGTGTACGTCCAGTCAAATAGCAGGCAAGCCAATCCAACATCACTCCTCCAACACCCGCCCTCCTAAACATGGACAGAAGAACAACATGGTTTACCCTGTCAAACGCCTTGGAAAAGTCAGTATAGATCGAATGCATCCGAGTTCCCCTCTCCAAAGCGCCAGACACAAAGTCGACATATGACAGCAGATTGGGACTTAGCTGAGTAGTCAAGAATTCAGTTATTATCTGTTCGAAAACCTTAGGAATGATACTTAATATGGTAATTGGTCGATAGTTAATTATCTGATCACGGCTACCTGACTTGTGAATTGGTGTTATGTAACCCAGTTTCCAAAATTTGGGAAAAACCCCACTGGTTAAAGATTCATTAAAAATACTGTGCCTTGGGCGAGCGAGAACAAAACTGCAGTGGTTAAGTAACGCTGGAGGTAAGCCATCAGGTCCAGGACCCTTATTAATATCCAAAGAACACAAATGGGAATACACATCAAACAATGAAATGCTATGTTGAAACAAATTGACGTCACAAAAGGAAAAGTCATCATTGTGATCATCAGAACAATATCTATTACTGTACACCTGGAGGAAGTGAGCAGTAAACATATTAGCTATCTCAGGACCCGAATCACCAGTAACATCGTTGTAATAAAACACATTTGGAAAGTTACCGCTCTTCCTTTTAGAATACACAAACCTCCAAAACTGCTTAGGGTTTGTGAGCAACGAACTCTCAGCGAATGAGACATATTGGTTGTAAGATTCTGTAGATAACTTTTTGTATTTTTGTCGTAATGAAGAAAGTCCTCTTCTTTTCGATTATGCAGTGCTTAAGTTCAGGGGAGTACCACCTGGGGAAACAACCGGTAGAGACCTGCTTAAGGGGCACATACATATCAAGAGCTGAATAAATAGTATCATAGAATATATTTACCAAGCCATTTAATCCCACGCCAGCCAACAAAGCATCCCAATCCCCCCCTCGTAAAAAATCATTAATCAAATTAAAATTAACAGATTTAAAGTTTCTATAATAGCCGTCACCATGACCAGAGTAGTTGTTTCTGTCCATAAAGGTGGGAACAGTCACCTCCAATGGCGGATGATAACCATCCAGAGGCAACATACAGTCATCAACTTGAAGAACCGAACAGGCTTCGTCCTGGAAAAGCACCAAGTACAGAACTGAGTTGTGGATGTTGACTATTATATTGAGTTGATAAAAATTGTGAAGTGCGCATATATTAGTAGCCGCCTCTATAGATTCCCTTTCAGCAGGAGTCGCCAAAGGCGCAGGTCTGGTCGCCGAGGTAAACCTATCTCTGTACCACGAAGCATGTGGAAGGTTAAAGTCCCCCAGGATTCGTAAGCTTGTAATGGTGAAAGTGGAGGAAAGTAGACTGCAGCCAAAATTAAAGAAGCTTTTCTGTTTCCAATAAGAACAAAAATATCCTCCAAATTATCATTCAGGACAATCTGTTTACTATTTATAGTTTTATGTATAGCTACCAGAACTCCTTCCACCTCGTGAGCATACACTAGAGTGCTTTGATCTATCTCTTCTGTAAATATAGTAATCATTCATGAAAAGTTCAGCGTCGGTAAAGGTGTCGTTTACTCAGGTTTCAACAAACACTGATTGATATGATAGTGATATCCTGAAACAGACTCCAAAAGGTATTGCGGCTTTGTACGGAGTCCTCTGACATTTTGAAAATAACTTAGGAGCTGCTTCGGCGGCGGTGTAGTTAACGGTTTTTTGATACAATGGAAGGAACTCATCTTTGGTAACTAAGGGTTAAGTCAGTTTCTCCATGGGTATATTAGAAATAAAAGGATTTCCAATTTGATGCAAATTTTTTGGAACACACTGTATATACTATACAAGTATTTGCTTACTTCTATACTGTATCTGTTTCAACGCATAACTCAGTTACACTGGTGCTAAAACAACGTTCCAAGCCAGTTAACTTTCTTAAGTCACCTTTAATACTGCACTGTTAGCTCTGTCGAATATACTATCTCGCTGTAGGTGACAAAAATAATACTTCTTCTTCATGGCCATATACAATAACCTCTGAAAAAGCATGATTACCCCGACACGATTTATAAAAACACTATCCTATATAGTAACGTTTAGAACACTTTGATTTAATTGTATCATTTTACATTATGCCTACAATGACCTTAAATATAAATAACGTATAAACGTAAAATCGAATATTTTAACATGTTAAAAAAGGTTATAAAACCACAAATACTAAGATACCATCGCATCAATTTACAGCCTACATTGTAACCATCGGTCTCCTGAAAATTTGTCAGGGCTTCTTCCCCAGCTAGCCCAATAAAATTGAAGTGAAAACAATCCACTACGTAGCTGCGGGGATTAAGGAGACGTCAGCTATATATTATTTGACTGCAAATTAACAAACGCCATTCAGATTCTGATTGCTGAATTATTAAAATACAATATATCCTTACCGATTTAGATCCGAAAAATACCGAAAAGCAACGAAGTGATGAACGCACATATTGCATTTATAACTATCCATAACAGTGGTAGATAAGACTACAGATGAATATAGAACTATAAATAGAGAGATATCGAGGGAAATTACAAAAGGCAAAAGAAAAAAATGCAGAGGAAATTAAAAAAGACATATGCAAGATTAAGGACATGCATGATAATGTAATAACAAACAAAAGAGATATTTTACAGATCATCGAATTATTTTGTCAACAATTATATACCTTACTAGATAAAATAATTTTCGTTCAATCTACACCCCGTGGAGAATATCCAGAATTTTTTCAAAATTTTTTCATGTGTACTTTTCGAGATAAGGCGGGTGGACAGCGATTTTACGCGATTTTTTAAAAATAATATAAAGAAAGTGCGCGAAAGTATTACGTTATTATATATTTTTTACTCGTGTTTTCACAAGCTTTCATTTGACATCACACTCGATTACCTAGTAAAAAAAAATTTTTCACTTCCGATTTCACCCTCCAAAACTAACCCCTTAAGTCAAAATTTAACTTTCAAAACTACATGGCTCTGATGAGGCCATCAATTCCTATATTATTACCAAATTTCAACTTTCTATGACAAATAGTTTCGGAGAAAATCGGGTGTGACAGACGGTCGGGCGGACAGACAGACACACGGACAGACACCGAAGTGATCTTATAAGTGTTCCGTACGGAACACTAAAATTAGAAATTAACATACCAAAAATCCTAAATCAGGGGTCGGAGGATATACCAGACATCACAGAAGAAGAAATCACATCAGCCAACTTTGTAATAGAGGCAATTAAACAAGGAGGACAACAAATGATCAAATCTCTTAAAATGATATTCAATAAATGCCTCCTGGAAGAAATAACTCCATCACAGTGGAATCATGTATAAAAAAGGAGATACTTCAGACCCTACAAACTATCGACCCATTAGCCTCCTGAGTCATGTATACAAATAATTCACGAAAATACTTATCAAACGTCTAGCAAATAAATTCGAGTCTTTCCTTTTAAAAGAACAGGCAGGTTTCCGCTCGGGGTATCGAACAAACGACCATTTGCTTACAGTTAAAATACTCATTGAAAAATGTATAGAATATAATAAGCCTCTTGTGCTCGTAATTGTGTACTTCGAAAAGGCTCTTGATTCTGTAAATCTGCAGAGATTTTTGGAAGCACTTGCTGAGTGTTATATTGATTATCGATATTCCAATGCAATTAAACACATACAGGGTTACAGGGAAAGTCGTCCTAAATAATTAAGGACGTTATAGTTTAGGTCGTTTCTGACCGATTTGATTCTATGACATGATGTCCTAAACTTAACCGTTTTCTAGATATTGAATTTAAAGATTTTCTAAAAAAAAACATGTTTTTTTTGCTTTTTATATCGATTTTTTTTTATTAGAGATTCTCGAGTGCGATTTTTTGGTTATTTTTAGTTAGTCTGTATGTCAAGTATCAAAAATCATCAAAAAAATTTGAACTAGTTACTAACAGTTTCAAATGACGGCTTGTTAATGTGTTTCTAAATTACGAATTTTTACCAAGTGTTTCCTACTTTAAATCAATAAAGAGAAAAAAAATGTATGGAAGTTTTTCTGCAAATTATTTTAAAAACTTTTACGTCTTTTTAGCTATCTTAAACGGTATAATATCTACTGGATCTATTGAAAATTCTAAGAAAATGAGATTTCAATAGGCCCAAAAGTAGAGTAATATAATAATAGAATTTAGATACTACCAATTACCGGTTTACTACCTGCACCTTCAAACAATAAAAAGGGTTGGGTAAGCATTTTTTTTTCCGGTCGGGGTACTCTCTGTGCGAGTGACATTTTCTGTTCACTAAACATTATTGAATGATTTTTATCTGCTCATGCGATTCGTCCGTGGTAGATGTGCTATACCGTGCTTTTCAAAAATATCTGTGTTTCATCTTCTGACTGTGTGAATTGGCTCGTAACTGGATTTTGATCTCTGCTTGTGAATATGGCAACGTATACCAACGAGAAATATGCTGACATCCTATTGTGTTACGGATTTTGCGAAGGAGTGTCGTCGCGTGCACGTGATGAATACATACTGCGATATCCTACTCGTCGTGTACCTGATGTTAGCGTATTTGATGGAACTTATCGAAGACTACGAGAAACTGGTTCCGTACAAAGACGGCGGACTGACATGGGACGACCACGTATCTTTGATGAAGGCGAGACGAAGAAAACGAAATACGACGTCTCTTTGAGGTGGACCCAACCACATCTACAAATGTTGTCGCACAACAGCTTGGTATTTCGCAGTGGAAGGTATAGTTTGTAATGTATACTGTTGGGCAACACCCTTACCACTATACGCCCGTGCAAGTCATTGAAGAAGGGGATCCGTTGCGACGATTAGAATTCTGCAGATTTATGCTCAATACCGATGTGGAAGATGCATCTTTTTTTAAGAAAATACTATGGACTGACGAGTCGAAATTCGACAAAGACGGTCTTACAAACTACCACAGTGCCCACTATTGGGCTTCTAAAGAGGAAGGCAACCCAAACAAAAAAAGAACGAAAGGATCACAAACAAGATTCAGCTTAAATGCGTGGATGGGTATAATTTCAAATTATTTGGTTGGGCCATTCTTCCTGCCAGATAATTTGAATGGCGAGGAATACGACAATTTTTTGCGGAACGATTCACCTAATTTGATGGAAGACCTACCTATTAGTTTGAGACAAAACATGTACTTTCAACACGATGGCTGCCCAGCTCACTACAGAGGAAGTGTTCGTGCATGGCTCAATGAAAATTTTTCCCAACAAATGGATTGGAAGAGGCGGACCCATACCTTGGCCGGCGAGAAACCCAGACCTAACACCGATTGGATTTTTATATGTGGGGTCACATGAAAAGTCTCGTATACGACCAGATGACTCCTATCGAAAACGTGGATATCCTAAGACAAAAAATAATTGATGCGGCTGACGAAATGAGGCGGCACCTCACAACCAGCTTTGTGAAAAGTAATTTAAGAAAAAGAATGAGAATTTGTGTTAGAAATAGGGGCGACCATATAGAACATGAATTATAATTAATAAAAAATATTAAATTGCAAGGTTTTTTTTGTTTTATTTGTGTATTTTTCGTATTTCACCTAGAACTAAAAATTTACCTTTTGCTACCCGAGCCCGCATTAGGTGTCATTCTGTGTACAGTTTTCCTATTAAACTCCTAGTATTATACCTTTTTTGATAGCTAAAAAGACGTAAAAGTTTAGGACATCATGTCATAGAGCCAAATCGGTCAGAAACGACCTAAACTATAACGTCCTTAATTATCTAAGACGACTTTCCCTGTAACCCTGCATATAGAAATGCCACCGCTAATGTCAAAACACAATCCACCAGCAAATTTCGTATCGAAACAGGAATGCGGCAGGGTTATACGCTCTCTCCCAAGGTTTCCGTAAAACTTCTAGAAAGTATTCTACAATCGATAAACTGGGAAAGAATGGAACATTAACGGTGAGCAGTCGAATCACTTCAGTTTTGCCGATTACATTGTCTTAATAACAAACAAAATACAAGAAGCAGCAATTATGCTGCACATACCTCAGGAAGCTTCAAGAAAGGTCGGTCTAAAAATCAGTCTATCTAAGACCCAGTTTATGACAAATCTTGTATTAAGCGACATTATAAAGCTGAATAACGTGAAGATCGAGCAAGTGCACCAATATAAATACCGGGGACATGAAATCAGCATAGGATGAGATAATCAAACACATGAAATTCAGCGGAGAATAGGTCTCTACTGGGCTGTATATGGAAAACTGGCCTATGTATTCAAATCTAACCTTCCAATGTGTTTAAAAAGAAAAGTATTTGAGAGATGCGTACTCCCCGTTTTTACGCAGGGAGCCGATACTCTCGCAATGTCGAAGACAAACATCAATAAAGTATGTATATATGAAACGAAAGATGGAGAAGTCAATATTAGGCGTTACTTTTAGAGAATACATCCCAAATCACATTATCAGGAGGAGAACGAGGGTACAAGACACAGTTAACTCCATTCTAGGTCTTAAATGGAACTGGGCTGGGTATGTTGCTAGGTTTAAGGATGGACGATGGACAAAGAGAATTAAAAAGTGGCAACCAAGATCCTAAGCCTATCGGAGTAGAGGTAGACCACCAAATCGGTGGACTTTGGTGGACTGGATTTGAAAAGAGTGGCTGGAAATTGGTTACAAGTGGCCCTGAACAGAAAAAAGTGGCAAGACATGCGGGAGGCTTTCGTCCAGCAGTAGACAGTATAGGCTGATGATGATAATGATATCCTTACCTGTTCTTACACGTAATTCCTTTTTAATGGATCACTGTCTTTGTCTACTAGAAAAGTTGCAATGATACACTGCAATGGTGTGAAACGAGTATCCTTGTGTCTATATCGTATCCCATCTATATTTTATTTATCGTATTATACATATGTCAGTGAAATTAATAATCTACGAACTTATGTTGACCTGGCTTACATTAAAAAATAGATAAAATATAATATACTTGCTGTGTCCGCTGCTCCACTTGCGTGGACTACGGAATAATTGTTTGGGTTTTTTTTTTTGCAAGAAAGTGCAGCGCTGGCTAGAGAATTAAAAAAAAAACACGTAAATGTTTCTCGAATGATAAGCGCACTAACGGACAGACAGACAGACGTTGCGTTTTATAATATGTAGGGGTAAAATATACAATACTAGACACAATAATCAATCAATTTAATAAACAGATACAGAAAAAAAAGATATAATACAAATACAAAATATTAAAGGTTAATATTTAGCTGATGAACCTAATCCAATGCTATTAGTGTGTCCTCCAGGAAGTCGTTTCAGTCTCCCGGGTATGTTCACAAGGCGCATTCTGTAACGATGTCTTGAACAGTCTGTCGAAGTGCACCGCAGTCACATGACGGAAACCGGAGAATAGTCCGCCTATAAAAAGAATCTCCACATCTTCCTTGTTCGGTTTATATTTAACTTTATCCAGCTGGAGCGCGAAAGCTTTGAGCTGGGGGTAACAGAGTTCTTTCTTTTTTTTTTATGGGTCTAGCACACGTGCTACAGGGAAGTCCCTAAAGCGCTACAGGAGCGACACGTGTGCGAAGAAAGCGATTCACGTTGTTTTTGAATCGCTGTAAATTGTACTCGGTGGGAAACACAGTCCTGGGCAAATTATTCCAAAGGGATGATGTTCTCCATATAAAAGACTGCTTGAAAAGCGTTGTACGAGGAGTAACAAGCTGAACCTCATACGGATGTGAAGTATTAGCGCGACGTGTACTTCTAACATGCACCGCTCTGGGAGGAATTAAGCGGGCCACATCCTTCGAACACTTTCCATGAAAATACTTGTAGAATAGGCTCAAGTCGCCAACCGTTCTTTGATGTTCCAGCGAATCAAGGCCGCCGGTCAGTTCCGGGTCTCCAATCAGATGAACAGCTCTTCTCTGACTAGAATCCAACAAATGCAGTGTATGTTTGAGATCGTAGCTCCAAACATGGGAGCAGTATTCCATAGTTGGTCGAATTTGAGCTTTGTAAAGAATTAACAGTTGTTGTGGAGTGTATAGCTTTCTGGTTCGAAATAATATTCCCAACTTTTGAGAAGCTCTCCTTGCTATGCGTGCAACATGTTCATGCCAGGACATATTTGCTCCCAAATTAACGCCCAACAAACTGAGTGACGATGCTAGAGGAATGGAGTGCCCCGACATAACTATGTCGGGTTCAGCAACGTCAACTTTTTTAGAAAAAAAACTGCCGCCTGGGTTTTTGTAGCGTTAAATTCCACTTGGTTACTGTCATCCCAAGATAGAATTTCTTCCAGGTCTTTGTTAAGTTGAATGACTTCCTGCTGTCTGCGGATATTCGTCTGAGTAGCCGATGTCCGAGCGTTCAAAGTGAACGAAGAGATAAGTGTACTGTCATCTGCAAAGCTGTAGACTGGATTCTCGGTGATCGTGAATATAAATGAGAAAGAGTGCAGGAGACAGTATGGAGCCTTGGGGTACACCGGCGTTGACAGCGAATGCGTTGGAAAGAAATCCATCGACTGCCACTCGTAAAGAACGCTCTCTGAGGAAACATGAGCGCCATAAACAGAACTTTTCAGACATACCATAAGAACGTAGCTTAGTCAACAGCCCATCGTGCCAACCACGGTCGAATGCCTTGGATATGTAAAGAGCAACCGCTCGAGATTCTCCAAAGTGTTCAATTGCGTTGTTCCAAACATGTGTTACATAAGTCAGGAGATCTCCTGTTGATCTATTTTTACGAAAGCCATATTGGTGATCGCTAATAATGTTGAATCCTTCAAGATATTTTGGAAGATGCTGATTGATAGCCTTTTCCTTGACTTTCGATATTATTGAAAGCAGTGCGATTGGTCGGTAGTTATTTGGCAAAGTCTTCTTGCCTTTTTTAGGTATCGGCTGAACTGTGGCACATTTCCAGCAGGAAGGAAATATTCCCTTTCTGTAGGATAGGTTGAAAAGTCTACAGAAAACTGGTGTTAGTTCCCTCGCACAGTTTTTGAGAACTATGGCAGGTATTCCGTCAGCGCCAGAAGCCTTTTTGGTGTCTAGCTTCATCAAAATACGTTGTATGATACGCTGCCTGAAGACAATATCGGGCATCCTTGACTGCACTATGGGAATAGTAGATGGTTTTTTCCTTGGAAATCGACAGTAGAATGTGAAGCAAAGAGTTCAGCCAACAAGTTCGCTTTCTCAACAGGTGTCGTTGCAATAGAATTATGTGGCCGTGTGAGTGTGGTATGGTGGATTTGGTGAAATTTTGACTAACTGCCTTAGCGACTGACCAAAAGGACCTGGAATTGTTGGGACAAGCGAGAAGTCTATTTCTAATCCGTTGATTGTGTGTCTCCTTGGTTTCGTCAATAATTTCTTTGGATCTGTTCCTGGCTCGAACAAAGGTGTTACGATTTATGGTGTTAGGATTTTCACGCCATTGTCGGTATGCAAGATGTTTAGAAGCAACAGCTTCTTTGCATTTTCGGCCAAACCAAGGCTTGCCGTTGGAAGGGCATTTCTTCGAAAAAGGGATGTAAGCCTCCATACCGGCCAAAATAACATCGGAAACCTTCCTGGCGCAGTTAGATGAGTCGTCGGATCGAAAACAAACGTCTAACCACGGGAAAGTTCGAAAATATCCCATGAGATCTTCCCATTTAGCAGATCTGTAGCGCCAATTCTTGCGCGGTTTAGGCGCCTCTCTATCACTGATTGGTAGGATACTCGATGTCGAAAGTAGTTTATGGTCGGAAGAACCTAACGGCGGATTTACGCTGACCGTGTAAATCTTCGGATTGGTGGTTAAAAACAGATCAAGAAGACTGGCGATCTCACCGTTTCGATAAGGGATCCGTGTTGTTTGGTCAATAAGCTGAGTTAAGCCACAACTGATTGAAAATCATTCGGCTTCACGACCTTGTTCGTCGGTAGTATTTGAATATTTAAGCCAGTTGATGTTATGGACATTAAACTCGCCCAGGATGGCAATTTCGGCATTTGGATAGTTAATTTGTAAATGATCGATGGTGTCTGCAAGAGAAGCGAAAAGTGTTCTAATGTTAGTATTGCGTGGTGGTCGATAGAGGATACAGATGAACCTTGCGGTTGGCTGAATCGTTATTTTTATCCACATAACATCGAAGTTTGGGGGCTCCAGAGTCTCTTCTCGTTGGCAAGAGAGGTCGCTTCTGACAAAAGACAGATTCCAAAGTTACGCCTAAATCGGGAATAGAAGTCGTACCCAGGATAAAGATAGTTGACTGTGCTAGTCGATGAACTGACCTTAGTTTCACAAAGAGCGAGTACATGAGGTTTATTTGATTGCAGGTGTTGGTGCACTAAATTTATGTTCGAGTTTAAACCTCGTATGTTGTAAAAATCCATTTTAAAATTCTGATCTCTGCATGTCGACGCCCCTGAACCAGTCTCTACCCGGAGATCCGAACAGGGGCTATTTTACCTCAGGAATTTTTTGTATCCAGGTGCCTCATCATGCTATTTAGTCCCACAGTCCGGAACATCGGCACAGCCACGACACGTTAAGCAACTTCACGCAGCCTAAGCCGATGCGATGGTATCACACCAGGCGATGCTGGTGGGATCTGGGCATCTACCATCTAGGCTGTTCTTTAAGTCGCCTCCTACTACAGGCAGAACGTACCGGGGAAGATTTTCTATCCCGCTTCTCTACGGGGGAAATGCCCCTGTAACTCAGGCAAATTCACTTCAATGGTTTTGTCATTGTCCCATGAGGTTAAAATTGTTTCTCTCAGCGTCTCTAACAGGAGGCCGTGTGGATGTGAGCCTATCTCTTCTGAGAGACTGCCGTGATTGATGGATCGGTAGTTCAGGGTTATCGTCTTCTTATATTCTCTCATAAGAGCATTTGTTCTGCGGAGTTCTGGTGGGTCTATTCTGGATAGAACTGGAAGCCATTGAATAGAGGTATTCTTTATTGTCCCCGTGATCATTCTCATTATTTGGTTTAACTGAACGTCCGCTAACCTGGTGTAGGGGCTGTTAATCCAAACGGGGGCATAGTATTCCTATCCATATGTTGTAGCACATTTGTAGACAACTGTTTTCACTTTTGTTGATAATTGTACTTACATATTATAAATGAGTCAATATTTTGTGGCTAAGTTTGTGTTTGCGAAAACAAAAAGAATAAAGCATCTTTATTATTAAAGCAGCATATCGAGTTATCTTTATTAAGTTATTAAAATGGAGGAATAATTAAAACATAAACAAAGCATTTAATTACTTTGATCTTTTGAGCATCTTAGGTTTTGTTCGTGACAAGGTCTTCGACAATTAAATTAATTTTCAGCGATTTAATATTAGATGTAGCTTAGAATGTTACCAACGAAAATAACGTAAGCTAAATTGTTCTTTTTTAAGTTATATAAATACGAGCAGAATGAAATGTCAAGTATTTCTAAATATTAAATTTTGCGTTAGTTAAGAGCTGTTTTCAATTAAAATATTATTCGAGAGAGATATATTATATCCAGAATATTTAGATATTGCGATATGGTAAAAAGTTTTATGCATTTCAGTTAGGAGATATTAAACCCCTAAATCTTAGTTTTCAACTAACTAGTAACACTGACGACGTATAATGTACAGTTGTAGCAATAAAATTAATATCATATTTGAAATATTCCAACGAATTTTATTTAATGAATCTCACAATGTTATTGTATTGTATTGCGTCCTACCATGCTTTGACAACGTTTTTTAATTTAACGCGATTCGTAGATTTACTATTACAAACGACTTGTTTTACATTAATCCGTAAGTGATCCATTTTACAATCAATCTTGTAAATATGCCCTACATCATAGTACGAAAACAAGTTCAAATCCTTATATTGGCTCCTCCATTCTTTACGGTCTTTACAAGATATGTTTAACAGAGTTACGAAATTCAGTAAAATCAAATAAAACTAAACAAAACAATTTTACTTTTACCTGACCAAAGAATATTATCCCAATTTGTTTTCGGAGCCTCTTGCAGACAGCAGCTTGCTTTTACGTGATATTGTTTTTAATAAAGATGTTTTTTAAGGTTACTCTGGATAAGTTATATCTCTGAAATGTTATGATACTTAATTTTTAATTTAATTATTGTAGTATTTCTAAATAACACGACCAGAATGTTTATAACCTAGAGAGTTATTGTGACATGATTTTTGCGATATTTTTTTTCTTTTTTAACTCGACTTTAGAAAAAGCCATAAATAATATGTTACAACAAATTCTTACTACTTTTTCTGTCTCTAACTGTGATTTCTACAACATTGTTTACAGAGAACAAATTCATTTACAGAATTGCTTTACTGCCATTAGTTCCGGTTTGGGAATACTTTATAGAAATATATTCGTAGTTTAAAACAAATTAATATAATAGAAATTTTTTATGAATTTAATGTTGGTTACTTCTCCATTACTCATACATATTTTAACGTGCTCGGTGGAGCACATCAACTCCTCATGCTGAGAGGGCAGTCCCGTTAGATGAGAGAATCAGTATATCGAGAACGGTTATAGATCTTTGATATATCCTATCTAATTAATTTAAATATTTTAAATGTGTTGCCTCATTTAATTCACTGATATATAAATATATATATATATATATAATATATATATATATATATATATATATATATATATATATATATATATGTATATATATACATATATATATATATATATATATATATATATATATACATATATATATATATATATATATATATATATACATATATATATATATATATATATATATATATATATATATATATATATATATATATATATATATATATATATATATATATATATATATATATATATATATATATATATATACATATATATATATATATATATATATATATATATATATATATATATATATATATATGTATATATATATATATATATATATATATATATATATATATATATATATATATATATATATATACATATATATATATATATATATATATATATATATATATATATATACACATATATATATATATATATATATATATATATATATATATATATATATATATATATATATATAACAATATGTAATATGTATAGGATTACCCCAAAATTAGAGGCGAGAGAGAAAAAAAAGGATGTGAAGTTCTCTGTTATCTTACTGTATCTTTATTCTCAAAATCTATCTTTCGTCTATTGTTATAATTATTGGAGAACAGTTATCCTGTTAACATCTCGAAAAAGATTCTTAATAATATTGACAGACCACCTATTTATGGGCGCAATGGTGATTCGGGAACTGCAAATTTAAAATATGGGAAAATACAATATATCAAAGGATTCTGAGCCAATTTCGTCACTTTTAAGAACAGTAGCATAAAGATTGCCAATTATGTTTCAAAAAAGTTGAATCTTTTTTGCTCTAACATCAAGGATAAATTTAAAAAATCTGTTATAGTTTATGGAATACAATGTGAGTGTGGTCAAATATACATAAGCCAAACATCTCAAAAATTGTCTAAGACAATCTCTTTACATAAAAGTGACTGTAAATATAATCCTAAGTCGATTAGCCTTAGGTCACATATAAATAAAGAAGACCACCGAGTCCAATACCAGGAAAGTTTCATCCTTGACTTTGAAAGAAACACTTTTTGGAGAAATTTCCTTGAAATGTATTACATAAAGAACTGTAAAAATAGTGGCAATCACAAAAAGGATGTAGAGGGTTTAAGTTCAATTTTTATCTATCTGCTGTCCCAAAAATTCTCTAAAACCATAAAAAACTAATGAAGCTTACATAAGGAATAACTGACCCTGTAATTTGTATGAATAACTCAGGGTTGATGATTTTCTGGTTAGTAAGTGGGTGTCTGTCAATTTGATTTAATCTGACCTAATTTGCTTAAATATCCGATTTTCTATAAATATTCGGTGCCTATACGTTGTAGGGCGTCTATAGGTCATGTAAGATTGTAGATGTGTCATGTCAAAAAAGAATAAAAAAAAACAAGAAAAATAATAATAAGGTAATTTTAGTTTTGCCAGTTTTAAATTCAAATCTATTAGGGATATTACTTCAATGTGGTTTAATTGATTTTTATTAGTTCCTGTATAATAAAAAAAAGACAGTTGTTGTGAATTTAAGATTGGATTGATGGGAGGATAAAAATGCCCACAATTCTTCTCGACGTTTGCTACATACCGTAACTATCCTGTAAGTATGACTATTTGAACGTTAATATTAACTGATCCTAGTATTTGTTCTTTTGATTTGTAGATCTCCTGATGATATCTATAACAAAGACGAAAGCTAGATTTTAAGAATAAAAATACAGTAAGATAACAGAGAACTCTACGTCCTTTTTTTCTCTCGCATCTAATTTTGTTGTGATCCTATACGTAATACATATTGTTTGGTTGTCTGCTATTATCCCCATTATTGTTCTTCCAATTATGTGTATATATATATATATATATATATATATATATATATATATATATATATATATATATATATTTACATATATATACATATATATATATATATATATATATATATATATATATATATATATATATATATATATATATATATATATATATATAAATTTGTTTTCAATTCTTGGGCTTTGGGTTCGTTTTATGAATATTTGGTATTTAAAATGAAACTTAAATTTACGTTTCGCCCTTTGGTTTAGAGCATTTTCATTTTTTTATTTATTTCTACAAATTATACAAAATATAAAAATATAAAAATATAAACATAATTTACATTTAGGTACACTAGTACAATACAAATTATTTAACACACACAACCATAAACTATTTACATAAATTCTTAGTTCTATCTTTAAAAATTAAAATCACATGGGACCTACCTTGAATCTCATATATTTTGTTTACTACTGAAGTCGTAGTGGCATTCTTATCGATGTAGATTTTATTTTGTATTATTGATCCGTAATTTATTTATTTTTTTTTGAATATTAAGCAGGTAGTCTTTTTGTTAATATATTAAGGATGAGTATACACTTTAAAATATTACCTTATTAAATTTGTATAAATATAGCTAATTCCTTTTATATCACTTTTATCATTGACTGTAAATTTCTCATTTTTTTTTAATTTCCATCATTTCTTTTATTGCAAGTTTTCCAATATTAATGTCCCTGTTTAAAATCTTTGTTTCATTAAAGTTGAAATCATGTCCAAGTTCCGTTGTGTGTTTATGAAGTGCCATTGTTGCATTTTTTGTATACTTGTGTCCGTTGAGTCTGTTTTTTAATAATTGGGTCTTCATACCAATATAATGCATTGGGCAATCTGCACAAGGTACCGAATAAACTACGTTGGATTGGTTCATGGTTGGTACCTGGCTTTTCAAGTTTGTAAATAGTGAGCTTAGTTTGTTCTGCGTTTTGAGACAAACAGTTATGTCATATTTTTTTAGAGTGCCCCGTAGTTTTTCTGATAAATCGCGTGTATCAGGTAGTGGGAGAAATTTGTTCTGATTTTGTTCTTTGGTTTCCTCTTTTTTGATTTTTTTATTATAGAATTTGTATGTTGTTGTTTTTTATTGTTTGGTTGATGTCTTTTTCTCTAAATCCATTTTGTAGTAACACTGATTTCATTTGATTCAGTGCTTTCGGTCTTAAATTTGGTGACGTCAGCGCTATTGCCCGGTCTGCTAAACCGACAATAACACTTACCTTTTGTGCCTTTGTGTGATTAGACTAAAAATTCAAATACCTGCCAGACCACGTTGGTTTAGTATACCATTTAGTGATTATTTTGTTATGTTTTCTAATTAAAGTTGTATTCAGGAAATGCATTTCATTGTTATTTTCGATTTCTGAAGTAAATTGCAACTTTTGATGGAAACTGTTGAAATCATGCAGGACTTTATCACTGTTATCTGTGGTAACTGCCAATAAACAATCATCCACAAATCTTTTGAAAAATAGTATGTTGTACTCTAAATTATTTATAACACTTTCTTCTAAATGCTCCATAACCAATTGAGCTATTACTGAGGATATAGGAGAGCCCATGGCACACCCTTCTATTTGTTCATAGAATTTATCTTGATATTGGAAGTGTTATTGTCGGTTTAACAGACCGGGCAATAGCGCTGACGTCACCAAATTTAAGACCGAAAGCACTGAATCAAATGAAATCAGTGTTAATACAAAATGGATTTAGAGAAAAAGACATCAACCAAACAATAAAAACAAGAACATACAAATTCTATAATAAAAAAATCAAAAAAGAGGCAACCAAAGAACAAAATCAGAACAAATTTCTCCCACTACCTTATACACGCGATTTATCAGAAAAATTAGGGAGCACTCTAAAAAAAAATATGACATAACTGTTTGTCACAAAACGCAGAACAAACTAAGCTCACTATTTACAAACTTGAAAAGCCAGGTACCAACCATGAACCAATCCAACGTAGTTTATTCGGTATTTTGTGCAGATTGTCCAATGCATTATATTGGTATGACGACCCAATTATTAAAAAACCGGTCAAGTGCAAGTTGAACTTGCACAATTAGTCTTCCGTACGTTGATCGTTTTTAAAATAAAAATTTTTGTTAGGATGGTATAAAATGATCAGTGACTTCACAAAACACACCCCAAATGAGTTTTTAACAAAGTTTGTTTCCAATCTTTACCGAAAACTGGTGACCTTGAAATTTTTTTTTTTTTTTTTTATATACCAAATAAATTATTAAAGGTAATGCACTCGTGATAATTTTCGTTCAATCTATACCCCGTGGAGAACATTCCAGAATTCTTTCAAAATTTTTTGATCAGTACTTTTCGAGATAAGGTAGGGGACAGCGATTTTTCGCTATTTTTTAAAAGTAATACGAAGAAAAGTGTGCGCAAGTATTACATTATATATATATTTTTTACTCGTGTTTTCACTAGCTTTCATTTGACACCACACTCGATGACCTAGTAAAAAATTTTTTTTTCACTTCCGATTTTACCCCTCAAAACGAACCCCTTAAGTGAAAATTTATGTTGGGGTGGTATAAAATGATCAGTGACTTCACAAAACACACCCCAAATGAATTTTTCAACAAAGTTTGTTTCCAATCTTTACTGAAATCTGATGACCTTGAAATTTTTGTTTTTTTATATACCAGATAAATTATTATATATATATATATATATATATATATATATATATATATATATATATATATATATATATATATATATATATATATATTTAAAGGTAATGTACTCGTGATAATTTTCATTCAATCTACCCCCCGTGGAGAATATTCCAGGATTTTTTCAAAATTTTTTGATAAGTACTTTTCGAGATATGGCGCCGGACAGCGATTTTTCGCGATTTTTTGAAAATAATACAAAGAAAAGTGCGCGCAAGTATTACATAATATATATATTTTTACTCGTGTTTTCACAACCTTTCATTTGATACCACACTCGATGATCTAGTAAAAAAATTTTTTTTTTCACTTTCAATTTCACCCCCCAAAATTAACCCCTTAAGTCAAAATTTAACTTTCAAACCTTCATGGCTCTGATGAGGCTTATATTATTACCAAATTTCAAGTTTCTATGACAAATAGTTTCGGAGAAAATGTGACAGACAGACAGACAGACAGACAGACACCGAAGTGATCTTATAAGTGTTCCGTACGGAACACTAAAAACAGACTCAACGGACACAAGTATACAAAAAATGCAACAACGGCACTTCATAAACACACACAAATTTACAGTCAATGATAAAAGTGATATAAAGGGAATTAGCCATATTTATACAAATTTAATAAGGTAATATTTTAAAGTGTATACTCATCCTCAATATATTAACAAAAAGACTACCTGCTTAATATTCAAAAAAAAAAAAATACAGATCAATAATACAAAATAAAATCTACATCGATAAGAATGCCACTACGACTTGTCAGTAGTAAACAAAATATGTGAGATTCAAGGTCGGTCCCATGTGATTTTAATTTTTAAAGATAGAACTAAGAATTTATGTAAATAGTTTATGGTTGTGTGTGTTAAATAATTTGTATTGTACTAGTGTACCTAAATGTAAATTATGTTTATATTTTTATATTTTGTATAATTTGTAGAGATAAAGAAAAAAATGAAAATGCTCTAAACCAAAGGGCGAAACGTCAATTTAAGTTTCATTTTAAATACCAAATATTCATATACATATATATATATATATATATATATATATATATATATATATATATATATATATATATATATATATATATATATATATATATATATATATATATAATATATATATATATATATATATATATATATATTTATATATATATACATATATATATATATATATATATATATATATATATATATATATATATATATATATATATATATATATATATATATATATATATATATATATATATATATATATATATATATATATATATATATATATATATATATATATATATATATATATATATATATATATATATATATATATATATATATATATATATATATAATATATATATATATATATATATATATATATATATATATATATATATATATATATATATATATATATATATATATATATATATATATATATATATATATATATATATATATATATATATATATATATATATATATATATATATATATATATATATATATATATATATATATATATATATATATATATATATATATATATATATATATATATATATATATATATATATATATATATATATATATATATATATCTATATATGTATATATATATGTATATATATATATATATATATATATATATATATATATATATATATATATATATATATATATATATATATATATATATATATATATATATATACTAGACGTGTCCGCTGCTCTGCTCGCGTGGACATGATTCAATATTATCGTAACTGCTCATTACTTACATTACCTCACATAATAAAATTTATCCTATAACCTGGCCAGAGAACATATATGAAAAAAAAAAACACGTAAATCGGATAAGTGGTTCTCGAGTCATAAGTGCGCTAACGGAAAGAGAGACAGAGAGACGTTACGTTTTATATATATTATATATCTGTTCTTCTTTCTCACATTTGGTCAATGTGGTCCATGTTTGGCTGACGGGCCTAAACGAAGTCAGCACAAACGCTATTACCATTGTGTATTAAGGAGTGACCTGACAATGTTACATGTTTTCAAAATCACTGACTTCTGAATCTTTTTGTGTATGTTTGTCCTGAGCCCCAATTGTACTAAGTGAGATGTGAATGTTGTTGGTTTTTATTTAAATATTATTTTTGTTCTTCTTTCTCACATTTGGTCAATGTGGTTCCATGTTTGGCTGACGGGCTTGTACCAAGTCAGCTTATTATTATTTTGGTTCTTTTTTCTCACATTTGGTCAATGTGGTTCCGTGTTTCCACATTATATAGATTATTGTTATTATATAACCTGGCCAGAGAACATATGTATGGATTAAAAAAAGACACGTAAATCAGATAAGTGATTCTCGAACACTCGACAGACAGGCAGAGAGACTTTGCATTTTATATATATTATATACTTTACTACATGATATTGTACCATATTTCATGGTTTAGACAGCGTATTGATTCACTATTATCGTCACTGCTTATTCCTTATGTTACCTAATGTAATAAAATATATCCTATAACCTGGCCAGAGAACTCATGTATGTTTTTAAAGCACGTAAATCAGATAAGTGGTTCTCGAGTGATAAGCACACTAACGGACAGACAGAGAAAGAGGCGTTATATTGTGTATATATTATAGATTCTAGATAACCTGGCCAGAGAACATGTGTATGAAAAAAAAAAACACGTAAATCGTATAAGTGGTTCTCGAATGATAAGTGCACTAATGGATAGATAGATAGACAGATAGAGAGACGTTGCATTTTATATATATTATATTCTTTGTTACATAATATTGTTTCATATTTAATGGTTTAGGCAGTATATTGCAGGAGAACCACGCGCTAGTGGCAAACTTTTTTCCCACTTGATTCACTATTATCGTCACTGCTTATTTCTTATATTACCTAACGTAATAAAAGATATCCTGTATCCTGGCTAGAGAACATATATATGTTTTAAAAAATATAAGTGGTCTTCGAGTGATAAGCGCACTAACGGACAGACAGACAGACAGGCAGACAGACAGACAAAGAGACATTATTTTTTATATATTATAGATTATAGATAACCTGGCCAAAGAACATAGATATGAATTAAGAAAAAACACGTAAATCGTATAAGTAGTT
>CM032448.1:53931380-53943880 GCA_019049505.1 Pachyrhynchus sulphureomaculatus
TCTGCTTTTTATTTTTATTATCGAGCTTTCGCTGCCTAATGGTAGCTTCTTCTGGATTCTAAAAATGCAAACCAGGTACAGAAAATAAACTAAAACGTTCGTTTTTTAAAACGTGATTAAATAAATTGTACGACTGAATGTGAAATTACTTACAAAAATTTAGCAGTTAGTTCATCTCTGGTGAAGACAATGAAATTTGCATTTTGTTGGCCAGCGGTGGTATGCATGATTACACAAAACATGATTAAAAGACACTTAGAGAGTTATACAAATATTGAAAATAAAACTTTGTCAATAAACATCAGTTAAAAACACTTTTAAAGACAGAAACACAACTGCAAGAAACCATGATGTTGAAACGGTACTCCATTTTAAAATTTTTTGACGTCGAGTTTAGTAACTATTTAGTGATATTTGAGTCCGAGCCGAATATTGTTGGTAGTCTATGTCGTCATCAGGTCGACAAAAAAAAAGGATTAAAGTTAGGAATGTGGTAAATTATTTTCGGTAGATGCTAATTTTAGATAAATTATTTATTATTAATGATATCTATTTTTTAGTTTTAATTTTATAAAAAAGGGGGGACTTAAATTTGATGAAATTGACGAGTTATTCATTATTAATTATATTAATTCTTTAATTTTATAATCAAGAGATTCATAGGCTAATTTAAAAATTTAAAAATTTGAAATCGAAAATTAATACTGGACGTTATTTATTATTAGTCATATTTAATTTTTTATTATGTAATTTAACAAGAAAATATAGAAAACTGGTAATAAATAGCAAAAAATGACAAAGAGATCAAAAACGTCAACTTTACTAGAAAATAATTTTTTCATAGAGATCGTTCTTTTTATTGGTTTGGTATAGTTTTGTGTTAGCAAATAGGTATACATGGAGCTCAATCCTTCTATGTCTTTTTTGTGGTTGAGATTATTTTTACAGGTTTTTATGTAACACATTTCCAAGAAACTTCTTCTGAAATAATTGGTCTCAACATCCAGAATGAAGCTGTTGTTATATTGTACTCTGTGATCTGTATTATTTACGTGTAAGCTCAAACTAGTTGCGTTAGGTTTGTGTTTACTATCACTTTTGTGTAACGCTAATCTCTTAGAGAGCTTTTGTGAAGTTTGTCCAACGTAGACCAAACCACATTGACAGGGAATGCCATAGATTATATTAGATCTTTGTAAAGTATCGGTTTTATCTTTTAAATTGGTATAAAAAACAATTCAGTCTTTTTATGTTGTAGTTGGCAATTTAATGTTTGTATTTTTAAAAAGAGAAGACAAGGACTGGGAAAGGCCTTCAATGTATTGTAACTTTCCTACCTTAATATCGACATTAGTGGTGACAGTTGGATTAATTGGAAGGAGGGGTCTTTGAAAATTCTTTTTGATTAGAGCTTTAGGATAGTAATTGTCCAACAAAATGTCTTCCAACAGTTTTACATTTTTTTCCCTAAATGAGGGGTGGCAAATCTTATCTATTCTGTTCTTTAGTCCTCTGATGATGTTCAGTTTCTGTTTCATAGGGTGATAAGAATGGAAGGGGATATATCTACCAGAACTTGATTTTTTCCTATACCAGTCCAGTTTGACTGTATTATTTTCTGAGCGTACAACCCTAGTATCCAGAAACGGAACAGCACAGTCAGTCTCCTCCTCAACAGTAAATACTAACTTATGATTAAAAGAATTGTAAATGTTAAGGGTGTTCTGTACACTTCCGGCAGGTAAAGCGACTAACAAGTCATCAACATATTGAAACAGAAGGGGAAATTCAAATTCAACCCTTGAAATAACAAAATAAAGAAGTTTATTCATAACAATTTCGGCCAGGATTGGTGAAATAGCACTTCCCATTGGGACGCCAATTTTTTGTCTGTAGAATGTACTATTGAAGGAGAAAAATGTATTTTCATATAAAAAAGTAATGATTAGTAGGAACTGTTCTTTAGGAATATTACATATTTCTTCTATTGATGTGAAATGTTCATTTAATATTGATATAATAAGGTCTAGAGAAATGTTAGTAAATAGTGAAACTACATCGAACGAAGCAAGTACAAAACCCCCTGGCAAAATAAAGCCATTAACCTTCTCTGCAAATTCGAAGGTATTTTTAATTCTGAATTTATTAAAAGTTGAAAAAGCTGTTTCTAAAATAGAGGCTATATATTTGGCAAGTGGTTGTGTAGATGCTCCTACACAGGAAACTATTGGTCTTAGAGGTATATCTGGTTTATAATGGGATTTGTCCCAAATATTATGGTCTACCAAAAATACATAAAAAAAATCAAATATCACTAAATAGTTACTAAACTCGACGTCAAAAAATTTTAAAATGGAGTACCGTTTCAACATCATGGTTTCTTGCAGTTGTGTTTCTGTCTTTAAAAGTGTTTTTAACTGATGTTTATTGACAAAGTTTTATTTTCAATATTTGTATAACTCTCTAAGTGTCTTTTAATCATGTTTTGTGTAATCATGCATACCACCTGGCCAACAAAAATGCAAATTTCATTGTCTTCACCAGAGATGAACTAACTGCTAAATTTTTGTAAGTAATTTCACATTCAGTCGTACAATTTATTTAATCACGTTTTTAAAAAACGAACGTTTTAGTTTATTTTCTGTACCTGGTTTGCATTTTTTAGAATCCAGAAGAAGCTACCATTAGGCAGCGAAAGCTCGATAAAAAAAATAAAAAGCAGATACTAGAGCCTTTAGATCTTTGATTGCTCATCTCTTCTCCTTATAAGGGCGTTTCCCAGCAGTTAAACTTAGGATATAAATATATATATATATATATATATATATATATATATATGTATTATATATATATATATATATATATATATATATTTTATATATATATATATATATATATATATATATATATATATATATATATATATATATATTTATATATTTATATATATATATATATATATATATATATATATATATATTATATATATATATATATATATTATATATATATATATATATATATGTATATATATACATATATATATGTATATATATATATATATATATATATATATATATATATATATATATATATATATATATATATAATACATATATATATATATATATATATATATATATATATATATATATATATATATATATATATACATATATATATATATATATATATATATATATATATATATATATATATATATATACATATATATATATATATATATATATATATATATATATATATATATATATACATATATATATATATATATATTTTTTTTATTAAATAACCAGTAATAAAAATGTCTGCCATATGAATTAATCATTTTTTTATTATGTCACTCACTTTTGCTACAATCATTTATTTCTTTTTATAAAAAAAATGTTCTTTTCTATCCTTAATATCAGTCCCTAGCCATGTCACATTTCCAAAATAATGTTTTCGTTCGACTGATTTTAGTAAGCCTTGATGATATTTGAACTTTATTTAACTTAATTACACTAAAAATTACATTACCTTTTTTCATTGAATCTATTAAGTAAACAAAATTAAATATTTTTCATATATATTTTGTAAGAAAAGTAGCGTCATCGATAATTATAGTCAGGCCCTAGCCACTCAGTAAATTTAAAAATACGCGGCAATCGAAATAAGCGGCCATTTTAAAATGAACGCGTTCATAAGTGACAACGTGAAGTTAGCCATAAGCTGGGGCCGCTTCGCGTCGGCCATCTTGACATTAGTGCGATCGGTGTCGATGCTGAGGAAACACGCGCTGTGCCAGTCAATCTCTCAGGCCCTAGGTGAGTTATTTTATGTAAAGTCTATTAGTTATTATTCTCTCTTGTTTGTGTGTACATGTGATTTTGTTTGTTCTGATGTTCTTGTTATCTACAAGTCTCGGTATTTCTTTTTAAAAGTAAATTACGAGTGATTTTGTTCTGATTCGTCAGTCCCTAGACCATCAGGCCCTGGCTGTTAATGTGACTAGGGACTGATTCAAAAGCTAGGGACTGACAGTCATACTCTTTTACGTAGATTCGTCATTCAGAAACTTTTGTTTGTTGTAGAATATGCCGCCGCGAAGAAAAATACCGTTGTCTAAAGAAGAAAAAGCAAAAAAAAAGTCAGAACAGGCAAAAAAAACGTTTAGAAAAAATAAAAAATGATCCAGTTTTGCTAGCAGAGTACAAGGAGAAAGAAAGATTAAAATACCTCAGAAAAAAGGAAAACGGGCAGAGAAAATGTGTAAAGGATATGACTCCTCGTGAGCATAGAAAAGTGAAAAAAAAACTGGATTACTTACTCAGCAGCTTACAGACAAAATAAAAAAAATAGTAAACACGCTGATCAATACATGGACGAAAATACTCCACCATCATCTGACGGAGAAAATGATCTACAGGTCCCAGTTCCGTGTATTGCTGATCAAAGACAAGCTGAAGCTAAAAGGAGAAGTATTTTGCAAAGGAAGATAAGAAATAAACAACTAGAGAAGAGGAACCATCTTATTACTAAATTAAAGAAGAAACTTGCTAACGAAAGACAGAAGAACAGAAGACTAAAACACAGAATTAAAAAATCGAAAAAGGCACTTACGCCCAGAAGCAAAATTGAAGAAATGGCAAATGATCTTAATCAGAAGGCAGAATTAGTGAAAAAGGCACTGTTTGGTGAGATTATTCGGGCGCAAATCTTAGAAGAAAAAAAGAAAACAAGTACATATCAGGAAAAAAATAATTTGAAAGCGGTTTTAGCTGGTCCTGTAACAAAGAAGTAAAAAAAATTTGGAGGTTAGGAGGTAAAGCTGTAACATATAAGAAGATGGGATTTAATCGCACAAAGTCAACAAAGAAAGGCAACAAGAACAGAGTGATGACAATTATTCACAAGTTTTTATGAAGATGATAGCAATAGCCGATGTGCAGCAGGGAAGAAGGAATGTATAACTCGCAATAATATTAAAAAACAAAAACGTTACATGCTGGATTCCTTGAAAAACCTACACCAAAAATTCCTGTCGAATAATTTAATGATGATAGGGTATTCTTTGTTTTGCCGATTACGTCCATTTTGGGTCGTTGAGCCTAAACTTACCGATCGTGACACTTGTGCTTGTATCACCCATGAGAACGTTAACCTGAAACTAGCTGCATTGAAAAGCGTAAACATTTTAAATTTTGCGTCCCACCAAAGTGCTCTTCAAACGCTTTGCTGTGATCGCTACTCTGAAAAATGTTTCTCAAGAACTTGTGAAGGTTGCTCTCTAAAAAAATTACCCTATAACGAATTCGACAACAGTGATGAAATTCTAGTCAAGCAATGGAGAAATAGTAAAGAACTAATCCAAGACATAAAAACTAAAAAGGAGCGATTTATAACAAAATATAAAAAAGAAACACAAAAAATTAATGACTATAATGACTTAATTACACAGCTAGAAGAGAGTGATCTACCAAAGTTATTTCAACATGAACTGAACATCGTGCACCAATACAATACAATTAAATCTCTCAAAGAGTCACTGACTGAAAAAGATGCCATAATCCACATGGATTTCTCGGAAAACTACACCACTAAACATAACCAGGAAATCCAATCGTATCATTTTGGCGGATCTCGTACGCAAATTTCGCTACATACTGTGGTAGTCTATACGAAAGACAAGACAACTTCGCATTGCACTGTCTCCTTGAATTTAGCTCATGGTGCTGGAGCTATCTGGGCACATTTAGAACCAGTACTCAAAACTTTACCGTCGACTGTAGAAAACTTGCATTTTTTGAGTGATGGGCCCGTAACCCAATATCGGAATAAAACAATGTTTTATATCTTAGGATGTAGGATTCAAGAGTTCTATCCGCTCGCTGTTAAGTATACATGGAATTTTCACGAAGCAGGCCATGGCAAAGGAGCTCCAGATGGAGTTGGAGCGACATGTAAACGTAGTGCAGATCAACTTATAGCTCATAAAGGTGACATAACAAATTTACATGACTTTGTTGGCGTACTTCGTGAAAAATGTCCAGGCATAAAGATTTCTGTTGTTGAAGATGCCGATATTGAGAGAGTAAATAAAATGATCAAGGAGAATGAGGATAAGCAGAAAGCTTTTAATGGTACGCTCTTGGTACACCAAGTGAGGGGTAATGTTTTCATTCCGAATAAACTTGAAATGAATTCACTGAGTTGTTTCTGTGATTACGCCTGTAACCATTATAAATTAGGGATTTTACAATACCAGACCAATGCAAATCGACTTCAAGTATCTGCGGTATTCTCAGATTCCGAAGATGTATATACCACTAGCAAGCACAAGTCGAGACTGGCAAGAAATAACTAAAACAAACTATGTTAGAGGAGATTATGTTTTAGTCAAGTTTATTGTGAGAAAAAAAGAATACCGGTACGCTGCGATTTGCTCTAATTATGACGATGACGATGGAGAGCTGACAGGTTGCATTTCTTCAAGTTTGTAACGAAGATGGGACAGAGTTCAAGCTCAATGACAATGATGTCGCTGACGTGCCTTACGAAGACGTGATAGAGAAACTGCCAGTTCCTACATTACTAATTAAGAAAAAAAATAAATTTTATAAATTTAACAAGCCAGTCAATGTGTATGAAAAGTAAGACAAGTAACTACGTGTTCTAGATTTTGATTATTGTTCTATTTAATTATAGGAAAATAAGACTGCAATTTTGTGTTTTTAAAGTACAATTATTTATAAGAAAAAAATATTTTTGTTATAATAGTATTATGTTTTGTAAGATATCATACCACAAGGTATGTTTAGTAACGTGATATCAAGTGATTTTTAAGTAATGGTACTGTTATTATTGTTGGTAAGAGAGATTATCTAAGATAATTTACCTAAAGAGTGATTTGTCTCTAATTTGATTGATTAGTTGGGAACTCGGCAAAGGGCGTGATGATAAATATTTACACAATGTTCATTTAGTCAATATTTCGGTCCTTGATTGGGACCTTCTTCAGGGCAAAAACTGAAAAGGAGAATGAGTCTACTAACTGAGAGAACTTGGGCAAAAATTAAATTATTCATATTATTATTAATAAAATCTGGTGT
Source organism: Pachyrhynchus sulphureomaculatus (assembly GCA_019049505.1). NCBI lineage: Eukaryota > Metazoa > Arthropoda > Insecta > Coleoptera > Curculionidae > Pachyrhynchus > Pachyrhynchus sulphureomaculatus. Next base: position 53,938,493 of record CM032448.1, read on the forward strand.
AGAAAATATAATAAAAAATAAAAATAAATAATAGAAGATATAATAAAAGACAAAACACTCACATGAAGAGTGCGACGTTGAGTTAACATGAATGGCCATAATCAGCTTATAACATAACCTGAACTAACAATTCATTAAAATAAACACTATAAACTAATATATTAAATTCAAAAGATTACATTTATAAATATATAATAAAAGACTGTTTTAGTCAATTTCCACTGGTTTATTTATAGTTGAAGTGGACTGTGTAAAATGTAGATCTGAAGAAGCTGCATCGGCAGCGAAACGTGTGATCACAGTTATAAATAAACCAGTGGAAATTAACTAAAAACAGTCTTTTATTATGTATGTATTATTAATTATATTAATGAACTTAATATAGAATAAACATTTGAGACAAAGCAACTGGAAGCCTCGAGAAAATTGCTTTTTCGACTTCTGAAAAAATATATCTTTATAATATAATAACATAATAAATACGATGAATATAATTGAGTACTATGACATTGCAATTCGAGTTTCCAGAAAGTATTGGAAAACATTTCTTCAAAATCCTTTGTGGGAATAATACGTTTTTCGAAAAGCTTTCGTCTGAGAAAGGATCTTTGTAAAAAAATATTAGTCGGAAAAAATTTGCAAGAGAACTCAAATTCTTGTATATATTAATATTTTCAGGAGCATTTTTTCACATCGCAGTATTCGAAACTGGCTTTTGACTTAATGTGTATCCTCTTACGGCTAATAAAGTACGCATTTAGATTTGCTACGAGAGTGGATTGATAAGTCTGATAAGTTTCTACGAAATGGCGGGAAATTTTATCAAGGGGCAGGACTGTTGGTTACCGTGATTCTTGTAACGGTTGTGTTCGAAATTTTAAACGGATGGAGTGCCTAGTAGTTTGTAGGCAGCTATCGTAAGTGATCGGTGTTACCCGTTTCGTAGAAATGGAAAGAGCTAAGTATCGTGCAGAGAAAAAAATACTTTTATTTAAAAAAGTGGACTGCGGCCTAGATAAAAACTGAACTGAAAAAAGTTCATGAGGACTCTGCACTAGAATTCAAGGTCATTTATTATTGGATAAATGAATTTAAACGTGGCCGCACGAGCAGTGCAATTGTTGCACATTTAGGGCTCCAAATTGAAGCAATGGTCGATAAAATTTAGGGTATTGTGATGGAAGATCGTCGCATTAAGCTTTGCGAGATTTTAGAGATGGTAGGTAGCTATTATGATACATACATAATATCTTGTACGAAATTCTAAAAATGAAAAAGTTGAGCGCGCTCAAGAAAAGTACTCTTTCAACGAGGCAAAGTGAGTGATAACATGTCCGCCGTTGCAATGGCAAAAATACACGAGTTAGGCTTCGATATAGTTCCAACCCACTCTATTCCCCAGATTTGGCCTCAAGTGACTTTTTCTTGATTCCAACCTCAAAAATTGGCTTGGAGCAAGAAATTTTCGTCGAATGAAGACTATGCTGGGGAGGTGGAATCAGTATATATCACCACTAGTCCAAACATTTTATTTTTGCGCTGAACGCGCGTTTTACTAACCATGTTAGCTTCATCAGGATGAAACTAACATAGTTAGCGAAACTCGCGTCTAGTGCAAAAATAAAGTATTTAAAGAGTTTATATGTGTTATAAACGAGTTAGTATGCATAGTGCGAAACACATTTTTATCATGAGGGAATAATAAAATTGGAATCTTGCCGAATCAAACGTATTGAGATCAATAGAGATTATATTTAGAAACAAATTTTTATTTTTGCAACAAAATGTTATCTATCTTGTTTTTAACAGTATTTTTTGAGTCCACCCACATAGTTACTTGGTAATTCTAAAAATATACTTGAAAAAAGTTCCAACAAATTTCTTCTTTTTCAAATAACAGTATAAATAAGAAAACAAAACACACTTCGTTGTATTTGCACAGATGTTCGATCGAGGTTCTGTAAGAAAATATCTGTCTCATAAATATAAAGATGAGAAATATTTTACGAAAAATATTCTATGTAAGGACCTCTTCTCTCATTCCAAACCTAACGTAGAACTAATATTTTAACGGGATTTTCCAGCTACTGATGAAGGTTTTCTTGCTATGTTTATTCAGGTAATATCAGGGATAAATTTCCAAATTTTGTCAGCAATATAAATAAATTAATTATCAAAATCTAATTTGGATGACAGTTTTAAAATAATAATATTTCACCAGGTTTATTCAGTATACGGCCCAATAAGACCTGTTTTTGTTCTTATATATCTTTTTTTCGTGACAGTGAAGAAAATTCGGTCAGTAAGTGAGGTAGATTACAATTGATGATAATTCTGTTATTACAGTCTGTCAAGTAAAAACGTGACGGCTCGTATTCTTAAAAAAAATGTGTTTCGAGAAAATTTTTTGCTATCAATGTATTCTTTGGTGTCCTCCCAACTTCGTAATTACCTTGCTGTCCAGTCGCCTCCTGCATCAATAATTTCCTGGCATCTTCGAGATTTTCTGCATATCAGCGCGGCAATGATCACCAAATTTTTCAAATCTCGCGACGCGAGTCTTTTCTCTAACCTAGAGTCCAAATGTTTTCAATAGGGTTACTAGGGTCCAAATGTTTTCAATAGGGTTAGCGTCCGGCGATTCTGAGGGCCACTCTAGTATGTTATCGTGGGTCCAACCGTATCGCTTTGCGACATGATTTTCGCTCGACAAAGATTTCTTCAATGTACCTCGGAATTTGATATCATGAACACGAAGATGTTGTATGGACATAGTCAAACCCAATTTTCTTAATTTTTCGACTCCTTGACACAGCGTCAATTTCCGGTCAAGGGGAAACAAAGGCGATTCGTTTTCCAGCCTTTGGAGTGATTTGCCTACCGAGCCACATTTTGGCAAATCATCATTTTTCGTCTCGTTAAAACGATTTACCCACTACTTCAAAAACGATACAGACTTTTTAATATATTTAGCGGTCGCAAAATTTGTCATTTTAGGCCTCTTTGGATGGGAACAAAGAAAGACCGCCTCGAGCCGACGCGCAAATCAGTGACCCATTTTGGATTTACGTGATTTCGACGAAAGTTCGGAATCGACTGGTACTTTTATTAACACACGTCGTAGACAAATGTTCCCTCAACTAATTTTTTGTTGAATCGCTAGAATCGCATCTAGTAAAAATAAATTATCGCGGATACGTTTTTACTTGATAGACTGTGCAGCAATTCATGTAATATTTCCTAGAATGTGATGGTATGTTACTTTCTCTTCAGCAATGGCTCTACCAAAAGCTAAGATGCTTCAAGGAGTAACACTGTACGAAAATATTACTACTAAGTATTAGGTAAAGTACTTTATCTTATTACTAGACCACCCATTCTAGATATTTGCTGCAAATGAATTGTAGAATCTTTTCAGAATACGTAGATGGAACGATTAGTTACTAGAATAGAATAGAATACTATATTTGCTTTCATTCTCTTGGATTGTTGATTATGCGTGCTAAATCTTGCTTGTCTAGGTGTTAAAAGAAAAGGCCAAGTTGGCTCTCATCACAGTTTATGATAGAATTAATTCTCGGCAAGTCAATTTGTAAAAAAAATAATCGCTATAGTAAATTCGCCGTAAAACAATTCGTTTTATGAGTAAATTAGTCGTAGAGTGTATAGGAAAATGGGTGGCAACGAATTCGTCGTTTAAGCCAAAGAAGTTTTTAAATAATTGTTGTTAGCTGTAATTTATCTCAAGGCAAAAATTATTCAAATAAATTTGTCAAATTTTGGAAGGGCAATATTTATTAAACTAAAGCAATAATTTTAAGAAATAATAATAATATAAACAAATTAAAATTAAGTAAAACATTGATATGCGAGTTTTATCATATTCGTGTATTTTTTGCTGGCGGTCTTCTATTAATGGTCAACTGAATTTTTGTTCTGCAACAGTTTTACTTATCTAAAACTTATTTTAAGTGCACCATAAATTTCAGTTTCTTATTAGTAACATACATTTTTGAATCGTCTGTATCAGCTTTCATTAGATTGGTCAGTATATGTACGTGAGTAGTTTTAACTTTCCTTGCTAAAGGGCGACCATGGCGATATGGAGATATGACATTACCATTGTTGTAAAATATTTTATTGTTAAAACAGCGGCCGCTCAGAAACTGGCCGAGTAGTTTTTGTTTACAGTGAGGGTTTAAAAAAACCAGTTTTGTGAACAAATGGAAATTTCAAGGAAAAGTTTTCAGTAGATGAGTTTAGGCATAATTCAACAACGAATCGCTTCGTTCAACTTTTGGTAATGAATCACCATCAGAAAAGATTGTTTACAATTGGTTTGCAGATTTTCGTCATGGTTATGCTTCCATCAGCGATGAATTTCGTGAAGGTCGATCAAAATCGGTTTGTTGTTCCAAAAAACATCAATCCTGTGTTCAACATGATTAAAGAGGATCGGCATGTGACTTACGGTGAGATAGAGGCATCCTTAGACATATCGAAGACTGCAGTACATTCGATTTTGCATGAACATTTAGCTGTGAAAAGATCTGACCGATGGATTCCGTATAATTTGACTGAAACTTAAAAACGGGGTCGTGTCAGTCGGTGTAAGGAAATGCTCAAAAAATTCGACCGAGAACATGTAAAATCCGTATACAACACCATAACAGGAGACGAAACTTGAATATATTTTATACGAGCCGGAAACCAAACGACAATCAACTGTTTGGGTGTTCTAAGGTGAACCGAATCCAACAAAAGTGGTTCGTTCGCGAAGCACCTCCAAGAAAATGATTGCTTGTTTCTTTGGTTATACTGGACATGTGGCAACCAGTGCTTTAAAGGATCGAAGAACAATTAATGCTGAATGGTATACAACAATTTGTTTGCCAGAATCCATCGATGAAATCAGGAAAAAGAACCGAAAACGAAGTATCATTCTTCATCATGACAATGCCAGCTTTTACACAGCACATCAAACAATTAATTATTTGAAGGAGCAAAAACAACGAATTAATGTCTCATTGCCCGTATTCATCCGATTTATCGCCTAATGACTCATTTTTACTTTCGAATGTCGTCACCCCAAGAAGCTGTTGAATCCTTCCAAAAACCATGTTTTTGAGATACCAACTTGAAAGTGGAAACAATGTTTCGAGAATTAGTTCGAACGCATGCAAAAGTGTATAAATCTTAAAGGCGAATATCTGAAAAAGAATAAAACGATTTGTAACATTGTTTTTGTAAACACTTAAAAGGTAGCCCTCGTATTCGAGAAAAAATTACACTGTTGCTTTCCTTTGCGCTTTAGGGTTTCTAGATCACGAAAAACATAGTCACTCATTTCCGTCAGCCTGATGGTACAACTGTCGAACGAAATAAAAT
>CM032448.1:53948880-53955374 GCA_019049505.1 Pachyrhynchus sulphureomaculatus
TTTTCCCGCCTTGCCCAGTATATAAACTATATCAATTAATTCATTTTTAGGAAAAATCCATAACTATTACCTTTATAAGTCACTTACTACAACAAATTAAAACTATTTGTACTTGCTTAATAGACATGTCAGAATTTGACAATGCCCACATTTTTGTTTTGTCTTGTATAATTTATTCTAAACACCCTGTAGCACCTAACTCAAATTTTCTTACATATATCTCAGAAAAACTACTAGGTTTAGGTATATAACATTATTAATAAAAAAGTTATAAAATTTACGTAGAATTTAAAAATAAATTAGAAAATAGGATGTTCCATTTGGAAAACATATGTTATATCGGCCACCTTTTTGAAGTACCCTGTATACTCAAAAATAATTTTAAAACTGTGCAATTTAACATTCCCTAAAACTATTCCATTTGACATTTTTTCGTAATTCCCGAAAGTACCATTTATTTAATATATTTAGTAATAATGATTGGATTAATTTTTTTTTTAAATATGTTGTAGTCGAGTATTGATTATGCGTCTTGTATTTTTCAGCTAGGTGTAACAGATATGTTAGGGATTGCAAATTCAACAGTTTTATAAAAAAAACTTCCAAGATTAAGATTCTAATGTTACAAGCATTTTTTTTTTAAACTCTACGTTTAAGATTCCGATATTTCGGTGCTGGGATTCCGTAACAAAAGTATCGAAAAGGAGGAAAAAAAAAGTAGAGAATAAAATAATTCCTTGTTGGTCTTCTATAAGAGCAGCCTAGACTTAAAACACAGTCACTTTTACCGAAATATATATTTAATGAAAAATGCAACAATATAAAAATATGTTCCATTTTCACTAATACATAAAATATTTTCAACGAAATTAAGAGTAGGACCCACCGAAAGCACAAAACAATTATATGAGAATCGCTTGAGACAAAAAATAACTCGATACCTAATCAACGAATAAGAAAGCATAGACCAATAATGAACATTCATAAAACAAAACATTATTAACGCGGCAAAGGGAACCTTAGGTCAGAGACGAGTAAACATCAACAAAATAAATAAAAACACCTTGGTTCAGGCCAGAAATAAAGAAGCTGGCTGGAACAAAAAGGACACAACACACAACAAAACCCAAGACAACTGGAAAGCATATATCGCAGAAAGGAACTTAATGAATAGAAGAAGAAAACAAATTAAAGAAGATTAATAATAGACATTTACTAAAGGGATGGGAAGTGATCTGTATGGGGCTCAAAGAAAAGTCTGGAAAATGTTAAGAAGGAACAAACTTCATATAAAAGACATAGTGAAAACTAATAAAATTACAATTCACGAATGGCAAAGATACTTTTAGAAATTATATAAAGAAGAAAAGAATAATGAAGTCATATTTGAAGAAGTGGATGAAGTAAATGTAGAAGTAATTTTAGAACAGACAGAAAGAATTATAAGAAGTCTTAAAAACGGGAAAATCTCAGGAACAGACGACATTGCCAATGAGATGCTAAAATATGGAACAGAAAACTTGCAACAACAAGTAGCACAGTTCTTTTCAAACATAGTAAAAAATGACCAAATACCTACAGACCAGCATAGCAATCCCAATATTCCAAAAAGGGCAATAAATGTCACTCGAAAAGTACCGCGGAATAACGCTCCTAAATACTACCTTAAAATTATACTGGAAGAAATGAGCGAGGATATTCAAATAAGAGAGGAACAACAGAGATTCCGCAAAAGTCGATTGACCATAGATACCATATTTATAGTGAGGCAGATAAGGGCAAAAGCTAAAGAATTTAACAAACCTGCATATGTGTGTTTCATCGACATGACTCAAGGCTTCGATAGGTTGCAATTAACAGATATAAAAATATTACAAGAAAACAGATAAAGTAGATAAACCAGAAGCTAAATAAAAATCATACATGACATTAACCCAGAATGTAAAACAAATATAAAGTGGGGAGCAAGGAAGTAAAAATAGACGCCGGAATAAGACAAGGTGATTCACTTAGTCCCTTTATCTTCAAACTCATCATGGACAGAATGGTGGAGAATTTTTCAAAAAACTAGAGGATACAAAATGGGCAATACACACTTCCACACAATCTACTAGGCCGATGATGAAGTCCTCTCCGACTCTGATGACAACCTTCAGAAGATCTTTCATGCCTTTAATTTGGAAGCGAGGAAACTAAACATGATTATTAAAACAATCAAGACAAAATATATGGTAGCTTTTAAAAAACAATTGTTAAGTTGCAAGCTGGAGAATCAAGGAAGTATTATTGAACAGGTTAATAATTTTAAATACCTGGGAATAATGATAACAAGCTATAGGGACTTAAACAGGGAAGTAAAACAACAGTCCATGAAAGCATGATTAATAACAGGTTGCTTGACGGATATAGGATGGAAAAATAAACACCTCCCAGTGGAAAGCAAAAGAAGAATATACAAGATAACAGTGAAACCAATCATAACATATGCTGTAGAAACAAGAGCTATCACAAATGATGAGGACAACAGAAATGAAGGTGATTAGGGACATACATGGAAAAATTATCCACGACAAAATCCGCAACAAAGATCTACAAGAACTAAGTAAGATCCAAGAAGTATCCAAATACACTAGAACTAGAAGAAAACAATGAAATAAACACGTAAATCGATAACAGACTGGTAAAAAGGGACAAACTCAATAAAACCTTGCGGTAGAAGAACTAGGAGCAGACCTCTGAAAAGGTGGAAGGAATGCTGGATATCCACCTAATGAGGATAAAAACAGGCAGTTTGGCTATTTATATGACACACCATATAAGAAAGGAGAGGAAGAAGAACAACAGATATTCAGTGTTATAAAACTGGAAGAGTAAACTTTAGGTTGGCAAAAATGTCTCACCTCTTATAATTGTTGTATCATATACAATGTAGTGCGTGCAATAGTGTCATAATTTTTTATTGACGGGGAACGGTGTTGCCTGAATATTACATAAACACACGTTTTAGTCATATTTATTTTTCCACTAATATACATAAAAGTATAGTCATAAAACAAATTTTTAAAACTAAGCATACCACTAGTTTATTTTTCTAGCACTTTTTTCTTTACGATATCTCTAAAATCTTTGCGATATGCTCTGAGAATTAAGAAAAAATTCTTCGTCTTTTTTATCTTGATCATTTTAAGACTGATGATGTGGGAAATATCGAATAGATGGTCTAATTTCCTTAGAAAAGTTTTTTCTTTGTGCTTCGCTATTTTACTAATTTTATGGGAACTTTTGAGCAGTGTTCTCAATTTTTCATACAAGTTGTCTATTTTTTTTAAGCCAGTTCTCCATATTTCGTGCTGGGATACGCGATATCTATTCTAGAAAATAGTTACTTCATTTATTGCTAGTTTTATGCTTTCATGAAGTTTTCATATTACTTTACGCAGATTAAACAGCAGACGAGAGTTTACTGTTAACAATCTTTGCGAATAACCGCCAACTAAATGTATCAACTATCTCTTCTTAAGCTTCGAGACACTGGTATTTTGAAAAAAAAAACAAATAACACTTGAACCCAACTAAGTTTAAATTGCTAATTATATTTATATAGAGAGGAGAGCATGTTTGAAATTACTTGTAGTGCATTAAAAATGTGCATGTATGCGTTTGATATAGTTAAAGCACGTTGCTTCCCTATACGTTAATGAATATTCTATTGAAGCAAAGGTGAGATACTACCGTATATGCATTCATACTGTGAACAATATATCAAACGAAAATGTTTATTATAAACAAGCTTTATCTCGCAATATAATTTACATGTGAGCTCTCACTTTCTTTTTCAGTAATTTAAGCGAACCAGATATATAGGGTTTATGTTTTATAACATTATATAACAAATTTAGAATGGGAGTAAATAAATTAGAGTTATGAAATTTGTCACTATGAAGATGGGTTATCCTAGTAGACTTGAATGTGTCTCTTGTAATAGTAGGCGACCGTCGGAAAATAATTATGAATTGGGAACACTATTTAATTGGTTAATTCTAGAAACCAGTACTGATCTTCTAGGCAGACCCCTAAGTTTTTTATTTTATGCCGCCTACTCACTATCACTAAAATATCTCTCCACTTGGTTGATGTAAATGCTAAATATATAGTAATAGTAATTTTTATTGTTTTAGCCTGCTTAGGCTAAAACATACTTAATAAAAATTTAATTTACAGCAATGCTAATTTTTATTCTCTCTCTCTTTTCTCTATAAACCACTATTTGTCCACTGCAGGAGATAGGCCTCTTCAAGTTTCTTCCAATTGTCCTTATACTGTGCAAGATTAAGCCACTTACTGCCTGCTATCAACCTGATATCATCAGTCCCATCTTTTCGTTGGTCTTCCAACACTTCATCTCCTCTCCAAAGGTCTTCCATTTCGGTAATTTTGTTGTCCCATCTACCATCACTCGTTCTAGCCATGTGCCCGCCCATTACCACTTTTTCACTAATATCTGTAATTCTTGTTGTTCGTCAGTAACACCTAACACTTGTCTTTCCATGGCCCGTTGAGTACGTTGGAGTCTGCAAAGACTAATTTTGTAAGTCATGGATTCCAGTCCATACGTACTTATTGGAAGTATGCAGCTCTCGTACACTTTTCTTTTTAGAGTCATAAGATATGGCTGTCTTTTAGCATGAATTTTGGTATTTTCGCAGTTTGATTTTCTTTGTTCCATCTGATTTTATGTCCCAAGTATATATATTCTTCCACTCTTTCGATCTCTTCGGTGCCGATCTTATTTTTTCTGTTTTGTGTTCTTAAAAGTTTTGTTTTCTTGATGTTCATCTCCAGTTTTGTTTTCTTAATTACTCATCTCAACTCTCTGTGGAAGCTTGATTAAGTTGTTCTATATCATGATTTTTCAGTTCTTCTAGATCTTCGCTAATCAGTACTACATAATCTGCGAATCGTAAGTGATGTAATATGTGCCATCGATTTTGATTCCCTTCTTTTCCGACTCAAGACTTTTAAATACATCCTCCAAGGTCAGAGTAAACAATTTTAGGTGAAATTATGTTGCCCTTCCTAACACCTTTCTTGGTCTTTATAAGTTCTGTTTCTTGATCTTCATCTAATTTAACCATTAATATCACATTTTCACATATGAATTTTAGGGAGATCGGTATATCTTGAGTCTATTGTGGCATAAGCTAAGGACTGCATAATTACCTAATGTTCTAGGGAGTCGAAAGCCTTTTTTATGATTCATGAAAGTTAGATGGAACTTAATATTATATTCGGTCGCTTTTTCTATTTTTGGATATGATCTGTTGTTTCAACATTCTTCCTTGTGGAAAGTCCATCTCTTCCACTGGTTGGTAGTCATGGAACTTATTTGTTAGCGGTTTGGTCATAATTTTATTGTAATAAAACTTCTACAAAATACGGATAACAAGCTGATGGGGCGATAGTTATTAAGGTTTTCGTGATCACCTATCTTGAATAAATGTACGACTTCACTGTTTTGGGCCGATGTACAAGTATTCTTTGTTATTCTACTACATCTGTTGAGTACTTATCCGAGTTGCTCCGAAAAAGTTCATTTTCCTCCCATTTTTAATATTTCAGATGTTATTTTATCTTCACCTGAAGATTTCTTATTCTTCCTTCTGTTTTTAAAGCAGTATTCCAAGCCAAATATTAAGTATCTACGTATGCTGCTGACTTGAATTTGGTATAGTCGAGTAATAGAGTTTTGTGTAGAATTTCTTTAATTTCATCCCATACGCGTTTTTATCAGCGTAATTTTATTATTCCTTTCGCAGTTATATGTTGCGAGGCAACATAGGATTTCTCAGTACTTTCAATATTTCTTGTTGTCTTCTATAGAAGTGCAATTAATTAGGTATGCTGTCCCATTGTATTTTCCTAACGCGCATTCCATTGCTTTTCTCTTCTTTAAGGTTTGTTCACTGTTTCTTTCCTAATGTGTAGCCTCTTTTTCTTAGATTTTTTTGCTTCTATGAATTTAATTGTTTCGGGAGACAAGTTTGTTTACTTTCCTGTTTGATGGTAGGATTACTTTGTTGAAATTGTTACTTTCGATACTAGATGTAATATTTTTCTATAAGTTGTTTTTCCATGTTTTTTTTAAACTGTCTACTGTTGGAGTTATTTGCTATCATAATATATGTATTTCCTCTGCGAATAATATACAAGGTATTTAACACTACCAGAAACTGGCACGTTACTAATATCTCGCAGTAAAATAAAGTGTGCGGTTGAAAGTTTGTAATGCATGCCATTAATAACAAACAACGAATTTATTGCCTTTTATTACTCTGTTTTACAAGCAGGTCATATAGTTCAAAAACAATGCGTCTGCTAATCTAAAGGAAATTATCAGAGAATTAGACTGTTAATAAACTTTCGTGATCCTTGAACAATGTTATTTGAAGTTAATAAATAGAAGTCTAAATAATTTATCAGAAAGTTTCCTTTGT
>CM032448.1:53955474-53997745 GCA_019049505.1 Pachyrhynchus sulphureomaculatus
TTTTTAAAAAGAGAAGACAAGGACTGGGAAAGGCCTTCAATGTATTGTAACTTTCCTACCTTAATATCGACATTAGTGTGACAGTTGGATTAATTGGAAAGGAGGGTTCTTTAAAATTCTTTTTGATTAGAGCTTTAAGGATAGTAAATTGTCCAACAAAATGTCTTCCAACAGTTTTTACATTTTTTTCCCTAAATGAGGGGTGGCAAATCTTATCTATTCTGTTCTTTAGTCCTCTGATGATGTTCATTTCTGTTTCATAGGGTGATAAGAATGGAAGGGGATATATCTACCAGAACTGATTTTTTCCTATACCAGTCCAGTTTGACTGTATTATTTTCTGAGCGTACAACCCTAGTATCCAAAACGGAACAGCACAGTCAGTCTCTCCTCAACAGTAAATACTAACTTATGATTAAAAGAAATTGAAAATGTTTAAGGTGTTCTGTACACTTCCGGCAGGTAAAGCGACTAACAAGTCATCAACATATTGACAACAGAAGGGGAAATTCAAATTCAACCCTTGAAATAACAAAATAAAGAAGTTTATTCATAACAATTTCGGCCAGGATTGGTGAAATAGCACTTCCCATTGGGACGCCAATTTTTTGTCTGTGAATGTACTATTGAAGGAGAAAAATGTATTTTCATATAAAAGTAATGATTAGTAGGAACTGTTTCTTTAGGAATATTACATATTTCTTCTATTGATGTGAAATGTTCATTTAATATTGATATAATAAGTCTAGAGAAATGTTAGTAAATAGTGAAACTACATCGAACGAAAGCAAGAACAAAACCCCTGGCAAAATAAAGCCATTAACCTTCTCTGCAAATTCGAAGGTATTTTTTAATTCTGAATTTATTAAAAGTTGAAAAAGCTGTTTTCTAAATAGAGGCTATATATTTGGCAAGTGGTTGTGTAGATGCTCCTACACAGAAACTATTGGTCTTAGAGGTATATCTGGTTATAATGGGAATTTGTCCCAAATATTATGGTTCTACCAAAAATACATAAAAAAATCAAATATCACTAAATAGTTACTAAACTCGACGTCAAAAAATTTTAAAATGGAGTACCGTTTCAACTCATGGTTTCTTGCAGTTGTGTTCTGTCTTTAAAAGTGTTTTTAACTGATGTTTATTGACAAGTTTATTTTCAATATTTGTATAACTCTCTAAGTGTCTTTTAATCATGTTTTGTGTAATCATGCATACCACCTGGCCAACAAAAATGCAAATTTCCTTGTCTTCACCAAGATGACTAACTGCTAAATTTTTGTAAGTAATTTCACATTCAGTCTACAATTTATTTAATCACGTTTTAAAAAACGAACGTTTTAGTTTATTTTCTGTACCTGTTGCATTTTTAGAATCCAGAAGAAGCTACCATTAGCAGCGAAAGCTCGAATAAAAAAAAATAAAAAGCAATACTAAGCCTTTAGATCTTTTGATTGCGCTCGATCTCTTCTCCTATAAGGGCGTTCCCACATTATACTAGATATATTAATATATATATATATATATATATATTATATGTTTATATATATAAATATATATATATATATATATATTAATATAATAATATATATTATATATATATGATATATATATATATAATATATATATATTAATATATTTATATAAATATAATATATATATATATAGATATATATATATAATATAATAATATATATAAATATATTATATATATAAAAAGTAATATATTATACATATAATATATGTATATAATATATATATATATATATATATATATATATAAAATATAGATATATATATATATACATATATATATTATATATATATATTATATATATATATATAAATAATATATATTATACAGAATATATATATCTATATATATTTATATATATATATGATATATAATATCTTATATATCATAATATATATATTTATATATATGGGTTATTAGTTCATAAAGTTGGGTAACTTTGTTTTTCCAATATAATTATCTACATTTTTTTTATTAAATAACCAGAAATAAAAATCCCCCCCCCCCCCCCCCCCGTCAGCCATATGAATTAATCATTTTTTTTATTATGTAACTATATTTTTGCTACAATCATTTATTTCTTTTTAGATAAAAAAAAAAATGTTCTTTTCTAATCCTTAATAATCAGGTCCCTAGCAATGTCACATTTCCAAAATAATGTTTTTCGGTCGACTGTTTTTAGTAAGCCATGAAGATATTTGAAATTTATTTAACTTAATTTACACGTAAAAATTTCATTACCTTTTTTTCATTGAATCTATTAAGTAAACAATAATTAAAATATTTTTTTCATATATATTTTGTAAGATAAGTAGCGTCATCGATAATTATAGTCAGGCCCTAGCCACTCAGTAAATTTAAAAATACGCGGCAATCGAAATAAACGGCCATTTTAAAATGCACGCTTTCCTAAGTGACAACGTTGAAATTTGGCCCGAAGCTGGGGCACGCTTCCGCGTCGGCCTTCTTGACATTAGTGCGGATCGGTGTCGATGCTCGAGGAAACACGCGCCTGTGCCAGTTCATTTCTCCTCAGGCCCCTAGGTGAGTTTATTATTTTTATTTTATGTAAAGTCTAATTAGTTATTATTCTCTCTTGTTTGTGTGTACAGGTGATTTGTTTGTTCCTGATGTTCTTGTTTATCTACAAGTCTAGGTATTATCTTTTTAAAAGTTAAATTACGAGTTGATTTTGTTCTGATTCGTCATGTCCCTAGCCCATCAGGGGCCTGGCCGTTAAATGTGACTAGGGGACTGATTCCAAAAAGCTAGGACGACAAGTCCATACTCTTTTACGTAATTCGTCATTCAGAAACTTTTGTTTGTTGTAGAATAGCCGCCGCGAAGAAAATAAACCGTGTCTAAAGAAGAAAAGCAAAAAAAAAGTCAGAACTGGCAAAAAAATCGTTAGAAAAATAAAAAATGAATCGCATTTTGCCTAGCAGAGTACAAAGAAAGAAAGATTAAAAATACCTCAGAAAAAAGTAAAACGGCAGTGAAAATGTTTACAGGATATGACTCGCTCGTGAGCATAGAAAAGTGAAAAAAAACTGATTACTTACTCAGACAGCTGTTACCGACAAAATAAAAAAAATATTGTTAAACACGCTGGATCAATACATGGACGAAAATACTCCAGCCGCATCATCTGACGGTAGGAAAATGATGCTACAGTGGTCCCAGTTTTCCGTGTATTGCTGATCAAAGGACAAGTGCTGACGCTAAAAAGGAGAAGTAATTTTTGGGCAGATAGGAGAAGATAAGTAAATAAACAACGAGAGAGAGAGGAAGCCATCTTATTACTAAATTTAAAGAAGAAACGTTGCTAACGAAAGAGCAGAAGTAACTAGAAGGACTAAAATCACAGAATTTAAAAATCGAAAAAAGGCAGGCTTACTGGGGACCCAATGAAGCAGAAATTGAAGAAAAATGGCAAATGATGCTTAATCAGAAGGGCAGAATTAGTGAAAAAGGGCACTGTTTGGTGAAGATTATTCGGGCGGCAAATCTTAGTAAGGAAAAAAAAGAAAACAAGTACATATCAGGAAAAAAATAATTTGAAAGCGCGTTTTAAAGCTGGTCCTTTGGTAACAAAGAAGTAAAAAAAATTTGGGAGGTTTAGGAGGTAAAAGCTAGGTAATCATATAAGAAGATGGGATTTAATTCGCACAAAAGAGTCAATCAATTAAGAAAGGGCAACAAGAACAGAGTGATGACAATTATTCACAAGTTTTATGAGATGATATAGCAATAAATACCGATGTGTCAGGCAGGGAAGAAGGAATGTATAACTGCGCAATACATATTAAAAAAGTAAAACAAAAACTGTTACATGCTGGATTCCTTCTTGAAAAACAAAAGCGGCGTACACCAAGTAATCCGTGTCTGAATAATGTAATGTATGATTAGGGTATTCTTGTGTTTTGGGCCGATTATCTTCCCATTTTGGGTTCGTTGATTCCTAAACTTATTCTGCGGGGGGTCGATGACACTGTGTGGCTTGTATCACGCCATGAGAAACTTAACCTGAAACTAGTCTGCATTGGAAAAGCGTAAATACATATTTAAATTTTGGCGTCCCACCAAAGTGGCTCTTTGCTAAACGTCTTTGCTGGCTGATCGCTACTCTGAAGAAATGTTTCTGTTTCTGCAAAGGAAACTTGTGAAGGTTTGCTTCTCTTAAAAAAATTACTCGCTATAACGAATTCGACAAGTATACAGTGATGAAATTCTAGTCAAGGCAATGAGAGAAGATAGTAAAGTAAGCTGTATATATCCTAAGACATAAATAACTAAAAAGGAGCGATTTATAACAAAATATAAAAAGAGAACCACAAAAAATTAATGTACTATAATAGACTTGAATTACAGCAGGGTCTAGAAGAGGAGTGATCTGACCAATAGTTATTTCCAACATGAACTTGAAACATCGTGGCGAACCAATACAATACAATTAAATCTCACAAAGAGTCACTGTACTGAAGAAAGATGCCGATAATCCAGCATGGAGTTTCTCTGTAAAACTACACCACTAAACATAACGCAGGAAATGCTAGCCAGAATGGCGTATCATTTGGCGGCGGATCTCATGTATGCGCGAAATTATCGCTAGCAATACTGATGGTAGTCCAATAGCCGAAAGACAAGAGCAACTTCTACATTGTGGCACTGTCATTCCTTTGAATTTAGCTCAAGGTGCTTTGGAGGGCTATCTGATGGCACATTTAGAAACGGCAAAGGTACTCAAAA
The DNA here is from genome assembly GCA_019049505.1 of Pachyrhynchus sulphureomaculatus. Classification (NCBI taxonomy): domain Eukaryota; kingdom Metazoa; phylum Arthropoda; class Insecta; order Coleoptera; family Curculionidae; genus Pachyrhynchus; species Pachyrhynchus sulphureomaculatus. The sequence goes on from CM032448.1 coordinate 53,960,258, forward strand.
CCTTTTAATACCGTACGACTGTAGATAAACATGCATTTTTGAGTGATGGGGCCTCGGCGATAACCGGCGAATATCGGAATAGAAACAATGTTTATATCTTAGGATGGTAGGATTCAAGAGTTCTTTAAATCCGGCTGCGCTGTTAAGTGATACATGGAATAGTTCAACGAAGTCAGGTCATTGGCGGGCCAAGGAGCTCGGGCAGTATGGAGTTGTGAGGGCGACATGTAAAGACGTAGTGGCAGAATCAACTTATAGCTCATAAAGGGTGATCATAAACAAATTTACATGACTTTGTTGGCGTTACTTCTTCGTGAAAAATTGTTCCAGGGTGAAGGTGGGCATAAAGATTTCTGTTGTTGAAGGTATGCCGATATTGAGAGAGTAAATAAAATAGATCAAGGAGAATGAGGATATAGGCAAAAGGCGATTTTAATGGTACGTCTCGTTGGTACAAGCCAAGTGAGGGGTAATGTTTTCATCTTCGTCGAATATACAACTTGAAATGAATTGCACTGATGTTGTTTCTGTGATTACGCGCTGTAACCATTATAAATTAAGGGATTTTACAATAGCCAAGAACCAATGGCAAAGTCGACTTCAAGGTTATCTGCGGTATTCTCATATTCCGAAGATGATATACCACTAAGGGCAAGCACTAAGTCGAGAACTGTGCAAGAAAAATAACAAAAGGCAAATCTTATGTTAGAAGGAGATTATTGTTATTAAGTCAGAGTTTATTGTGAGAAAAAAAAATAATCCCGGTAGGCCGACTGGGGGCGATTTTGCCCTCTATATTATGACGATGACGATGGTAGAGCTGAGACAGTTGTGGCATTTTCTCTCAAGTTTGTAAATCGAAAGATGGGACAGGTAGTTTCAAAGTGTCTGGCAATGACAATGATTGTCGCTGACGTGCCTTACGAAGACGTGATAGAGAAACTTCCAGTACCTGACAATTACTAGATTAAGAAAATAAATAAATTTAATATAATTTAAATCAGGCCAGACAATGTGTAATGAAAAGTAAAGACAGAGTAACTATCGTGGTTCTAAGATTTTGAATTATTGTTGTCTATTTAATTATCGGAAAAATAAGACATGGCACTTTTGTGTTTTTAAAGTTACAATTATTTAATAAGAAACAAATATTATTTGTTATAAATAGTATTGAATGTTTTTGGTAAAGATATCATAGTAGGGGGGGACGCACAGGGTAATGTTTAGTATATCGTGATATCAAGTGATTTTTAAGTAATGGTAACTGTTATTATTGTTGGTAAGAGAGATTATCTAATGATAATTTTTTTTTACCTAAAGAGTGATTTGTCTCTAATTTTGATTGATTAGTTGGGAACTCGGCAAAGGGCGTGATAAATATTATTTACACAATGTTCATTTAGTCAATATTTCGGTCCTTGATTGGGACCTTCTTCAGGGCAAAAAACTGAAAAGGAGAATGAGTCTACTAACTGAGAGAACTTGGGCAAAAATTAAATTATTCATATTATTATTAATAAATCTGGTGTAGAAAATATAATAAAATAAAAATAAATAATAGAAGATATAATAAAAGACAAAACACTCACATGAAGAGTGCGACGTTGAGTTAACATGAATGGCCATAATCAGCTTATAACATAAAGGAGACTAACAATTCATTAAAATAAACACTATAAACTAATATATTAAATTCAAAAGATTACATTTATAAATATATAATAAAAGACTGTTTTAGTCAATTTCCACTGGTTTATTTATAGTTGAAGTGGACTGTGTAAAATGTAGATCTGAAGAAGCTGCATCGGCAGCGAAACGTGTGATCACAGTTACTAAATAAACCAGTGGAAATTAACTAAAAAAAAAACAGTCTTTTATTATGGTATGTATTATTAATTATATTAATGAACTTAATATAGAATAAACATTTGAGACAAAGCAAACTGGAAGCCTCGAGAAATATTGCTTTTTTTCGACTTCTGAAAAAATATATCTTTATAATATAATAACATAATAAATACGATGAATATAATTGAGTACTATGACATTGCAATTCGAGTTTCCCAGAAAGTATTGGAAAACATTTCTTCAAAATCCTTTGTGGGAATAATACGTTTTTTCGAAAAGCTTTCGTCTGAGAAAGGATCTTTGTAAAAAAAATATATTAGTCGGAAAAAATTTGCAAGAGAACTCAAATTCTTGTATATATTAATATTTTCAGGAGCATTTTTTCACATCGCAGTATTCGAAACTGGCTTTTGACTTAATGTGTATCCTCTTACGGCTAATAAAGTACGCATTTAGATTTGCTACGAGAGTGGATTGATAAGTCTGATAAGTTTCTACGAAATGGCGGGAAATTTTATCAAGGGGCAGGACTGTTGGTTACCGTGATTCTTGTAACGGTTGTGTTCGAAATTTTAAACGGATGGAGCGCCTAGTAGTTTGTAGGCAGCTATCGTAAGTGATCGGTGGTTACCCGTTTCGTAAGAAATGGAAAGAGCTAAGTATCGTGCAGAGAAAAAAATACTTTTATTTAAAAAAGTGGACTGCGGCCTAGATAAAAAACTGAACTGAAAAAAGTTCATGAGGACTCTGCACTAGAATTCAAGTCATTTATTATTGGATAAATGAATTTAAACGTGGCCGCACGAGCAGTGCAATTGTTGCACATTTAGGGCTCCAAATTGAAGCAATGGTCGATAAAATTAGGGTATTGTGATGGAAGATCGTCGCATTAAGCTTTGCGAGATTTTAGAGATGGTAGGTAGCTATTATGATACATACATAATATCTTGTACGAAATTCTAAAAATGAAAAAGTTGAGCGCGCTCAAGAAAAGTACTCTTTCAACGAGGCAAAGTGAGTGATAACATGTCCGCCGTTGCAATGGCAAAAATACACGAGTTAGGCTTCGATATAGTTCCAACCCACTCTATTCCCAGATTTGGCCTCAAGTGACTTTTTCTTGATTCCAACCTCAAAAATTGGCTTGGAGCAAGAAATTTTCGTCGAATGAAGACTATGCTGGGGAGGTGGAATCAGTATATATCACCACTAGTCCAAACATTTTATTTTTGCGCTGAACGCGCGTTTTACTAACCATGTTAGCTTCATCAGGATGAAACTAACATAGTTAGCGAAACTCGCGTCTAGTGCAAAATAAAGTATTTAAAGAGTTTATATGTGTTATAAACGAGTAGTATGCATAGTGCGAAACACATTTTTATCATGAGGGAATAATAAAATTGGAATCTTGCCGAATCAAACGTATTGAGATCAATAGAGATTATATTTAGAAACAAATTTTTATTTTTGCAACAAAATGTTATCTATCTTGTTTTTAACAGTATTTTTGAGTCCACCCACATAGTTACTTGGTAATTCTAAAATATACTTGAAAAAAGTTCCAACAAATTTCTTCTTTTTCAAATAACAGTATAAATAAGAAAACAAAACACACTTCGTTGTATTTGCACAGATGTTCGATCGAGGTTCTGTAAGAAAATATCTGTCTCATAAATATAAAGATGAGAAATATTTTACGAAAAATATTCTATGTAAGGACCTCTTCTCTCATTCCAAAACCTAACGTAGAACTAATATTTTAACGGGATTTTCCAGCTACTGATGAAGGTTTTCTTGCTATGTTTATTCAGGTAATATCAGGGATAAATTTCCAAATTTTGTCAGCAATATAAATAAATTAATTATCAAAATCTAATTTGGATGACAGTTTTAAAATAATAATATTTCACCAGGTTTATTCAGTATACGGCCCAATAAGACCTGTTTTTGTTCTTATATATCTTTTTTTCGTGACAGTGAAGAAAATTCGGTCAGTAAGTGAGGTAGATTACAATTGATGATAATTCTGTTATTACAGTCTGTCAAGTAAAAACGTGACGGCTCGTATTCTTAAAAAAAATGTGTTTCGAGAAAATTTTTGCTATCAATGTATTCTTTGGTGTCCTCCCAACTTCGTAATTACCTTGCTGTCCAGTCGCCTCCTGCATCAATAATTTCCTGGCATCTTCGAGATTTTCTGCATATCAGCGCGGCAATGATCACCAAATTTTTCAAATCTCGCGACGCGAGTCTTTTCTCTAACCTAGAGTCCAAATGTTTTCAATAGGGTTACTAGGGGGACTCCAAATGTTTTCAATAGGGTTAGCGTCCGGCGATTCTGAGGGCCACTCTAGTATGTTATCGTGGGTCCAACCGTATCGCTTTGCGACATGATTTTCGCTCGACAAAGATTTCTTCAATGTACCTCGGAATTTGATATCATGAACACGAAGATGTTGTCGAATGGTATGGGACATAGTCAAACCCAATTTTCTTAATTTTTCGACTCCTTGACACAGCGTCAATTTCCGGTCAAGGGGAAACAAAGGCGATTCGTTTTCCAGCCTTTGGAGTGATTTTGCCTACCGAGCCACATTTTGGCAAATCATCATTTTTCGTCTCGTTAAAACGATTTACCCACTACTTCAAAAAACGATACAGACTTTTTAATATATTTAGCGGTCGCAAAATTTGTCATTTTAGGCCTCTTTGGATGGGAACAAAGAAAGACCGCCTCGAGCCGACGCGCAAATCAGTGACCCATTTTGGATTTTACGTGATTTCGACGAAAGTTCGGAATCGACTGGTACTTTTATTAACACACGTCGTAGACAAATGTTCCCTCAACTAATTTTTTGTTGAATCGCTAGAATCGCATCTAGTAAAAATAAATTATCGCGGACACGTTTTTACTTGATAGACTGTGCAGCAATTCATGTAATATTTCCTAGAATGTGATGGTATGTTACTTTCTCTTCAGCAATGGCTCTACCAAAAGCTAAGATGCTTCAAGGAGTAACACTGTACGAAAATATTACTACTAAGTATTAGGTAAAGTACTTTATCTTATTACTAGACCACCCATTCTAGATATTTGCTGCAAATGAATTGTAGAATCTTTTCAGAATACGTAGATGGAACGATTAGTTACTAGAATAGAATAGAATACTATATTTGCTTTCATTCTCTTGGATTGTTGATTATGCGTGCTAAATCTTGCTTGTCTAGGTGTTTAAAAGAAAAGGCCAAGTTGGCTCTCATCACAGTTTATGATAGAATTAATTCTCGGCAAGTCAATTTGTAAAAAAAATAATCGCTATAGTAAATTCGCCGTAAAACAATTCGTTTTATGAGTAAATTAGTCGTAGAGTGTATAGGAAAATGGGTGGCAACGAATTCGTCGTTTAAGCCAAAGAAGTTTTTAAATAATTGTTGTTAGCTGTAATTTATCTCAAGGCAAAAATTATTCAAATAAATTTGTCAAATTTTGGAAGGGCAATATTTATTAAACTAAAGCAATAATTTTAAGAAATAATAATAATATAAACAAATTAAAATTAAGTAAAACATTGATATGCGAGTTTTATCATATTCGTGTATTTTTGCTGGCGGTCTTCTATTAATGGTCAACTGAATTTTTGTTCTGCAACAGTTTTACTTATCTAAAACTTATTTTAAGTGCACCATAAATTTCAGTTTCTTATTAGTAACATACATTTTTGAATCGTCTGTATCAGCTTTCATTAGATTGGTCAGTATATGTACGTGAGTAGTTTTAACTTTCCTTGCTAAAGGGCGACCATGGCGATATGGAGATATGACATTACCATTGTTGTAAAATATTTTATTGTTAAAACAGCGGCCGCTCAGAAAACTGGCCGAGTAGTTTGTTTACAGTGAGGGTTTAAAAAAACCAGTTTTGTGAACAAATGGAAATTTCAAGGAAAAGTTTTCAGTAGATGAGTTTAGGCATAATTCAACAACGAATCGCTTCGTTCAACTTTTGGTAATGAATCACCATCAGAAAAGATTGTTTACAATTGGTTTGCAGATTTTCGTCATGGTTATGCTTCCATCAGCGATGAATTTCGTGAAGGTCGATCAAAATCGGTTGTTGTTCCAAAAAACATCAATCCTGTGTTCAACATGATTAAAGAGGATCGGCATGTGACTTACGGTGAGATAGAGGCATCCTTAGACATATCGAAGACTGCAGTACATTCGATTTTGCATGAACATTTAGCTGTGAAAAGATCTGACCGATAGATTCCGTATAATTTGACTGAAACTTAAAAACGGGGTCGTGTCAGTCGGTGTAAGGAAATGCTCAAAAAATTCGACCGAGAAACATGTAAAATCCGTATACAACACCATAACAGGAGACGAAACTTGAATATATTTATACGAGCCGGAAACCAAACGACAATCAACTGTTTGGGTGTTCTAAGGTGAACCGAATCCAACAAAAGTGGTTCGTTCGCGAAGCACCTCCAAGAAAATGATTGCTTGTTTCTTTGGTTATACTGGACATGTGGCAACCAGTGCTTTAAAGGATCGAAGAACAATTAATGCTGAATGGTATACAACAATTTGTTTGCCAGAATCCATCGATGAAATCAGGAAAAAGAACCGAAAACGAAGTATCATTCTTCATCATGACAATGCCAGCTTTTACACAGCACATCAAACAATTAATTATTTGAAGGAGCAAAAACAACGAATTAATGTCTCATTGCCCGTATTCATCCGATTTATCGCCTAATGACTCATTTTTACTTTCGAATGTCGTCACCCCAAGAAGCTGTTGAATCCTTCCAAAACCATGTTTTTGAGATACCAACTTGAAAGTGGAAACAATGTTTCGAGAATTAGTTCGAACGCATGCAAAAGTGTATAAATCTTAAAGGCGAATATCTGAAAAAGAATAAAACGATTTGTAACATTGTTTTTGTAAACACTTAAAAGGTAGCCCTCGTATTCGAGAAAAAAAATTACACTGTTGCTTTCGTTTGCGCTTTAGGGTTTCTAGATCACGAAAAACATAGTCACTCATTTCCGTCAGCCTGATGGTACAAACTGTCGAACGAAATAAAATATTAATTGCAAAGTAAGTACATAGATAATAATATTTAACAAGGGAGATGAAGCCTATAGTTTGAATGATATTGCTTCAGGCCACGGGAGTAAAAAGGGTGAGAGTCGATAAATTTTAAACGGTTTTAATAGTAATATGGAAGTTTTTTCTGGTTCTTTGTTAAATAATAAACACATTTTATGCATAAATATTTACAGTAAAATATATAACAGCGAAAGAAGTTGGAGAGGAGATTAGAGGGAGTTGCGTTTGTTATATCCTGTCATCAGGATTTTTAAATTATAGCAATACAAAAATTAGGTTGTTTTTTCTTTGCTTTTAAGCTTTCAACAATATTTTGAGATATTTACAGTTTTTACTGGTTGATGTATTGGACAAATTTTAAGCATATTACTTACAGTAAAATATCATCATTAGCTTATTCCATCCATAGTCGGATGTAAGCCTCCCCAAATTGTCTCCAATGAGTTTTGTTGTTTGCTTTTTGCATCCCGTCGTATTTCGCCAATGTCGTCCGTCTATCCTGGCTGTGGTCTCCCTCTGCATCTTTCATGGTTTCTAGGCCTCCGTTTAACCATATCGCGTGTCCATTGCCAACATTCATCTTTGCAATATGCTCTGTCCAACTCCATCTCAATGATTCATCGTATCACATCTGTCACTCCCCGATCCTCCTAGTTTCTCGATGTTAGGAATACGATTTTGGGGTCCAACATTTAGCATTCTCCTCCTATTTGCTCTTTGAGTTACCTGAATTTTATATATTATACTTTTATTTAATGCCCACGCTTCAGTGTCATATGTTAATACCAGCAGTACACATTGAACGAACACTCTGGCTTTTATTATAGTTGGAATATCCAATTTAAATGTAAATTGCAACCTTCCGAACTCAGACCAAGCTAACGAGACTCTTCTTTCCAAGTTAGCCTTTAAATTATTTTTTGATATTTGAATTTCTTGTCCTAATTATATGAACGTTTGTACCTTTCCTATTTTTTCACCTTTTATTAATAGTTCCTGGCTCATTTTCTTTGTTCGAATATTTGGTTTTGGTAAAATCCATTTTTTAGACCTACCTCCCGAGACATGTTATTTATTTCCATCACCATTTCTTGTAATTCTTCTCTTGTGTTGGCAATCACAGTTACATTGTCTGCGAATCTTAAGTGATTTAGTCGTTCAGCGTCTATTAGTTTTCCTTTATTTTCCCACTAGCGATTTAAACACGTCTTCTAGAGTCAACGTGAATAGCTTTGGGGATATTGAGTCGCCTTATCTAATTTCTCTTTTAATTTTAAGAAGAGTTGTGTATCCTTCGTCGACTCTGCAATTACTTAAGGCGCCAAGGACTTCCCAGACCTCTACCAAATCAAATACTTTTTGGTCAATTATTGGTATTCACAAGGTGACCTTATATTCATTTGCTTTTTCCATCTAGTAATCTAATTGTTCGACGATGGTCCAAAGTGCTGTATCCCAGTCTAAATTGCATTTAGTCACGTGGTTCATAACTGTCTAATTTGTTCGTTAATCTATATGTTATCATTCTAGTGAGGATCTTGTATAGTACCGATAACAGGCTGATGGGTCTGTAGTTCTCTAATTTAAATTTTTTACTCTTTTAAAAACAAACACAATCAAGGGGCTCACCCAAGTTGTTGGTATTTTATTTTCTTAGGCTTTCTAACGTTAGAAAAGGTGACAAATAATGAATTTATGAGTTCTGTCGGTCTCATCTGGCTTTGTTTGATTTTAAGCTTTTAACAGCATTTAGCACTTCTTCTTTTGTTATTTCCAGAAAGGCGTCGTTGTTTGCTCTCATATCCAATAAAATAGTTCACCTATGTTGTCAAGAAAACATCACGTATTCACGTTCCATTCCTTAAGTTTGTCTTCCGTAGATACAACTATTTCATTTCTGGAGTTCACCAAAATATCTCTTATGAATTATTTAAAGTCCTCTAGCGAGTTCACGGCTACACAATGCTTGGCAAAAATACAAAAACACCATCAAAAACAGTGGATGTTCGACGATACCTTAAAGCTTATAGAAGAAATATGATTCTAATAAAAACAAACCATCGGATCGTCAAGACAGAATTAGATCAATCAATAAAGAAATCAAGGTGACTCGTAAAAGGACAAAAACGCGTACTTGAATAATATATGTGAGGAGCTAAAAAAACATGCTACGAACAATCGACCACAAGAATATATATATATATATATATATATATATATATATATATATATATATATATATTATATATAATATATATATATATTATATATATATATATATATATATATATATATATATATAATATATATATTATATATATATATATATATATATATATATATATATATATATATATATATATTATATATATATATATATATATATATATATATATATATATATATATATATATATATATATATATTATATATATATATATATATATATATATATATATATATATATATATATATATATATATATATATATATATATATATATATATATATATATATATATATATATATATATATATATATATATATATATATATATATATATATATATATATATATATATATATATATATATATATATATATATATATATATATATATATATATATATATATATATATATATATATATTATATATATATATATATATATATATATATATATATATATATTATATATATATATATATATATATATATTATATATATATATATATATATATATATATATATATATATATATATATATATATATATATATATATATATATATATATATATATATATATATATATATATATATATATATATATATATATATATATATATATATATATATATATATATATATATATATATATATATATATATATATATATATATATATATATATATATATATATATATATATATATATATATATATATATATATATATATATATATATATATATATATATATATATATTATATATATATATATATTATATATATATATATATATATATATATAATATATATATATATATATATATATATATATATATATATATATATATATATATATATATATATATATATATATATAATATATATATATATATATATATATATATATATATATATATATATATAATATATAATATATATATATATATATATATATATATATATATATATATATATATATATATATATATATATATATACATATATATATATATATATATATATATATATATATATATATATATATATATATATATATATATATATTATATATATATAAATATATATATATATATATATATATATATATATATATATATATATATATATATATATATATATATATATATATATATATATATATATATATATATATATATATATATATATATATATATATATATATATATATATATATATATATATATATATATATATATATATATATATATATATATATATATATATATATATATATATATATATATATATATATATATATAATATATATTATATATATATATATATATATATATTATATATATATATTCATATCGATTGTTCGTAGCATAGCTCCTCACATATATTATTCAATACGCGTATCCTTTTTACGAGTCACCTTGATTTCTTATATATATATAATATATATATATATTTATTAATAATAAATATATATATATATATAATATTATTAAATTGAAAAATCTCAAATTTTATTATTATGTATATTATTATTTTTTCTGATAGATATGTTATATATATATTTCTAATAGTTTTCGATTTATTTTGAATTTTTCAATTTTTATCCTTCTTTTTAATACACTTACGCTATTGTGAAAACATAAACAAATAGTTAATAATAATTTTAATATAGTTTAACTTATCTAATGATTAATTATTATGACGTAATAAATGTTCAAAAATATGCCTGTAGTTGAATACACATGTTTACTCGTTTAACTATATTTTCCTTCACTTTCCTTAGCATAAAGGGCGTTATTGTCCTGCACGCATCCCGTATCCTATTTTTTCATATCTACTGGTGTTGTAGGGGGATTCACATAAATACAATCTTTAATATAGCCCCACAAAAAGAAGTCTAAAGGTGTTAAATCACATGATCGAGGGGACCACTGCATGAATCCATCCCTACCGATCCATTTTTGTGGGTAACGATTGCTTAAAAATTCCCTAACTTCCCGGTGGTAATGAGCAGGAACTCCGCCTTGTTGAATCCACATTTGTTCCCTTTTAAAGTTATCAACTTTTTCAAGAAGCTGGGGTAATTCATTTTGCAAAAAATTTAGATATCTAGGCCCGTTATGCGGTTCGCGGAAAAAAAAATATGGACCGAAATTCGAAAATTTAATATTCCACACCATACATTAAGCGACCAGTGGTTATGGTTTTGAACTTCTCGGACCCAAAATAGATTAACTGTTAAATAATAATGCATGTTATGGCTGTTAACTGCTCCACTTCTGCGAAAAGTAGCTTCATCAGAAAACATTATTTTGGATAAAAAATTTGGAACGGCCTCTATTGCTCCATTTATTGTGGTACAAAAGTTTATTCGTCGTTCAAAATCACTGTCCCGAAGTTCTTGGTGTAGTTCCATATAAAAGAGATGATACTTACATTTTTCGTAGTGCAATTACCCGTAGATTGGGATGTGTCAGATAAGTTAGTTAGTTGACGGCTGCTGACCTGGGAATTATCTTCAACATGAAGTAAAATCTCCATTTCTTTTTCTTCATTGGTAGCATTCTAGTTTACTACTTTCCGTTTCGTATACTCAATGCCACCACTACCATCAAACCGTTCCATTAAGCACAGAAACGATTTTCTAGATGATATACATCTATTAGGGTACTTCGCTCCGTAAAGCCTTACTGCCAAAAGACAATTTTTTCCCGCCTTGCCCAGTATATAAACTATATCAATTAATTCATTTTTAGGAAAATCCATAACTATTACCTTTATAAGTCACTTACTACAACAAATTAAACTATTTGTACTTGCTAATAGACATGTCAGAATTTGACAATGCCCACATTTTTGTTTTGTCTTGTATAAATTTATTCTAAACACCCTGTAGCACCTAACTCAAATTTTCTTACATATATCTCAGAAAAAACTACTAGGTTTAGGTATATAACATTATTAATAAAAAAAGTTATAAAATTTTACGTAGAATTTAAAAAATAAATTAGAAAATAGGATGTTCCATTTGGAAAACATATGTTATATCGGCCACTTTTTGAAGTACCCTGTATACTCAAAAATAATTTTAAACTGTGCAATTTAACATTCCCTAAAACTATTCCATTTGACATTTTTTCGTAATTCCCGAAAGTACCATTTATTTAATATATTTAGTAATAATGATTGGATTAATTTTTTTTTAAATATGTTGTAGTCGAGTATTGATTATGCGTCTTGTATTTTTCAGCTAGGTGTAACAGATATGTTAGGGATTGCAAATTCAACAGTTTTATAAAAAAAAACTTCCAAGTTTAAGATTCTAATGTTACAAGCATTTTTTTTTAAACTCTACGTTTAAGATTCCGATATTTTGGTGCTGGGATTCCGTAACAAAAGTATCGAAAAGGAGGAAAAAAAAGTAGAGAATAAAATAATTCCTTGTTGGTCTTCTATAAGAGCAGCCTAGACTTAAAACACAGTCACTTTTACCGAAATATATATTTAATGAAAAATACAACAATATAAAAATATGTTCCATTTTCACTAATACATAAAATATTTTCAGCGAAATTAAGAGTAGGACCACCGAAAGCACAAAACAATTATATGAGAATCGCTTGAGACAAAAAATAACTCGATACCTAATCAACGAATAAGAAAGCATAGACCAATAATGAACATTCATAAAACAAAACATTATTAACGCGGCAAAGGGAACCTTAGGTCAGAGACGAGTAAACATCAACAAAATAAATAAAACACCTTGGTTCAGGCCAGAAATAAAGAAGCTGGCTGGAACAAAAAGGACACAACACACAACAAAACCCAAGACAACTGGAAAGCATATATCGCAGAAAGGAACTTAATGAATAGAAGAAGAAAACAAATTAAAGAAGATTAATAATAGACATTTACTAAAGGGATGGGAAGTGATCTGTATGGGGCTCAAAGAAAAGTCTGGAAAATGTTAAGAAGGAACAAACTTCATATAAAAGACATAGTGAAAAACTAATAAAATTACAATTCACGAATGGCAAAGATACTTTTAGAAATTATATAAAGAAGAAAAGAATAATGAAGTCATATTTGAAGAAGTGGATGAAGTAAATATAGAAGTAATTTTAGAACAGACAGAAAGAATTATAAGAAGTCTTAAAAAACGGGAAAATCTCAGGAACAGACGACATTGCCAATGAGATGCTAAAATATGGAACAGAAAACTTGCAACAACAAGTAGCACAGTTCTTTTCAAACATAGTAAAAAATGACCAAATACCTACAGACCAGCATAGCAATCCCAATATTCCAAAAAGGGCAATAAATGTCACTCGAAAAGTACCGCGGAATAACGCTCCTAAATACTACCTTAAAATTATACTGGAAGAAATGAGCGAGGATATTCAAATAAGAGAGGAACAACAGAGATTCCGCAAAAGTCGATTGACCATAGATACCATATTTATAGTGAGGCAGATAAGGGCAAAAGCTAAAGAATTTAACAAACCTGCATATGTGTGTTTCATCGACATGACTCAAGGCTTCGATAGGTTGCAATTAACAGATATAAAAATATTACAAGAAAACAGATAAAGTAGATAAACCAGAAGCTAAATAAAAATCATACATGACATTAACCCAGAATGTAAAACAAATATAAAGTGGGGAGCAAGGAAGTAAAAATAGACGCCGGAATAAGACAAGGTGATTCACTTAGTCCCTTTATCTTCAAACTCATCATGGACAGAATGGTGGAGAATTTTTCAAAAACTAGAGGATACAAAATGGGCAATACACACTTCCACACAATCTACTAGGCCGATGATGAAGTCCTCTCCGACTCTGATGACAACCTTCTTTCATGCCTTTAATTTGGAAGCGAGGAAACTAAACATGATTATTAAAACAATCAAGACAAAATATATGGTAGCTTTAAAACAATTGTTAAGTTGCAAGCTGGAGAATCAAGGAAGTATTATTGAACAGGTTAATAATTTTAAATACCTGGGAATAATGATAACAAGCTATAGGGACTTAAACAGGGAAGTAAAACAACAGTCCATGAAAGCATGATTAATAACAGGTTGCTTGACGGATATAGGATGGAAAAATAAACACCTCCCAGTGGAAAGCAAAAGAAGAATATACAAGATAACAGTGAAACCAATCATAACATATGCTGTAGAAACAAGAGCTATCACAAATGATGAGGACAACAGAAATGAAGGTGATTAGGGACATACATGGAAAAATTATCCACGACAAAATCCGCAACAAAGATCTACAAGAACTAAGTAAGATCCAAGAAGTATCCAAATACACTAGAACTAGAAGAAAACAATGAAATAAACACGTAAATCGATAACAGACTGGTAAAAAGGGACAAACTCAATAAACCTTGCGGTAGAAGAACTAGGAGCAGACCTCTGAAAAGGTGGAAGGAATGCTGGATATCCACCTAATGAGGATAAAACAGGCAGTTTGGCAATTTATATGACACACCATATAAGAAAGGAGAGGAAGAAGAACAACAGATATTCAGTGTTATAAACTGGAAGAGTAAACTTTAGGTTGGCAAAAATGTCTCACCTCTTATAATTGTTGTATCATATACAAAGTAGTGCGTGCAATAGGTGTCATAATTTTATTGACGGGGAACGGTGTTGCCTGAATATTACATAAACACACGTTTTAGTCATATTTATTTTTCCACTAATATACATAAAAGTATAGTCATAAAACAAATTTTTAAAACTAAGCATACCACTAGTTTATTTTTCTAGCACTTTTTTCTTTACGCATATCTCTAAAATCTTTGCGATATGCTCTGAGAATTAAGAAAAAATTCTTCGTCTTTTTTATCTTGATCATTTTAAGACTGATGATGTGGGAAATATCGAATAGATGGTCTAATTTCCTTAGAAAAGTTTTTTCTTTGTGCTTCGCTATTTTACTAATTTTATGGGAACTTTTGAGCAGTGTTCTCAATTTTTCATACAAGTTGTCTATTTTTTTAAGCCAGTTCTCCATATTTCGTGCTGGGATACGCGATATATTCTAGAAAATAGTTACTTCATTTATTGCTAGTTTTATGCTTTCATGAAGTTTTCATATTACTTTACGCAGATTAAACAGCAGACGAGAGTTTACTGTTAACAATCTTTGCGAATAACCGCCAACTAAATGTATCAAACTATCTCTTCTTAAGCTTCGAGACACTGGTATTTTGAAAAAACAAATAACACTTGAACCCAACTAAGTTTAAATTGCTAATTATATTTATATAGAGAGAAGAGCATGTTTGAAATTACTTGTAGTGCATTAAAAATGTGCATGTATGTTTGATATAGTTAAAGCACGTTGCTTCCCTATACGTTAATGAATATTCTATTGAAGCAAAGGTGAGATACTACCGTATATGCATTTCATACTGTGAACAATATAACAACGAAAATGTTATTATAAACAAGCTTTATCTCGCAATATAATTTACATGTGAGCTCTCACTTTCTTTTTCAGTAATTTAAGCGAACCAGATATATAGGGTTTATGTTTTATAACATATATAACAAATTTAGAATGGGAGTAAATAAATTAGAGTATGAAAATTTGTCACTATGAAGATGGGTTATCCTAGTAGACTTGAATGTGTCTCTTGTAATAGTAGGCGACACGTCGGAAAATAATTATGAATTTGACACTATTTAATTGGTTAATTCTAGAAACCAGTACTGATCTTCTAGGCAGACCCCTAAGTTTTTATTTTATGCCGCCTACTCACTATCACTAAAATATCTCTCCACTTGGTTGATGTAATGCTAAATATATAGTAATAGTAATTTTTGTTGTTTTAGCCTGCTTAGGCTAAACATACTTAATAAAAATTTAATTACAGCATCTAATTTTTATTCTCTCTCTCTTTTTCTATAAACCACTATTTGTCCACTGCAGGAGATAGGCCTCTTCAAGTTTCTTCCAATTGTCCTTATACTGTGCAAGATTAAGCCACTTACTGCCTGCTATCAACCTGATATCATCAGTCCATCTTTTCGTTGGTCTTCCAACACTTCATCTCCCCTCCAAAGGTCTCCATTTCGGTAATTTTGTTGTCCATCTACCATCACTCGTTCTAGCCATGTGCCCCGCCCATTACCACTTTTTCACTAATATCTGTAATTCTTGTTGTTCGTCAGTAACACCTAACACTTGTCTTTCCATGGCCCGTTGAGTACGTTGGAGTCTGCAAAGACTAATTTTGTAAGTCATGGATTCCAGTCCATACGTACTTATTGGAAGTATGCAGCTCTCGTACACTTTTCTTTTTAGAGTCATAAGATATGGCTGTCTTTTAGCATGAATTTGGTATTTTCGCAGTTTGATTTTCTTTGTTCCATCTGATTTTATGTCCCAAGTATATATATTCTTCCACTCTTTCGATCTCTTCGGTGCCGATCTTATTTTTTCTGTTTTGTGTTCTTAAAAGTTTTGTTTTCTTGATGTTCATCTCAGTTTTGTTTTCTTAATAGTCATCTCAACTCTCTGTGAAGCTTGATTAAGTTGTTCTATCATGATTTTGAGTTCTTCTAGATCTTCGCTAATCAGTACTACATAATCTGCGAATCGTAAGTGATGTAATATGTGCCATCGATTTTGATTCCCTTCTTTTCCCACTCAAGACTTTTAAATACATCCTCCAAGGTCAGAGTAAACAATTTTAGTGAAATTATGTTGCCCTTCCTAACACCTTTCTTGGTCTTTATAAGTTCTGTTTCTTGATCTTCATCTAATTTAACCATTAATATCACATTTTCACATATGAATTTTAGGAGATCGGTATATCTTGAGTCTATTGTGGCATAAGCTAAGGACTGCATAATTACCTAATGTTCTAGGGAGTCGAAAGCCTTTTTATGATTCATGAAAGCTTAGATGGAACTTAATATTATATTCGGTCGCTTTTTCTATTTTTGGATATGATCTGTTGTTTCAAATTCCTTGTGAAAGTCCATCTCTTCCACTGGTTGGTAGTCATGGAACTTATTTGTTAGACGGTTTGTCATAATTTTTTGTAAAAAACTTCTACAAATACGATAACAAGCTGATGGGGCGATAGTTATTAAGGTTTTCGTGATCACCTATCTTGAATAAAAGTACGACTTCACTGTTTTGCCAATGTACAAGTATTCTTTGTTATTCAATACATCTGTTGAGTAATATCCGTGTTGCTCCGAAAAGTTCATTTTCTCCCATTTTAATATTTCAGATGTTATTTTATCTTCACCTGAAGATTTCTTATTCTTCTTCTGTTTTAAAGCAGTTTCCAAGCCAATATTAAGAATATACTTATGCTGCTGACTTGAATTTGGTATAGTCGAGAAATAGAGTTTTGTGTAGAATTTCTTTATTTCATCCCCATACTCGTTTTTATCCCGTAATTTTGTTATTTTAGTTATATTTTGTGACATCTTGGATTTCAGTACTTTCATATTTTTGTTGTCTTCAATAGAGTTAATTATTAGGTTTGTATTGTATTTTCTAACGTCTTTCCTTGTTTCTTTCTTTAAGGCTTTGTTCAATGTTTCATTCTAATGTGTACGTCTTTCTTTAGATTTTTTCTTCTATGAATTTAATTGTTTCGGGAGAGAGTTTGTTTACTTTCTGCTGATGGTAGGATATTTTTTGAATTGTTACTTCGATACTAGATGTAATTTTTTTCTATAAGTTGTTTTCCATGTTTTTTAAACTGTCTACTGGTTGGAGTTTATTTTTATCCTAGTATATGTTTTTTGAATATACAAGGTATTTAACACTACCAGATACTGGACGTTACTAATATCTCGAGTAAAATAAAGAGTGGGTTGAAGTTTGTAAAGCATGATAATAACACGAATTTATTGCCTTTTATTCTGTTTACAGCAGGTCATATAGTTCAAAAACTATTTTTGTAATCTAAAGGAAATTATCAGAGAATTAGACAGTAATAAACTTTCGCTGAACAAGTTATTTGAAGTTAATATATAGAGAGCTAAATAATTTATCAGAAAGTTTCCTTGTTTTCTTGACACTTTGAGCATCAGCTTGTTTTGTTTGACGAAGCGTCTTGAAAATTTAATTATAGTTTATATATTCGTGATAATATAAAAATATAATTTGAAATAAATTATGGTTTATTTGTGTTTTATACTAGCAGCAACCGCGGCTCCGATCTCATGGACTTGATTCACTCTTATTGTCACTGCTTATTCCTTACTAGCCGTGTCCGTGGTTCCGCTCGCGTGGACATAATTCGCTATTATCATCACTGCTTATTCCTTATGTTACCTAACGTAACATAGAACATAGGTATTTTATAAAAAAAACACGTAAATCGGATAAGTGGTTCTTGAGTGTTAAGCGAACTAACGGACAGACAGACAAAGAGACGTTCGTTTTATATATATTATAGATTTTTTGGATAAATATTAAGTTAAGATTTAAAAACAGAAACATGTAAATCGGATAGACAGAGAGATGTTGCATTTTATATATACACTGAATTCTTTGTTACATGATATTGTACCATATTTAATGGTTTAGGCAGCGTAATGCAAGAGACTGCGCTAGCGTCGAACTTTTTCCGACTTGATTCACTATTATCGTCACTGCTTATTTTTTACATTACCTAACGTAATAAAATATATCCTACAACCTGGCCAGAGAACATATGTATAAATCTAAAAAAACACGTAAATTGGATAAGTGGCTCTCGAATGATAAGCGCACCAACAAACAGACAGATATAGAGACGTAGCATTTTATATATATATATATATATATATATATATATATATATATATATATATATATATATATATATATATATTATAGATTATTATTACTATTGTATAACCTGGAAAGAGAACATATGTATGTATGAATAAAAAAAACACGTAAATCGGATAAGTGGTTTTCGAGACAGACAGACAGACAAAGAGACATTGCATATTATATTCTTTGCTTCATGATATTGTTCCATATTTAATGGTTTAGGCAATGTATTGCAAGAGAACGCCCTTGCAGCAAGCTTTTTTCCGACTTGATTAACTATTATCGCCACTGCTTATTATATTTCTTAACTTAATAAAATATATCTTTGGTTACCTAACGTAAAAAAATATATGTATGTTTAAAAAAAGAGCACGTAAATCGGATAAGTGGTTCTCGAGTGATAAGCACTAACTGACAGATAGACAGACAGGCAGAGAGACGTTGCATTTTATACATATTATAGAAGATTATAGATAACCTGGACTGAGAACAAATTTATGAATTAAAAAAAAAAAAACATAAATCGGATAAGTGACTCGAGTGATAAGCGCACTAACAGATAAACAGACGGAGAGACAGAGAGACGTTACATTTTATATATATTATAGATTATTGATAACCTGACCAGAGAACAAATGTATGAATTAAAAAAAAAACACGTAAATCGTATAAGTGGTTCTCGAGTGATAAGAGTACTAAGGGACAGAAAGACACGCAGTGAGACGTTGCATTTTATTTATATTATAGATAATCTGGTCAGAGAACAAATGTATCAATTAAAAAAAAACATGTAATTTGGATAAGTGGTTCTCAAGTCATAAGCACACTAACGGACAGACAGACAGAGAGATGTTGCATTCTATATATATTATATTCTTTTTTTCTTCATGCTATTGTTTTGTATATAATGGGTTAGGCAGTGGATTGCAAGAGAACGTGCTAGCGGCAAACTTTTTTCGAACTCGATTCACTATTATCGTCACTGCTTATTCCTTATGTTACCTAACGTAATAAAACATAGCCTATAACCTGGCCAGAGAACATATGTATGTATATTTAAAAAAAAGGCACGCAAATCGGATAAGTGGTTCCCGAGTGATAAGCGCACTAACGGACAGATAGACAGACATCCAGAGAGAGAGAGGCGTTGCATTTTGTATATATTATAGATGTTACCTAACGTAATACAATATATCCTATAACTTGGCCAGAGAACATATATATATAAATTTAAAAAAAAAACACGTAAATCGGATAAGTGGTTCTCGAGTGATAAGCGAACTAACGGACAGGCAGACAGAGAGACGTTCCATTTTATATATATTATAGAGAATTATAGAAAACCTGGCCAGAGAACAAATGTATGAATTAAAAAAAAAAAACTTGTAAATCGGATAAGTGGTTCTCAAGTCATAAGCGCACTAACGGACAGCCAGACAGATAGAGAGACGCTGCATTTTAAATATGTCATATTCTCTGCTACATGACATTGTTCCATATTTAATGGTTTAAGCAATGTATTGCAAGAGAACACGCTAGCGGCAAACTTTTTTCCGACCTGATTCACTATTATCGTCACTGCTTATTCCTTATGTTACCTAACGTCATCAAATATATCCTATAACCTGGCCAGAGAACATATGTTTGTTAAAAAACAGCACGTAAATCGGTAAAAGTGTTTCTCGAGTGATAAGTGCACTAACGGACAAACAGACAGACAGATAGACGTTGCATTTATACATATTATAGATATAGAATAAAGAAATCTAAAAAATAGCACGAAGCTACTACTGTAGGCACCTTTCAAAAGTACAT
The DNA here is from genome assembly GCA_019049505.1 of Pachyrhynchus sulphureomaculatus. Taxonomy (NCBI): domain Eukaryota; kingdom Metazoa; phylum Arthropoda; class Insecta; order Coleoptera; family Curculionidae; genus Pachyrhynchus; species Pachyrhynchus sulphureomaculatus. The sequence continues at coordinate 53,981,074 of CM032448.1, forward strand.
ATTTATTTTTTGCTGTAATACATTTTTTAAAACTGCGAAGCTTTCGCTTTAAAACTGTTTCCATATAGTATGCCAAATACTTCACCAGAAATAATATGCTGTAATAGCCCATATTTTTCTAATCATTTGGTTTGAGTATATAGCCAGGAAATTTACACGGTAATATATTTTTATTATCCTTACTTACTATTATACACAGCTAATTAATTTTCTGGATTGGTGCCAACAAAATTAAATGCATCAAACTTTCCTTAATTTTATTTTTTTTCTTTGATATATTCACAGGAATCTTCTAGCTAACTTTTAGGAATTTGTATAAATCACTTGCAGTAATATTTCGAATGGTTTTTATGTCCTCAAAAAAGTATCCGTTTAAATTTATTTCAGATATTAGTACCCTTGCCAAAAAGAGAAATTGTATTTGTAAAAAAATCATCATCTGAAATTTTTGCATTTCTTCATGTTTCAAAAATCCTCAATTACGAAAAACATTGTCTTCCAATTCCGCCAGTCTATCAGCCTTATCTGTCCGTCAGTTGACTGGCACGATGACTCAATCATAATGAAATATCGAGGGTAACCCCATGTAAAGGGACAAAAGGGGGAGGGTCGATAAATTTTGTTTATTTCCAATATCCCTATTAGAATATTTCTTTATTTTTGGTTGAGTTAGTGAACAAATTTTATTATGTGGTGTTAACATGTAAAGGTTTAAAGGGGCAGAGCAGGGTGTTTCGTTCACACATTTAAAGTTTTATGAAAATGGTTTAATATATTCAAACTCGTATAACCTTGGATCAATAACAATTGAAGACAAATGATCATAAATGAAGGATCACAACAACAAAGAGAAAAATTGACTCTATAGTTTCTCAATTTTTTTCTCTGAATGCATACACTAAATCATAAAACCATACCTTTCTTTCGAATAATGTTCAATCTAGGCTTCCAATAAAAATATACAAAAAATTTACATAGTAAAAATTACTAAGTCATTTATATTTTACGTTTTAAAACATTACGTTTTGAATGTTTTAAAAATCAACAGGCCCTAAAAAATTAATCAAATGGTAAATGCCAAATATATTATTTTTGCCCGAAAATAAATATAAAACTAGAAAATATTTTTTGGTTTTTTAGAATACGACAGAAAAAGATCAAAAAAGGGTTTACTCAGTCAATCGTGGTTCACCTATCTGTAAACAGTATCTAAAGTTTTCACAGAATAGTTGAGATTTTTCAATTGATTCGGTGAAAAATTTTTACGGATATACGGATACACGGATATATAAAGAAGCATTGAGAAAAATAAACATGAAAAATTAATAAAAAGAAGACGAAGACTATGCTAATAGGAAAATAAAAACGACAACATGAAATAAAGATAGGAGAAGAAAGGCTGGACCAAGTAGAGAAATTTAAATATTTGAGATCAACAGTATTAGATGATGGAAGAATGGAGGAGGGGATCAAGGAGAGCATAATAACAGGAAGAAGATTATTTAATAGTATAAAGAATACATTTCTAGGAAAGAAAGAGATACCAAAAAAAATATGAAAGTTCAAGTGTCTGAGAAGGTTGCAACACCAAAATGTTTATATGGAGGGGAAACATGGACAATGGCAGAAATACAGAAGAGAAAGATAACGGCTACAGAAATGAGATTCATAACCCTGTCCATCCTTGACAAAACAAGGATGGACAGGGTTAGGAATATAAAACTCAGAGAGAATTTCAATCTGAAACCAATGGTGGAAAGAGTTGAGGAAGCACAACTGAGATGGTATGGACACATTGAAAGGATGCCTGAACAAAGTATAGTTAGATAAGTGTTTGCAGCCAAAGTGAGCAAGAAAAGAACAAGAAGTCAACAAAGTTGGGCGATATTAGAGACGCAGTGGCCAGAAGAGGAATAGAGTAGGAACACGCAAGACGAGCCACATAGGATAAAAAGAGGAGGAAGGAAATATGGAAAAGACAAATATAGAATAACTCAACTCCACGGGCCTTATACCCCTAAAGGTGTACAGCAGGATAAGGATTAAAAAAGTAAGTTGGTGAAAAATAACCAATGATGTAAAAATATATAGGCTCACCTTCAATAAACAAGTAGCAATTTTTCATTCCTCTACGTTCTTAGTTTAAAACAAAAATGGTTTTATATTTCTTAACTATTCGTGCTAATGACTGCAAAATCAGAGAGCTGATTTTTATTACACGCTTCAAATATATAGCTGAAATACTGAGGTGGATTTATCAGACCATCTCTATCACTATAAACCTAGTTCTATCCAATGCTAGATGTAGGCCTTCCCCCTGAATTTCCATCTCAATTTATTTACGGCTGCTGTCATCCATCCAATACTCCAACTCTCTGTATATCATCCCGCCATCTTATTTTGGGACGTCCTAAACTCCCTTTTTATTTTTGTGGTCTACATTCTAATATTCTTTTGCTCCACCGACCATCGGGCGTGCGTGCTACATACCCAGGCCATTGTCACTTTTTTTTCTGCTACGTGCTCTATGATATCCTTTAATTTCGTTTATTCACATATCCATTTGTTCCTTTTTCTATTTTTAAATTTTATCCCGATCATCTGTCTTCAGTGTGCTCTCTGGGTCCGAGCTAGTTTTTGTGTATCGGCTTTATTGAGTGTACAAGTTTCAGCGCCATATGTAACTACAGGTAGGATGCACTGATCGTACACTTTGGCCTTTAACTTATTTGAGATAGCTTTATCTTTGAATATATAACTTAATTTTCCGAATGCGGACCATCCAAGCTTGATTCTTCTTGAAATTTCGTCCTAGACACTGTCTCTCATCGAGGTAATTTTTTGCCCCAGATACACATAATTCTTAACAATCTCGATTTCTAAATTTATAACTATGCTGTTATGAGTGTTGGTTAATATTTTTGTCTTACTTTTATTCATCTTAAGACCAATTGTCTTTGAGTGGTAATTTCTTGTAACTCATGTGGATTACTACCCATGACTACAATATCGTCTGCGAACCTTAAATGACTCAAATACACACCATCTATCTTTAGGTCCTTCTTTATTCAATCTAGTTGGTGAAATACGTCTTTTAGAGCTGTAATAAATAGCTTGGGAGAGATTATGTCTCCCTGTCTACACCTCTTCCTATATATATTTGTTCCGTACTAGATTTTATGTACTTCCTTATATTTTCATATATACATATATATATATATATATATATATATATATATATATATATATATATATATATATATATATATATACAAACATGTATAAAATATACATGTTTGTTTAGGGTACTGTATCTAGAATCAATTTTACAGTGGTTCATGCCATTGATTACCCACATTTCGACAGAATCAAAAGCCTTCTCATAGTCTATGAAGGCTATGCTCATTGCGCTTCTCTAGGATATTTTTTATATTGTCTGTAAGTGGTTGCATGTGCTGTAGCCGGATCTAAAACCAGGCTGTTTGCGTGACTGATAGGAATCTAACTTATTTTTGAATCTATTGAAGATGACTTTAGTCAAAACTTTATAAATGTGAGATAGTAAGCTAGTCGGGCGGTAGTTGTCTAACTTTCTGATATCTCCCTTTTTGTGTAGAAGTATTACTTCTGATATATGCCATAATATTGGTATTTTGCCAGTTTCTAGACACATGTTGAAAAGTCCGGCGAATTCTTGTTTTAAGTCCTCTCCTGCTTTCAATAGCATTTCCAATAAAATATCATCAGGACCTGCTGCTTTGTTACGCTTCATTTTTTTCAGTACATTATTGACCTCCCCTACAGTAACTTTGTTTTCTTTGTTTTTCATTGGGTGTTGTTTTACACCTTGTAGAGTTCATTATAGTAGATGTTTATTTCTGAGTTTACTGTGTCCCTCTTCGTTATTACTTGTCCCTCACTATTTTGCAATTTATTAATATCTTTTCTTCCGTTATTCAGTTTCTTCCTTATTATTTTTGGGCCTTTATTTCCTTCAATGGATTCCAAAATCACTTTATATTTGTGCATTCTTATATCTTTTCTGATCTCTTTTCTGATTAACTTGTTAAGCCCCGTCCGCTCTATTTTGTGCTCATCTTTGTTCATATTTCTTCTTCTTTCCATGAGTTGTTTCGTATTGTCAAAACTATTCATAAGAGTTATTCTTGTAACGGTTGCGTTTAAAGTTTCAAACAGATGCAACGTGCAGTTGTTTGTTGGCAGCTATCGTAAGCGGTCAGTGTTACACGTTTCACAGAAATGGATAAAGACGTGTGCCATGCATTTTTATTTAAAAAGTATTTTGCCACCTAGATAGATGCCGAACTGAAGGAAGTTCATTGATACTGTATGATAAGGATGCCCGAATGGTCGACAAAATTCTTGGTATCGTGATGAAGGATCGTCCCATTAAGCTTCATGAGATTGCTGAAATGTTAGGCATCTTATATGCACGGATACATAATATTCTGCTTAAAGTTCTGAAAATGCATAAGCTGAATGCGCGATGGGTGCCGCGTTTGTTGACTTTAGAGCAGAAATGCTCGAGGATGGCCATTTCAGAATCGTATTTGGAAAGGTTCCAGCGTAATTCCAAGGACTTCTAACATGGTTTAGTTATTTTAGACGAAATATGAATCCACCATTACACTCCGAAGATAAAACGGTCATTAAAACAGTGGGCTAACGAAGGTGGAAGTACACCGAAAAAGGTGAAAACAGTTTTATCGGCGGGAAAATTGATGGCAACTGTTTTTTGAAATTCACAAAGTACTATTATGATTGACTATTTAAAAAAGGGTAATACAACAACTGACCCTGATTACGCAACACCGTTGGCCTTTTGCATAGTGAGTTGAAGCATGATCACAGCCCCACAAAAAAAAAAGTGGGGTATACTTTTGATGCGATATATCAGATCCGTAGTATTTTTGCCCCGCTGATCACGAATCTGACGTCAGAATATCGCCATCACATCTCAATTTTTTTCTAACCTCAAAAAAATAGGTAAAAATTAGTAAAAATTAAGAAAAATATACTCCTAAAAAATTGATTCAAGCTTTTTCATGAATCCAAAGATGTATTAATATGTATTCGGACACGCTAAGCTAATATTCATCGGTTGGATTGAGCCGTACAGTTCTGTTTTCTTTCTAACCTCAATAAATCAGACAGATATAGTGCTTCTCGAATGCAAAAAACGAATTCAAATTAAAATTCAACCGATCTTTACCAAATTTTGGTACACGGGGATTTTTTGGGTCGCTGATCACGAATCTGAGGTTGGATTTGCAAAATTCAAGATGGCAGATGTTTTCGCGCTATTTTGAACGCCGAGAAAATTCATCGGTCGATTTTTATTCTTCTACCTGCATCCAGGGCACCTCCACGTGGTGACGGTGGGCAACGGTGTTACTCCACTAGCCGGCAGAGTCCCTGGATAACGGCTTAGATGCCGTCATGGCAGGTAGAAGAAAGAGAATTACGATGCAGGGGACTCGGAAACCCAGTATCGGCGGTTGGTCAGGGTGGGAAAGCGGGCCCGCAGCCGTCGTCATCCAGCGACCGTAGCTCTTCATGTGTGGGTGACTTGGCTCATGTAGAGTATAATGCTACAAGAAAACGGTCTTACGGTACAAGGACTTTTCATAAGTGCGATAAAAACAGTGATTCATTTTGTTATATTTGCTGTCAACACGTATTGAGTAAAATGGGGTCACCGATAACGGATAAGATTAAAACCTTATATAAGGATTGTTTTAACATTGAAATACAGCACCAGGATACAGATTGGGTTCCCCACATCATTTGCAGTTCTTGCAAAATAATGTTGTACATCAATAAGAAGGCGATTAAATATTCCAGACCAGCAATATGGAATAGACCATACAGTGAAAGTGATTGCTACTTTTGTATGAATGTTGTATCTAGGCATAACCGAAAAAATAAAAGCACTATTACTTATAACGATGTTTCGACAGTAACAAGACCAACTAAACTAATTCCGCCTCCTGAACCACTTGATGCTGATGTTATGGAAACAAATGATTTCACCTTATCAGTTCATGCCGAAAACATTGAGACTGTCGAAAAAGATTCAAACACTGTTACTAAGAATGTTCTAGTGACAAACCTATCATATGCTAGTGACACAGATAAAGAATTTCTACCATACAACCGTAAACCAGAACCAATACTCGTATCACAGTCAGAACTTAGTGATCTAGTCAGAGATTTAGGCTTATCCAAAGATGGTTCAGAGCATCTTGCTTCCTTTTTAGAGAAAAGACATTTACTTAAGCCAGAAGCTCGATTTCTTATTATAGAAACAGAGATGAAGAATTTCGAAAATATTTCACAATGGACGAGGAATTGTCACTTTCATATTGTACCGATGTAAAAGGTCTAATGAATGAATTTCAAAATAACTCATACGATCCTAAAGAATGGAGACTGTTCATTGATTCTTCTAAACGGAGCATTAAGGCAGTTTTGCTGCATAATACCAACGTTTACGCTCCCATTCCGATTGCTCATTCTACAGTTATGGAAGAGCAATATGAAAAAATGGAGCAGCTTTTGATAAAAATAAAATATGCTGATCATAACTGGAAAATTTGTGGAGATCTGAAAATTGTAACAATATTGCTTGGCCAACAGTCAGGGTTTACACTTTATTCCTGTTATAAATGTCTGTGGAATAATAGAGACAGGGAACGTCATTATAAGAAAAAAATTTGGCCAACAAGAGAATCGTTCACTCCTGGTAAAAATAATGTATTGTTTCCACCATTGGTAGATCCAGGAAAAGTTCTTATTCCCCCGCTTCACATTAAGCTTGGACTTATGAAGCAATTCACGAGAGCATTAGATACAAACGGCCCATGTTTCAAATATTTGCATAAAAAATTTCCGAAATTTTCTGAAGCTAAAATTAAGGCAGGCGTATTTGACGGGCCACAAATAAGAAAATTGTTTCAAGATTCATTATTTGTTACTAAAATGAATAAAGTTGAAAAAAAGCTGCTTGGCTTAGTTTTAAAGAAGTCGCAACAAAACTTTTTGGGAAATAATAAAAGTCCTAAGTACAAAGAAATAGTCGCGAAAATGGTAAAAAATTTTCAAACATTAGGTTGCTTAATGAATCTAAAATTACATTTCCTGGACTCCCACATCGATGATTTCCCAGATAATCTTGGTGACTACAGTGAGGAGCAAGGGGAACGTTTTCACCAAGATCTGAAAATCATAGAAAATCGGTATCAAGGACGATGGGATGACCATATGCTAGCGGACTATTGCTGGTCGCTAAAAAGAGAAACAAGTCCTCAAAAGCGTTTGGGCAGAAAGCCTTTGAATAGGTCATTCGCGGAAAAAGAACAAGATACAGCCAAAAAAAGGAAAGTTAGTCGCGGGTCTAACCTTCGCAATTCTAGGGCTTAAGGGTCTACTATTTGAGAGTGTATGGTTTAAAAGTCCTGGTTTTGAGTTTATTGGGTCTCATTTTTAAAGTTACAGGGTTATTGAGGTTTATTTTTGAGGTTACAGGGTGTGGGAGTCTAAGGTTTCAGGGTTTAGAGTTTAAGAGTATCAGGTTTGAGGATTCCCCAACTGTATACCAAATTTGGTAGGAATCGGTTGGTTTTCAAAATTTTTGTCCGCCATCTTGGATCCGCCATTTTGAATTTTGCAAATCCGACCTCAGATTCATGATCAGCAACCCAAAAAACCCCCGTGTACCAAATTTGGTAAGAATCGGTTGAATTTTAATTTGAATTCGTTTTTGCATTCGAGAAGCACTATATCTGTCTGATTTATTGAGGTTAGAAAGAAAACAGAACTGTATGGCTTAATCCAACCGATGAATATTAGCTTAGCGTGTCCGAATACATATTAATACATCTTTGGATTCATGAAAAAGCTTGAATCAATTTTTTAGGAGTATATTTTTCTTAATTTTTACTAATTTTTACCAATTTTTTGAGGTTAGAAAAAAATTGAGATGTGATGGCGATATTCTGACGTCAGATTCGTGATCAGCGGGCAAAAATACTACGGATCTGATATATCGCATCAAAAGTATACCCCACTTTTTTTTTGTGGGGCTGTGTAATGAGCCCATTGACCCATCGGCCGTTGCAGTGGCAAAAGTGTACAAGCTGGGCTTCGAAATAGTTATCCTATTCCTCAGATTTGGCACCAAGTGACATTATTTGTTTCTTTCAATAATTGGTTTGAGGGGGAAAAAATTTTCGGCAAGTGGAGAGGTTATCTGTGCTGTAAACAGATCAACACAAATTTATTTTCTGAGGGAATAAAAAATTGAAGTCTCCCTGGGCCGAATGTATTTAGCTCAATGGAGGTTGTCTTGAGAAATAAATTTTTGTTTTTGCAGAAAAATATTATTTACCCTATTTTTTACCAGACTTTTCAATCCACTCTCATAAGCATACAAAGTAGTTCTTTCGCGTTACTCAAACTAGTTATACATACTATATATATATATATATATATATATATATATATATATATATATATATATATATATATTATTTATATATATATATAATACATTAAAATTCGGGGTTTCAATCCTTAGTTACAGTTAGCTTTGAGCGGCAGCAGCAGCAATATCACAGTATCAAGTAGCAGCAAGCACCGGGAGCACTTGAAAATTGTCAAATGAGATTTTGACAAAACGTCGTGCAAATTCATTTTTAGACGAACGGATAGAAACCCGGAATTTTAATGTATTACATTCCATCATCCGTGAAAACCTCTATTGTAACATATATATATATATATATATATATATATATATATATATATATATATATATATATATATATATATATATATATTTATATATATATATATATATATATATATATATATATATATATATATATATATATATATATATACATATATGAATTCTGAAGTTCCGAACGCTACTTCTTATACAGAGGGTTTGTTTAACAGATTGTGGTGTTTACTAAAATACATTACTTCACCAAGTCTAGCCTATATCAAAGTTTTAATAAAAAGTGTTAAAAGGGATACTGTTAAATTTTACTTAATCTAACCTTAAAATTTTTTTATTGTACAAACTTGGTGACAATGCTTGATATATCAATAATTATGTACGTGCCAAATGTAAAAAGTGGTATTTTGCCGAGCTAGTAAGTTTTCAGAAAGAAACCTAAGGCAGAACACAACACTCTAGATAGATATTTCATCTGATATTACTAAGAATATTTTGTTTTAAATTTTTGTTAAGGAGGTAAAAATGATCAGGGACTTCACAAAATACACCCCAAATGAGTTATCAACAAAGTTTGTTTTCGATCTTTACTGAAAAGTGATGATCTTGAATTTTTTTTTTATATACTAAATAAATTATTACAGGTAATGCACTCGTGAGAATTTTCGTTCAATTTACATCCTATGGAAAATATTTTAGAATTTTTTCCAAATTTTTTGATAAGTACTTTTCGAAATAAGGGGGTGGGGCAGCGATTTTTCACGATACTTTAAAAATAACACGAAGAAAAGTGTGCGCAAGTATTATATTATATAAATTTTTGAACTCGTGTTTTGACAAGTTTTCATTTGATATCCCACTCGATGACCTGGAAATAAAAAAATTCACTTCTGATTTCACCCCCCAAAACTAACTTCTTAAGTCAAATTTTGAACTTTCAAAACTACACGGCTATGATGAGGCCATCAATTTCTATGTTACTACAAAACTTCAACTTTCTATGTCAAATAGTTTCGTAGAAAATTGGGTGTAACTGACGGACAGACGGACAGACACCAGAGTGAAATTATAAGTTTTCCGTACGGAACAATAAAAATGTGCCGTTTTCAAATTACAGGTGCAACAAAACTAGGCAATCTACTCTTAAATCAATAAACCTTGCAACACTGCGGTAAAGGTGAATTTAGTAGCTTTTTAGTGTTTCGTACGGAACACTTATAAGATCATTTAGGTGTCTGTTTGCCCGTCTGTCCGTCTGCCTGTCCGCTTGTCACACCAGATTTTCTCCGAAACTATTTGACATAGAAATTTGAAATTTGTCACTAATATAGAAATTTATAGCCTCGTCAGAGCTGTGTAGTTTTGAAAGTTAAATTTTGACTTAAGGGTTAGTTTTGGAGTGGTGAAATCTAAAATGAAAAAAAAAATTTACCAGTTCGTCGAGTGGGATGTTAAATAAAAGCTCGTAAAAACCACGAGTTCAAAAATATGTATAATGTAATACTTGCGCACAATTTTCTTGCATCAGTTTTAAAAAATTATAAAAATCGATGTCCCCTCGTTATCTCGAAAAGTACTGCTCAAAAAATTTAAAAAAAATCTGAAATATTTTCCACAGGATATAGATGAATGAAAATTATCACGAGTGAATTACCTTTTAATTTAATTGGTATATAAAAAAAAAACAAAAATTCATCAGTTTTCAGTAAAGATCGGAAAAAACTTTGTGGAAAACTCATTTGGAGTGTGGTTTGAGAAGTCATTAATATACCTCCGTTCAATTTTTTTTTTGTTTTAAGGGGTTACATACACCTGGACGCTGCAAAAGGTATGTATATTGAGAACATATATGTTAAAGGTTATTAAGTGAATAATACAAAAGAATGGTGGTTTTATATTTTCATTGTTCTTTAAATTATAAGATTTTTTTTCTAAATATGTTTTAAATGTTAACATTATTTTTGAACTGAAATGAAAACTATGGCGCCTCCTTGTCTACAGGATAATTTCACAAAAAATCTGGAAAAATAAAAACTAATCTTGGACAATAATGTACTAGTTAAAAATTGTCGAAGGGATTTTTTACAAAAATAAAATATTTACAGTGTTTCAAACTTTTTTTTTAGTATGCAATTTTCGACCCAAAAATGTAGGTTTAATTATTTATAAATCTCTCTATTAGAAAAATTTAAAGAACCGCTCGACATTTTGTAGAAAAAGTAATTATTGAGATTAAAAAAAAAATAAAGAATATTAAAAATTGACTGAGTAATATTGTAGACAGGAAGCGATTCCAATCCGACGCCAGGTCATATTTAATGGTATAATTTTCTAATGGAATGGAATTTTCTTAATTGTTTTTTGAATAATATTTAGAAGTATAGAGAATAAAAATCCGTAAAAAAATCGAATTTTTGAAAATTTCAAGTGTATGTAACCCCTTAAGAGCAATCAACGTACGAAACACTAATTGCGCAAGTCCTACTTGCACTTGGCCGGTTATTTTTATTAATTAATTTACTGGATTAAAGATATAATAGACTTAAATGTGACAGTTTATTCCACAACAATTTTACTATTTGCTGTATTTTAAGTCCAGATATGACTTGAGATATTTTTTAGTGTTCCGTACGGAACACTTATAAGATCACTTCGATGTCCGTCTGTCTGTCTGTATGTCTATCTGTCACACCCGATTTTCTTCGAAACTATTTGACATAGAAAGTTGAAATTTGGCACTAATATAGGAATTGATGGCCTCATCAGAGCCGTGTAGTTTTGAAAGTTAAATTTTGACTTATGGGGTTAGATTGGGGGGTGAAACCGAAAGTGAGTTTTTATTTTTTACCAGGTTATAAGGTAGGGTGTCAAATGAAAGCTTGTAAAAAGACGAGTTCAAAAATATATATAACGTAATACTTGCGCATACTTTTATTTTAATTTCAAGGTCATCAGTTTTCACTAAAGACCGGAAAAAAAAACTTTGTTGAAAACTCTTTTGGGATGTGTTTTATGAAGTCACTGATCATTTTATATTTCCGTAACGAAAATTCTTATTTCAAAAGCAATCGACGTACGGAACACTAATGGCACAAGTCCAACTTGCATTTGACCGGTTATTTTTATTTATGTTACAATTGTTACAAATAATACGTGTTTTAACGATTTTATCATTAGTGTAAACTTCCCTTCTGATTTAGCACCTAGATAAGGCACAGGAAAAAATCATCAAAGTCAGAAAATTAAATTTGTATAGAAAAGGGAAACAAAATATACTCACACCATTTAGGATCAAAATTATGTAGGTATTATTTATTGTTAAGGTTCTATTATTTGGAATTGTATTATTGGCATAGTATTTGAATAAAAAGTTATATTTTAGTTTGGCTATTCTACTTTTTCATTTCTTTGCTATAGGAAAAGTACTGTATTCGTGAGAAAATTACACTTTGAGATTTTTGCTTTTCCTCACATTTTAAGGTTCCTAGACCACGAAGCAGTCACTTACTTCCATCAGTCTGTCTGTCGGTCGGTTGGCACAACTCGCAAACGAAGTGAGATATCAATTTCAAACTTGGTGCATAGATACTATCTAATGAGGGGATGAAGCCTACAGTTTTTAAAGGAAATCGCTTTAGGCCAAACGGGTGCAGGAGTGGAGATTTATAATTTGATGTTCTAATAGTAATATGATCACTTTTAACCAAGTTTAAGTCTTAGAATGACTTACGATATGTGATCAATCAAGACTCTAAATGTCAAGAGTTAACGTACGTTGCGGATATTTATCAAGGATTATTTTAAAATGATATTTAAAAACAACTTTACGCTGTAAAATATGTCAAAAACATTGTATTTGACCTCGAAATCAATTAAATAATAAAACATTCTTTACAAAATGTTGAAAAGTAGAAAATTGAAAATTATTGACATATCCATTACAAAATTTTTATATATTATTATAAGAAAGTGTTTTGAAATTTCTTTTATCTACATCTGCAGCTGCTGAAGACTTATAAATCTATTTATTTCTATATTTTGTAAAGTGTTTGTTTTAGTCATGTATAACAATTAAGAAGTTACTGACATTTATAGTGTGTTTGTTTGGAGTTGATAGCAGAATTCTCTCACTGTAGATGCAAATACATGTTGGAGTGTACCCAAAAAAAAAGAGATTTTTCATGCATTTTACTGGATTTTGCTACCTGTTTTGAATTATTTTTAAACGTTCACCCTATTTTAGGCAGAAAACCTCTGCTATACAATAGAGTCATAAAATGTAAATGAGGGTTCTTCCGTAGCATAGCCATCCAATCGTAACCTGCTTTTAGTGATTAATAAATAAAATTACCTTAAATATAAAGTTATAGAAATATAAGATTTATTACCAAAAATTTTTTAATCTATAGATCTATGTATATACACAAATTCACAATTCACGATATATAAGTACTTTAATTACAGTAAAAAACAATCATTATCTTCAAAATCTGAAGACTCGACTTCTCTTAAATTGATAATTAAGGGTTCTATTTCCACAGTTTCTTCGATGTATATTGTCAAGTTTCTACATTTTATTTTGTTCTTCAATAACATGTCGAATGGCATTTTTCCAATTATCCTCTTTGATCCTTTCTATGCCTAATATTGTTATATCTTGAAGTTTGATCGTGGTGTTTTCCCTTGCAACGAAACCTTTAATTTGTGTCCAAATTAGCCCTATAGGATTTAATTCGCAATGATATGGAGATAATCTAAGCAGTGTGATATTCCGTCCCTTTGCCATCTCATCGACTGCGTATTTCTTGAACTGTGCCTTATTTTGTTTCGCAATTTTAAGAAGTTTCACTTTTAACATACCACCTTTATGTTTGAGATTTTTGTCTCTTATCCATTAAAGAATATCCGCTTTCTTCCATGAAGTTGTCGGGAGTCGTTCTAATAATCGGAAATGGTATGGAGCAGTGTCTAATACTATAACTGATTCTGCTGGTACACATTCAATCATTTGCTGGAAGTACTCGTCAAAAATATCGGTCGTCATCTCCTCATGGTAATTTTTAATTGACTTTGATTCAAATTCTAACAAGCCACCGTCGAGAAATTCATTTTCACTACCAATGTGTGCTATAATTAGCCTGCGACCTTTTCTTAAAGAGGGTGATACTCCAGTTGACCAATCTTCCATAAAAGCTTGTTTGGCCCTCTTAATGTTTTTGTCAAGCCAGAATTTTTTTACTGTTGTCTCTCATAAACCCAACCCCAACCCTTTCTAAATAAAATATATTTCTTTCTTCGGCTCGAAATTTTCTGATTGCTCGTAGATATTCTCTTCTCCGACAAATTATTTCTGTTTTATCGATAAGAACAGATTTTCTATTGTGTTTTTCTCGACGAAAATTCAGCTTATGAAGGATTTTCCATAATCTCCATTTTTTTTTTAAATGGTCTTCTCTGATTTCTTGCAAAACTTTATGTAGTGTAGGTATTTATTTTTTAATAAAAAAATGGTGTATTTTTTTTTCTTATTGGGTTTTTGAAGTCTTCATCGACCTTGGGCTCCTTTGTGATTCTGAGGTTCATTGGAAGGACCGCGTTTTCTTTTAGAAGTCTATAAATGTTGATCCAACTCCCGTCATGTTGGCACAGGGGTTCCACAATTTCACGGACTTGTTGGTTATTGATGCACTAGGGCATCGTGTGCGTTAAATATCATTGTTTTTTCTCGCAGGGAACATGCATATTTACAGACTCGGCGAAGTTTGACAGGGGCAAAACTGAAAGTTGAAGTCATCGATGTTCTGGAATTTGAACTAAGCATATTATAGGTTTTAGCTTTATTTTTATACTTACACAGAATATTTTCATTGCATACTTAGGTACTTAAGCACCCTACCTACCGATAAGTACTTTGGTTAATTATATTCCAGTAACTGCTAGAATTTTGTTGTACCTATTATCATCAAGTTTTATAACACTGGAGATTTCTAGTTCTTAAGAATTGTTAATTGTACTCGTTTAGGCCTTTATCATACAAATAAGATTTTAGTTTCATCATTTACTCATTAAAATAAACTTTCAAATGCGTTGATTTATATAGATTATTGTCAAATTTAGAAGGCATGTAATAAAATATTTTTTTAGAAAAAGGTCGCACTGTTGTATAGGGATAGAAAATAAAGGTGACTAAAACTAAAAATCCAAATAATTGGTAGAAAAATTTCGGACGCTTATAGTTTATGACATTTTAATGTTTATAACCCATGTTGTGTACCATCACTCCAAACAGACGGACTTTAAACAACGTTGGATGTTGACAAAATTAACTGTAACTTACGAAAAAGAAAACTTTTTTTTCGTAAAAACCTTTCTAGACTGCCAATTTGCATTAGGAATTAGAGATTTTGTATAATATTGATTTTGGTACTAATTATTTATTTTATCAAAAGTAGATTTAGTTTTTAATAGTCCGATTTACAAAAATGGACTAAAAGTTATACCTGGTCTAGTTGCCATAGAATCTAAAACCTTTCGCTTCCCAGTTGGCTTTTGGTAGTTAATACAATAATGCACAGCTTCATAGTTTTAGCTAACTTTACTGGTTCCTTTGCGAACAAGATTAATATAAAAATTAAAGCTTTTTAGTAAATTAAAATATAAGTGTGGTTTATTTTAAACACTCTTAAAAAGATTTTCAAGTATTTTGTTTAAAATTGTTATTCTCAATTAAATATTCGAGGTTTATAAAATAAATGTCATAAAAAACTTTTTTTTTATTTTCTTCCCCAGAAATACTTTTGGATTCAAAGTTTCCTGTTCTACGCATTTTCTGCGAGCACGAAAACTTTTGATTTACAAAAATTTGAATATCTTAAAGCAATTTAAATGATCCACTGGTTCAACCAGGCGGAAGTGTTGCCATGTTTAGAGAACTACTAAATTAAAAGGAGTATATTGAGTTACCGATCTTAATGACAACTTAACGGAATCCTTAATTTATAACAAATCATTTGTTGTTTCGTGTGTCCGCCGGCATTTTTTACCGTTATAAAGTGGTTTATTAAAAACTAGTGACATTAAAAAGAAATTGGCTCAAATCAACTGCGGGGAAACTCGTAAAACCAAAAGGGTTAAAGTTTTTAAAATAAGTTAAGATTACACAGCCCCACAAAAAAAAAGTGGGGTATACTTTTGATGCGATATATCAGATCCGTAGTATTTTTGCCCGCTGATCACGAATCTGATGTCAGAATGTCGCCATCACATCTCAATTTTTCTCTAACCTCAAAAAATAGGTAAAAATTAGTAAAAATTAAGAAAAATATACTCCTAAAAAATTGATTCAAGCTTTTTTTCATAAATCCAAGATGTATTAATATGTATTCGGACACGCTAAGCTAATATTTATCGGTTGGATTAAGCATACAGTTCTGTTTTCTTTCTAACCTCAATAAATCAGACAGATATAGTGCTTCTCGAATGCAAAAAAAACCACCCCCACCACCACGAATTCAAATTAAAATTCAACCGATTCTTACCAAATTTGGTACACGGGGGTTTTTTGGGTTGCTGATCATGAACTCTGAGATCGGATTTTGCAAAATTCGAAATGGCGGATCAAGATGGCGGACAAAATTTTTGAAAACCAACCGATTCCTACCAAATTTGGTATACAATTGGGGAATCCTCAAACCTGATACTCTTAAACCCTAAACCTGAAACCTTAGACTCTCACACCCTGTAACCTCAAAAATAGACCTCATAACCCTGTAACTTTAAAAATGAGACCCAATAAACTCAAAACCAGGACTTTTAAATATACTCTCAAATAGTAGACCCTTAAGCCCTAAAATTGCGAAGGTTAGACCCGCGCCTAAATTTTTCCTTTTTTTGGCTGTATCTTGTTCT
>CM032448.1:53997845-54227845 GCA_019049505.1 Pachyrhynchus sulphureomaculatus
TCTATTGGTACACATACTGAAGCTCATCCAGCTCATATACATCCACATTGCTTTTGAATATAAAACTGATACTTCAATAATTTTTGCCTACGGATTTTAGAGAAAGGGTTATTCTAATAGCTGTAGATAATAAACTAATTCTTGTAATACATACAAAGCATGTGGCGATGCAATGTTGTATATGTTTATGCATAATATTCTGTAGATTCTTATATATATTTAGATTCTACCAGCAATTCTAGATAAAATTTGTGTAATATACCACCAGATCGTAATTAGCTCTTGAGATATACTTATGTCTGAAATATTTTTCACACTTTAAAAAACTATGTTATCTAACAGTGAGATTTCAATAATGTATATATATATATATATATATATATATATATATATATATATATATATATATATATATATATATATAAGGTGTCTCGAAAATTTCGTATGAAATTTTTTTCTATATCTCCTCATTACTGAGCTACAGCTTTTAAAAATGAACAACCGGGAAATCGTTTTTGGTCATTAATTACGACACCGTTGTAGATTGAAACTTACAAATTAGGTACTGTCCTAAATTGCATGTACTGATTTAAGCCGTGATACTAAAATTGTCGATATTTCATCAAGGACTTTAAAAGTAAGGGATGGCGTGAAAATAGACCACACTTCTCAGTACATCGAAATTTATATTTTTCTATTTCAAATTACAAAAAAAAAAATTTTTTTACGAAAAAAAATGAGTTCTTTACCGAACACAATAGCTGTTAACAAATTCGAAATAAACTGATTTAAAGATTACCTTGCACGGCAAAAAACGCACGTTGTTACACGGAATGTTTTTATTAATCGTAAAATTTTTTATAATTACTGTTATTTTTTTTTTATTAATTAATTATAGTTAGTAGAAAGAAACATAATTAACAATAATAATAAAAAATTTTATTTAACGAAATAATAAAACATATTCTGTAATATTGTAAGATTTTTTTGTCGTGCAAAGTTTTTTTTTAAATTAATTTATCTCGAAAACTTCTATCTAATGGTGCTCAATAAAGGACACCTATTCTTTTAAAAAAATGAGTTTTATAATTTCATATAAAAAATGGAATATTTCAACGTACAGACAAGTTAGGGTTATGTTTACACAACCTTATGATTAAAAGGTCGACAATTTTAGTATCACGGTTCCAATAAGTCCATGCATTGTAGGTCAGTATCTAAATTTTAAGTTGAGTAAAAGCCGTATTCCCGTGTGGGGTGTTGTAGCTCGATTGTGAAGGGATATTTGACTAAATTTTTATGTAAACTTTTGATATGAAAAAAAATATTTATAGGTGGATTTTTCATCACTTGAAACCTTTAAAATGCTGGTTGCCATTTGTCGTTTGGAGGGAAATATGAAATTTCTAGAGTTTAAAGTCCAAAAGTCACTTTGTTAAAATATCGAAAATATTTATTAGAAAAAAATTATTGAGATTTCATTTTGTGGTAGTATGCAAAAATTTTAGATAGAGTGGACTATAAAATTTAGAAAATTCAAATGGTCAGCCATAAGATAAATGATAGTCGGCACTACAAAATCATTTTTTGGCTTTCAAGTAATGTAGAATTCACCTATAAACTCACTTTTTTCTAAATTTAATAATCAAGAAAAATCTTATATGTTGCACAATATATATATATATATATATATATATATATATATATATATATATATATAGGGTGGAAAAATATATAGGTATCACATTTAAAAAAACATATTTTTGCGTTAATAACTATTAAAATATTAGTTGTAAAAAAATGTAACTTATACTATTGAAATCCACGTAAAAATGTGCTTTGAGAATGTTTTTATAGAAATCAAAAATTTTAATAGGAAAAGAATTACAAACACCCTGTATATCTAAAACGGTACTAGATATCGATATGCGGTTTTAACCATTAAGTTTATCATAAAAATTGAACTCAGACACCGACATCAGTTTTCGTCTATCTCCTTTCGATAAACAGGTTTACCTTTAAAAGTGTCCAATTTGAACCACCCTGTACATAGTTTTTTTAGCGTTAAATTCCACTTGGTTACTCTCATCTCAAGATAGAATTTTATTCCCGGTCTTTGTTAAGTTGAACGACCTCCTGCTGTCTGCGGATATTCGCCTGAGTAGCCGATGTCCGAGCATTCAAAGTGAATCAAGAGATAAGCGTACTGTCGACTGCAAAGCTGTAGATTGGATTCCCGGTCTTTTCCAGTAGATCGTTAATGTAAATGAAAAAGAGAGTAGGAGTCAGTATGGAGCCTTGGGGCACACCGGCGTTGATAGTGAAGGTGTTAGAAAGAAATCCGTCGACCGCCACTCGTAAAGAACGCTCTCTGAGGAAACATCAAAGCTACAAATAGAACTTTTCAGACATATCACAAGAGCGTAGCTTAGCCAACAATCCATCGTGCCAAACACGGTCGAATGTCTTGGACATGTCAAGAGCAACCGCTCGAGATTCTCCAAAGTGTTCAATTGCGTTGTTCCAAACATGTGTTACATAAGTCAGAAGGTCTCCTGTTGATCTACGTTTACGAAAGCCATATTGGTGATCGCTAATAATATTGAATCGTTCAAGATATTTTAGAAGATGCTGATTGATAACCTTCTCCATGATTTTCGATATTATTGAAAGCAGTTCCACTGGTCCGTAGTTATTTGGCAAGGTCTTCTTGGGTATCGGCTGAACCGTGGCACATTTCCAGCAGGATGGAAATATTCCCTTTCGGTAGGATATATTGAAAAGTCTACAGAAAACTGGTGTTAGTTCTCTTGCACAGTGTTTGAGATTTATGGCAGGTATTCCGTCAGCGCGAGAAGCCTTTTTGGTGTCTAGCTTCATTAAAATACGCTTTATGATACGCTGTCTAAAGACAACATAGGGCATCTTTGACTGCAGTATGGGAATAGTAGGTGGTGTTTTTCCTTGGAAATCAACAGTAGAATGTGAAGCAAAGAGTTCAGCCAACAAGTTCGCTCTCTCAACAGGTGTGGTATTTAAACACGTTTGTTAGCTTTCAATAGAAATCTTTACACAACAAGTTATCCGCTAGTTTTCCTGATTAAATACACTGTATACAATATGACCGTCGGTACACTACTAAGCCATGATGACAACGAATCGTGATATGATAGATTCTGAAAATTCCTAAAGGTATCCAGATATAAATGCAACTCGACATGAATAATTTCACTAACATAACAATAAAAAACCTTCCAATGTACGATTTTGCTATAGTAACGAACGACACTTAGTGTTTTAGATGAAAAGTGCGCAGTGTACAGACGCAAAATACTCCCAAAACAATGCGCTACTAGATGTGATTAAATTCGTGCAATCTACTGGATGAGAAAGTTGTGTTAATGCCCGAAAACTATAAAAGACGAAGTTGATGAGTATGAAACCAAAAAAATACAATAACCGAACATATAATCAAGAGAAAACTGGTTGAAGATTGTCAAAGAATTTCATCGAAGGTACAGTGTCTTTGAATTTAAACAAAGAAAAATACAGAGATAGATACAGAAAAAATTGCAAAAAAGAAATAAATAAATAAAACTTGAGAAGACTTATTTTGTTTGTTTACTCAAAATATCATTTTTCTAAGATATACGAGTAGTTGTTTCTAACTAAAGAAAATACTAACTTAAGGATCTGAACTGAAACTACTATTTCGAAATAACTAGTTAAGTTGCTAAGTTTATATAAAGAAGTTTTAGATAAATTTAATTACTATAAATTTAAAACTCCATTTTAAGTTTTCTGATGTTGTTCCTAAGGGAAGTAATATAAATTATTTTCTCTATACACAATACTTTTTCTCTATTACGTTCCAGATGTTGGCTAGAGCTTATATAAAGGACTTAGACTTTAATTTTAACTTCACGCATATGAGCAAACAGATATATATCATCGAATAATCACGCTGCAACTAATAAGCTCTCATCAAACTGGAGAGTTCTAAATGTTTAATCTTAAGTTTTCAAGATTTCATTCAATTAGTGCTATATATATATATATATATATATATATATATATATATATATATATATATATATATATATATATATATATATATATGTTACAATAGAGATTTTCACGGATGATGGAATGTAATACATTAAAATTCCGGGTTTTAATCCGTTCGTCATACAATGAATTTGCACGACGTTTCGACAAAATCTCATTTGGCATTTTCAAGGGTTTCCGCTGCTGCTGCTACTCGACACTGTGATGTTGCTGCTGCTGCTGTTCGAAGGTAACTAAGCACTTGAAGATGGCAAATGAGATATTAGCGAAACGTGCAAATTCATCGTTAGACGTATTGAAACCCGGAATTTTAATGTATTATATATATATATATATATATATATATATATATATATATATATATATATATATATATATATATATAAATATATATACATATATATATATATATATATATATATATATATATATATATATATATATATATGGAGTTGATCGGGAAGTGTGTACATGTGAATCGAACGCCCGGCAATAGTCAACTCGTTCAACGAGCATTATAAGGTAGTATTCCAATCTGTTTAATTATTTTGTCGGGTGCAAGCGAGAAGGACTAGAAATAAAGCAGAGTGTAGTGTTAGAATTAAGACAACAAGTAAAAAATTGAAAATTTATTAGAATAATTCTGTGAAATTGTATGAAGCTAACGAAACGATAAGCGACGACCTTGATCGTTTTGCTGTTCACGGTATACGAAGTATAAACAGCGGCTTTTTTCTTTTTCTCCCGTGTTTGAAAATGCAATATACGAGGGAGGTTTTTATAAGAGAAAGAACAATGGATAGTGGTAATTATACCTCAGGAGATAAGAACACCATAGAAAGAGAAAAACGAAAGAGTAAATAAGATAGACAATTTGAGAGAAATGATCAGAGAGCTAATGTCAGATATAAAGGATATAAAACAAGATCAGAAGAGGTACCAACAAGAGTTGAAAAAACTAGAAAAGGAGAATAAAGTATTGAAAGAGGAAAATAAGATAATTAGAGAAAACATGCGAAGTATGGATTTGAAGATAAGTAGAATGGAAAAAAACAACGTAAGGAATAATATTGTAATATCGGGAATGAGATTTATTTTATTTTATTTATTTATTTATGTATATATATATATATATATATATATATATATATATATATATATATATATATATATATATATATATATATCGAAGAACGGTTGGCGACTTGAGCCTATTCTACAAGTATTTTCATGATAAGTGTTCGAAGGATGTAGCCCGCTTAATTCCTCTCAAAGCGGTGCATGCTAGAAATACACGTCGCGCTGGTGCTTCACATCCGTATGAGGTTCAGCTTGTTATTGCGCGTACAACGCTTTTCAAGCAGTCTTTTATATGGAGAACATCATCCCTTTGGAATAATTTGCCCAGCGCTGTGTTTCCCACCGAGTACAATTTGCAGCGATTCAAGAACAACGTGAATCGCTTTTATCTTTCATATTTATATTTTCTTTTTTTTTTTTTTCCGCACACATGCCGCTCCTAGAGCGCTTTAGGGACTTCCCTGCAGCACGTGCGCTAGACCCATAAAAAAAATAATAGTGATTAGTGACTTTGTTGTGGGTCCTGCCCCCAAAAAATATACTATAAGTAAGTGAAAAACGAAATATTAAATTGCGTGCTAAAACCAAGTAAGTGTAAATGAGCGAGCGCACAAATGCTCTAAAAGAAATATCGGAAAAATGATATTATTCCACAAATAATATAAATCTATATCAGTTTTGAGACATATATGGCAATAACTGCAAAAGTGTAAATTTATAAATAAGGTTAATGACAGATTGACCAATAAACAAAAGAAAACACTCCAAAGGGAAACTAAAAACAGATACGATCTAACTGAAGTAAATTTAAACCAAGGACCTAAGGCAAAGGTAATATAACATATTCGAGAACACTTGGAAACACCCGCCTACCAAAGATGCAACGTTACGAGATCCGTCATCATAATTTACTCCTATAAAAGCTCCGAGAATAGGAACAAAACAGATGGATATAGAAGAACCAATAACAAGCAGTAGCTAAGCATCACAGAAAACCCCAAGTACAGGACGATATAAACCATTAATGGATCTCTCAAATTCAGACTTCTGCAATGATGAGGCCATAGAAAATGAAAATACAAATATCCTAAGGGAAATGTGACATGTCAAGAAAAATCTAATACATCAAATGAAGCTCCACTCAGTAGGAATATTGGTAATGCAACCAAGAAAATTAAAGCACCACAAATAGTTATAGGACCATTTGTACAAGAATGTAAGAAGTTTGTACAATAAATGACATATATACTGGGAGTAAACCAAAAGTTTACGCTAAAGTCTGCAGAAAACAGAATCGTGCAAGCAGAAACAGTAGAGGGCTATAAAAAGCTAAAAAAAACTATGTAGAAAATGATTCGGGAAGATCATGGCATATTTATTTCCTGAAAATAAAGAAAGAATGCACGCATTTTCCTTCAGTGGATTGAATCGTACTGAATACATATTTAAAAACAAAAATAAAAAAACAACAACAATACATATATACTTTAGTATCGCTATGAAACGAAAACGCTTGGCAGAGAAGGTGAAAAAGCATGCCGCAAATTTCTTAGAATGGTTCAGAAGAAATAACAACCTCAAATCCAACCAAGGAAATTCGGAAATGTCAAGTCAGATTAGTGAACTAACTAGTGTTCTCAGTGTAAATGTTAACGAAATAGTTAGATTATTAAACATCTGACTAACTTGATGAAGAACTATCCAAACAGAAATGGTTCAGATTCACAATCCTCTTTACTAAAAACATAGAGGATCATAACAAATAGATCCTCACCAAATTAGTAGCAAGCAAAATTATAAAATTGATGTAAAAAGTATGAGTAACTTGCGACCAAGAAAATTGTATTAATTTATAAAAATATACCAGTAATATTAAAACAATAATTCTTGAGTACGAGCGACTCTGGGCGATCCGTTCAAGAGTGGGTGTGCCTAATGAAGCAAATATAACTTTAATATAAGTTTCGTAAATATACGTAATTAAAACTAGGTAGAGTTTAGTTAAAATTTAGAGGAACAATGTAAAAACTTGAAATTTTTAATTTTTTACATAAACCAGCTATGCCTATCAGTATATAGGCTAACAACAAGACGACTGGGTATAGAGCCATAATTTTGTAGAAAATGAACAGGAATGCAAAGCGCCCTGTTGTATTTTTTTACCATAGTTGAATAGTAGATATTGTGTAGAATTCATATTGGGTTTTGACAATGCAAAAAAATGACATCACAATTTAAATTTAATTTTTTGTTATTTTGATTATGAGCAATATCGTCTTAAGTACAAATATTTAACATATATAACTTTAATCAGTAGCATTTCAACCTGCATATGCAAGTACGCGTGCATATGAAACACTTGATCATGCCAACCAGTAGTTTTCTTAAAGATCCGTTCAAAGTGGTAGACGAATTTGAGCAAATACTAGTAGATTGGTTGAAGTCAACCTTTGTTAGCATTCTGAAGGAAACAAATCCTAAGAATTGCAAATTCAGTCTCTAAATCTGTAAGCCTAAGTAAAGAATATATAAAAAAATTGCGAAGATGTGAGTGGAGAAATCCAATTCATAAGTCCGCTAGGTATGCGTATTATCGCACTATTCAATAACTATGTTGAGAAAATGTTTCCGTTAGCGTTAGATGCTAAAAAATTGAAATATAACTGTTAACAACATCCCACTAACTAATATTTAGTATGCTGATCATACCGCAATCTTATCCTCGAGGACTTTCATTCAGTTCTAAAGAAATTTAATTAACATATTGAACGACACCGACTGCATATCAATTTTGTCACAACAAAAATGATGGCAATTTCACCACGATTGTACTCTTCTGAACATTAATGGAAAAAAACCACCTCGACTCTTTTCTTAAGGGAGAATTGACTATATAAAGCAACCTTTTTTAAACTCCAGAATCTTCTTCATAGAAATCTACCATTGAATTACAATTTGGTCATCTAAAGCTAGAATTCTAAACCGAATCGAAGCTTTTATACCGTGGGAACTCCGGAGTGCCAGCGTAGAATGAGAACTTATATTTATCATAAAACAACATAAGGTCATACTTAGGGCACATATGGAGTGAAGCTCGATACTCCGTACCAAATCGTACACTTCAAGGACAACGACGTACACTGGGGTATTTAAACATGCATTGTTTCAAAACTCTCTACAGGTTGCAGTTTTCATATGATTTGAATTTTATATATATAGGAGTTTTAGGTACTAGGTGCAACTTTCTATTTGATCTAAACGGTATGTGTAACCAAAAAAGAAATATGGGTTAAATGTTACATAAAATCGCGTTTTTTTTGATATGTTGACTGGTATGATTAGCTAGTTGTGATGTTTTTAAAGCATTAGTTGCTCAATTACGTAAATATTACCAATGACTGTGGCGCTGAACTCTAAGATACATTTAATAATCTGTAATTTTGTAACTTTTAAACTAAATCAATAGATAGATAAAGTAACTGTTAATTTTGCTCTATTTTTAAAACAAATATAGAGAACCAATCATATCAATAATTGTCAACATTAGGGAAAATTTGCAGTTTCTATATTTGTCTTAACAGTGGCATAAATGTTCATCAATTTACCTATAAATCGGGCCATAATCAAAAAAAATAATGAGAAAAAATTTTGGAAAAATGACAAATTGAGAAAACACACACGCTACATTTTGGATACAAGGTTTAAACTGTCGACCTCGTTTAAATTGAAATAAATCCTGGGTAAATCACAAGGGCATTATTTTAGACGATATAACATACAAGAAGGGATTTACGAAAGCCAGAAATTGCAGAATATATTCATCATCTCCGACAAATCTCTTCTCGCTCGTATACGAAACACGCCTCGTTTTATGAGGTTTTACTGCTTTGGAAAATTATTCTATTCGGTGCGATTTAATATGTTTATGCTCTTATATGAAAATTTCCCCCTTTTACATGAAAATCAGTTATGCATAGAGGCTTTTTAAATTTTTTTTGTTCGTTAAGTGAAATTTTATATGTAATAATGGGAGAAATACGAATTAAAGATAAGCTTTTAATTATGTAAGTAAAGCTGCCGATCAAAAGTTGGATTTTAGATGTAAATAAATATAAAAAGAAAAATTGAAAACTGAATATTTTAGCAAAAGTCAAGCTACTATGAATTATTTAAATTACAGTACTTCTCAGCAAATATTTTAAGTATTTGCAATTTTGCATCGAAGCACTATGGTGGACAAAACTTCACACCCTTTTAAAATGAGATATCGTTTTTAAAGGATATCGCTTTAGGAGAAGGGGGTGGAAAGGGTCGGGTGAAATAAATTTTGTGTAGTTTCCGTAGCATTATGAGAATTTTCCCTGGTTTTTGGTTGTAATAAAAGACAAACTATAAGCAATATTATTAAGAATGTTACTCCAAATACGTTCTATTTTACGTACTTTTTAGGGATTTTGGGGTAGAAGAATCTAAAAGTTATATTATTTTTGTTGGATATTTTAAATTTTAATAAAATA
Source organism: Pachyrhynchus sulphureomaculatus (assembly GCA_019049505.1). Taxonomy (NCBI): domain Eukaryota; kingdom Metazoa; phylum Arthropoda; class Insecta; order Coleoptera; family Curculionidae; genus Pachyrhynchus; species Pachyrhynchus sulphureomaculatus. Next base: position 54,007,511 of record CM032448.1, read on the forward strand.
TTACTTAAAGGAATAAGGATTTCGCAATATAAAAATTATTTTACAAAATATAGAAATAAACTTTTCACGAATATATTGTATTTACCTCCAGTGTTGGTTGATTACATCTGACGAGGTATTGTCTTCTTATGTTAAATAGTTAATTGCTTCCCAAGAAAAAAAGTTTTTTGTTATTCCTAGTAATCTTTTATGAACTGTTGAGCCAACTTTTATTCATTATTTTATAAATAATCAATGAATTTCATTATTCAGAAAAAAAAATTCCCAAAAACCGAAAAATGATCTTTTGTATAATTGGTAATGTAAAGAATAATAATTAAAAAAAAAGTAAGTTTAAAAAAAGAAATTATGTAGCAAAAATTGATTATTTGGCGAACTGTCAAAGGTGACAAGTTCAATTACGAAATAAAAAAAATAATTTGAAAAAATTAAAATATAACTTGTTAATAAAAATAAACAAATAATTATAATATTATTAGTAAAATTCGCATTTTTCAGACAGGCACTAGTTTTTCTATGAAAAAACTTATATACCGAAAGCAATTTTACTCACAAAACTGTCATCGCTGGAAAGTGAGATATCTGTTCGAAGTAGCCCTCTACTTAACAAAAAGAGTATTGTTAAAGTATAATAAAGCAATGGTATAATACAAGGGCAGGTTGCTAAGTCTGGTGAATTTCTACGAAATGGCGGGAAATTTTGTTAAACGGCATGACTGTCTGATAAGCGTGATTCTTATTACGTATTTGTTTAAAGTTTCAAACAAAATTGTAAAGCACACGAACCGAAATCTACGTCTGACCAAGACGAGATAACTAACGAAGTAGCAAGAAGAAGAAGAAAATACCCGATACAGCCAAGAGTATGGAGAAGACTACATATGAGCCCTAGAGAAACTAAAAAAATTTATAAACAAATTACCCAACAATAAAGTCCCAGGCGAAGATAAAGTGTCCACCCTACTTCTGAAAAGCGTACCAACAAAAACACAACTACAACTAACTTATATAATCAACGCCGTAACATTACTACAACACTTCCCTGACCAATAGAAAAGGTCTGTAATAGTCCTCCTATAAGTTGATTTCATTGCTCAGTATACTAGCTAAACTAACAGAAAGAAACATACTTAACAAACTTACAAACATATACGACACAGACAGTAAATTTCAAGATGAACAGTTTGGATTCCGGAGCGGTCATAGCATTGTTCTGTTGTTTGCTAAAATGCATTAAATAAAATAAACAATCGACAGAACACTATCCAAAAAGCCTTCGACACAGTATGGGTTAATGGACTAACATACAAACAACTAACTTTATATAACCTATCGTCATACATAGTTACATTACTATACACCTACTTAATAAAAATAACATTTAAGGTAAGAGTGGAGAATTCTCTATCGACGTTCAAGAGTATTAAATTGGGGGTACCGCATGGCTCTCTCTTGGCCCCGAAACTTTACAATTTATATATGGCCGAATTTCTTACATATCCATTCAAAAAAATTGGATTATATGCAGATGATGCGCTTATCTACACACATTTGTATTACGAGGATGCAGCCAGAGCGCACATCAGTAATCATCTAAATAGCATACTCACATGGCTAAATCATTGTAAGATAACATTAAAGGCTTCTAAATGTGAAGGAACTATCCTCACTAAGAAGTTTACCAACAACAGAATCAGTTTACCAATCAAAACAAATGACACTCAGATACCGATCAAAAATAAGCTGAAGTATCTGGGTCATTATAGACGCTCGCCTCAAATTCCACTTACATATATCGCACGTGTTTCAAAAGGCATTAGTCGCTACGTAGAATCTTTATGTATTATTAGCTCCAAATTCACATATGGAGATAAGAAATAAATTAATGATCTATAAACAGATCATTAGACCAGTACTAATGTATGTTGCACCAGTTTGGTGTGGTATATCGGACACACAGACATACAGACTACAACAAATGCAGAACAAAATACTAAGACGCGTGACATCGAGCGACAGGTGCATAAGAATTAGAGACTTACATCCCATGACAAACATGCAAATAGTAAGACAATACGAAACAGCAGAGAAATTTTACAGACATAAAAAACAGGTATCGACTCTGACGCAAAACTTGACACAAACCAGAATAGAACATATTCCGACACACAAATCATTGTATCATAGATCATTAATTTACTTCGAAGCTCCATAACTGCTTCGCGACGAGTGCAAATTGGAAAAATTCGGAGAAGTCAAATAAAAAGTTACGTACAGAGTTACACCATAATACGCTGACCTAAAGCTAGTGAGCGTCGGGTACTTGTGCGGAAGTAAAGTAAACAACTTAAAAATAGACCACAAAGCAAAAAAGAGTAGCAGTTTGTCACACACATTCGGTCAATATAAACTAACTGTTATGTAAATAATTTAATTCTTGTAAGAGTGTAAAAAGTTAATAAAAAGTTTTAAACAAAGTGCAATAGTGCAGTGAAAAATACTAAATAAGGTGTGAAAAGAGCAAGACTTGAAAGAAAGAAGAGTGAGTGAGATTGGAATAGAAATGTGTAATATAAACTATGAACCATACGTACCTGACTATATCGAGCTGGGTTATTTTTCACAGCAGACAATAATCTAAATCCCCACATAAATAAACAAAGAATATCAAAAGAAATATCTCACAAAGCAAACTAAAAATAAACTGCCATTTAAAGATCTACCGGAAATGGCACTATTATATAATCACGTGCACAAGGTTCAACTACCAAAGCAGAACTTCAGCCGACGCAAGGTTTCTCTGTGGATGAGAATATTGTAAAAAATTATGTACTGCGGAACTTGGACATGTATGTAGAACCTGTAATAATTTATCATTAACAATAAAGAGATTTGTGAATTTGACAGCACAATTTTTTGTTGGCAGCTACTGTAATTGATCGGTGTTACACGTATCGTAGAAATGGATAAAGCCGAGTATCATGCAGCGATAAAACCATTTTATTTAAAAAAGCGACCCAGTTACATACCGAACTGAAGAAAGTTCATGGCACCAGCACTTAAGGCCGTTTGTTACTGGATAGATGAATTTAAGATATTTCTTACGAGAAGATGGAGAGAGAGCAATATGTCCGAGAAAGACGCGAAATAATTTGGTTTTCAGGGTATAATGAATAATAACGTAATAATAATAATAAAATAGCTTATCGCTTGCTTCCCACCGCACGCCATCACATATAATTACCTTGATAGTTTTACATCATATACAAAAAAAAATATATATAATTAATTAAAATGATATTTTGGATTATTTATTAAAAATATATCAATTATCAACCTTTACTCCTTGTACTATACCGAGAGAACCGTTGACTAAGCCAAGACTCCCGTCAATATTTCGTCTTAACATGACTTTTGCTCCTCGTTTAATAACTATATTCTCTTCTAGCCCTGCTGCCATGGAAGCATCATCTTCATACTTTTTTATAATTAAAATATACTTAAAGTATTTCACTTAACAATTTTTTTAATTACACGAAGTAGGTAAGTTTTATTAAACGAATATATTTGATAAATGAAAAATATTATTAAATATAATATAATATATTAATAAATAATACAAATTATTCATAATTATGGATTTTTTAGTGATTAATTAACTTTATACGACGTATTATTTACCGGGATTCACGGTTGACCTTGCATTATGCTATGTATGGCTGAGCGGTGCGCGCTCTACCTAAAAAATCCAGAAATTTGCAAATGTAAAATGCAAAATCGATTTAGTATAAAAAAATGTTTAAAACAAAATTTGTAGAGAATTTTATGCTCTACAATTTTCATAAATATCATTGAAACCATAGGAAGCGAGATATTTGCGAATAACAGATTTTTGTGACCTTTGACCTTGAATATCTGAAGACGCGGACACGAGATTTTATGAGACTTTTGAGACAACTTTTAGAATGCCAAAATAAAGGTTTATATAAGTTTACAGCTTATTATCTCTCATTCCGAGGTTAACCTTCTTTTTTTGGCTTAAGGGATTGTACAATTTAGAAAATGGGACTGAAATTTCGGGATGTTTCAGTTTTTTCTTCCTTTATAGGCTAAACACTAAGTAAATTCAAAATTTGAAGTTTGTGTGTCTGCTAGAAGTACCTTAGAATTTTTGATGATCGGTGAGTGTGTCAGTGACAAAATTAAAGAACTTCGACTGGCGACAGTTCGTAAACTATAAGGTATAAATAGTAGGTAATTTAGGAATATAGCTAGTATAGTATGTCCTCTTGGTCACTGAAAATTCAGGCTTCTAGCGTTATCCACAACGAAGTTACAGGGGGGTCGAACGTGCCGTGAGTGGCTTCGAGAAAAGAATGGTGCGGCTGTGCTTTCTGCTCGACTTGGCAGATTTTCAAGGTTATTAAAGAGAAATTTGCAGTGGATTGTGATTTACATTAGATATCGATATTTTCAATTTTATATTTAAATATATAGATTTACTAAAAATTGAGGTAGCCTAAAGATTTAAATAAGTATTCAATCTTAATTCTCTCTGTATATTCCAACACAGAAAAGCTGTGTTTGACATTGCAAATACTATAAAATATATACTATAGTTTCTTAAATTATACACTTTCGATAGACAGTTAGCCTTCGCAGTTTATAAAATAGCCTCCATCCCTTTAAGCTAAACTTCTTATGTAGTAAAAGATACCTTAAAATAGAATAGAGGGGAATCAGAAATAAAAAAAAAATGTAACGGGATATCTGGGACTGAGAATGTAGTGACTATTGTTTTGTACTTTGAATCAATTTAGTATTTTAAAATTAATCTGACTTTCCGGTTATGTAATAGTTGACTTTTATTTAAATTCATAATGAGGGAACCATCCTAATTGAGAACCAAAAAACTATTTTATTACAATATATTAAAAATTATTGTGGGATGATATATAAATTTATTGACCGTTCTTAACTCTGGTAAATATCTGCGGACTTGTTACGTCTCCTGCTAAGGAAAATATTGCTTTTGTGAAAAAAATCACATTCCGAAATTTTTGCATTTCCTTACTCTTCCTATATCACGAAAAGAATAATCTCCCATTTACATGGGTCTGTTTCTCTTTACTTTAACAGAATAACACTCGATTGAAATGATATATCGATTCAAATTTGATACCCATTTGAAGTAAGAATATAATCTATATTCTTTGAACGATATTATTTCAGAAATAGAGGGTGAAAGGGGTGGTGTTCTACAGTTTTGTATAATTTCAAGAGTATTATAAGAACTTTTCCTAGTGTCCGCCCGGTAAAGAACATACTGGAGGTTATAGTATTGACAGTCAAACATGTGAGACGTTCCTTTGAATATATCGTATTATGCATACTTTTTAGGACACCTAGAGTTAAGGAACTTGAAGATTATGTTATTTATATCACTAACAAAATTATTATGTATAAGTAGGGGAGCATAGGGTACAGTGGATCATTATTTCTCTAAACGGGGATCGCTCGGAAGTTTTCCATTTAATTTACTGTATTTCTGCTAAAGTCGAACGAGGCATATCTAACTTTATAAAAGACGTATCAAATTGCCATTTAGTGACTTAGTTTATGAGAAACAAAAATTTAAGAAAAAAAAGAATTTATCCATTGTGCCCAAGACACGGATCACAATAAATCAGGATTTGGGTTACAGTAGATCGGTATGGGTTACATTGGATCATGAATATTTAAACCCAATAAAAAAAAGTTTTCTTCAATTAAACTTTTTATTATATAGTTGTACTTTAAGAAAGTCATAATATCTACTTCGAAACAGTCTTATAGTTATAAGAAATATTCATTCTCCAGTGTACTACGTATCTATCAAAATAAAATCATAAAAAAAATATTCAGCATTAATTTCTGTATGAAAGTTAAAACAGAACTTGACACTTGTTAAAATTTAACAACTTTAAATATTACTTTTAACAAAATAATTTTCAATTATTTTGTTAAAAATAATTGGAAATTATTTTTACTAGGAATAAAAATTTAAACAAATATTTAAGATCACCACTTATGTTTATTATTGCTGACAATTGTTTCGACACACTGTGTCTTCTTCTGGAGCACGATGTAAATTAACTAACAAAGTATGTTTCAGAATACATAGTTTACCTAATTACAAGTTCAATAAAGGAGACCCTCCCCCATCTAATTGATCGTTGAGTAATAGACCTGAGGATTTTTTCTGATTAATTTCTACCTATTCTAAACAATTCAGTAATTTTCCTTTCTTTCCGTTATGCAAAATTTTTGCTCATTGAATGTTTGATTTTCCTCTGTTAAATGTTTGGCGTAATGAGATTTGTTATTTTTCATTCTAAAGCTATGTTTATGTTCGTTTATTCTTTTATAAAAAGGTCTGCCTATTTGTCCTATATACGTTTTATTGCAAGTGCCAAGCATAATTCGTAAACCCCCGATTTATTTTCTTTTTTTTGTTTTACTTTTATTATTTTTAATATGTCGAGATAATGTGTTATTTGTACGGATAGCGATATTTACATGATTTCTATGGAAAAAATTTTGAATTTTATTAGTTAATTTTCCGGTATAGGTGAGTGTATGAAATTTTTCTTTGTTTTAGTTGTTTGTACGGGTACACCAGTCCTATTGCTTTTTTAAATTGTCTTTTCATTAAAATATGATCTACGAAATCGCTACTCTATCCATTGTTTATACTAATTTGTTTTATAATATGTAATTCTTTTTGAAAATTTTCTTCCGTTAATGGTGTATTTATTAGTCTATGGATGAAACTATTATAAACCGAGATTTTATGTGTGAACGGGTAGTTAGAATTAGCGTATATAGTTATATCTGAGTATGTTGGTTTATGGAAGATTTCAAAATCGTGTTTATTCATTTTGTTTGATATTTTAAAATCTAGGAAATTAATCGATTTATTTGTTTCTATTTCTGTTGTAAAAGTAATATTATTATGAAGTTGGTTAATATAATCTAGAAAAAGTTTTAATTGTCTATCTGTGCCTGTAAAGCAAGTCAATATATCATCTACATACCGGTACCAATAAAAGAAATTTTTAAAAAGATGAGAATTACTGATTTGTTCTTCTAAATGGTCCATGAAAATTTCAGATAAAATTGGACTAAGAGGGTTAAATTCAAAATAATTCTGATCTAAGCACAATGTTAAGATATCTAATATTTCTTGTTTAATTATTGGGTTAACATTATTTTTATTGAGTAATCTTTGGACCAAATTTATAGCGTCTGATGGTGGTATACTAGGAAAAAGATTTTGTATATCAAACAATATAAATCTGGAGTTACTTGGTATAATTAACGGATTAATTTTTGCTATCAATTCATTACTATTTTTAATACTATATTTAGATGTGAATTTACAATATTTTGTCAAAACCTCAATCAATTTATTTGATAAAGAAAAAGCTGGCGCTGTTATGTATGAAACTACCAGACGAATTGGTGAGTTATTTTTATGTAATTTAATAAGAGAATATAGTTTTGGAACTTGAGGGTTCATCGAGACAAGTCTGAATTTTTCATTCTCTGTTCATACTTTGTTAGTTAATTTACATCGTGCTCCAGAAGAAGACACAGTGTGTCGGAACAATTGCTAGCAATAATAAATATAAGTGGTGATCTTAAACATTTGTTTAAATTTTTTATTCCTAGTTATTATGGATCTCCACCAAGTAACGGCTAAGTCAGTGCAGTATGGAAATTATTTTGTTTATCGTTTTTACCATGTTTAGGCGATAATATTTCAAATCATAACGTAAATCTATTCTCGTAAAATCAATAAAATCAATATCAAAATGGTATGATTCTTGCGTCCTCTTCGTGTTCCCAGTAAATCTAGGTTGAGACAAAATCATATTAGTGCAACGCGATCATGGCAATATCTGAGACATTGGGCAGATGGAATTTAGTAAGATTTTTGAGAGATTTCCTTAGAAAACTGACCTCTGTTTCTTAACCCTTTTCCCCTAACACTTTTGCTATATAAAAAATCTTTTTTCCTTTCACCTTAAATTCAACTAATATAAAATTACCGTTTTTATGCAACCCTTCTAGTGGACGAAATTGATTAGGATCTACAGTCACATTTTTGACTTCTTCCTCAAACATCGGTTCTTCCTCTGAATAAATACTCATCCTTCATTAGAACTGTCTATTTTCCTAACTCAAGTTTATTCGGTGTATCGGTTGCAATCATGGTTTTCCCTGTACGTCTCGGTTCTCTACCGCTTTTTCTTGGTCTAGCTTGAGGCAATTCACGAAACTTAAATGGACTAATGAAGTTATTTACTTGTGCAGCAGACTGTGGATTTAGAAGGCGTACGAGCTGATATCTTAACTGGAGGATTCTCGTGAGGAGCATCAGATTGTTGAACAATCTTCTGCATTGGTGGCGTGTAAGGAGATTTTCAAAGATATTCCGCTGGCTCTTCGGGAACGTGTATCGAAGTTGGAATGACAAGGTCTTCTATTGAAGAGTTGTGCGACTCTGTCGGTAGACTAATCGAAAAAGATTCAGTGCCAGGAAACAGGACTAATGGCAATGGAGTTTTCAAGCATTATCATCATTATAATTGTCTCCCTTCGTTCTGCCGTCCGGATTTATCTCATTTTCTTGGTTTTCTTGCCTGTCTGTAACTTTATTGGGTGCGAAATCCATGTCAGTGAAGACATGGAAAAAATCCCAGTCGCCCGGAATGCATTACAAATATTGCTTGGTACCATTGCTTTCATTTGCGCTTCCTTTACACACTCAGCGACTTAATAAATTGAGAATGTTTTCCCCGGATTTGGTATCATCCAGCCGTGAATTGCTTTATTATAAACAAATTTGAATGGTTCAAAAACACCAACATATTAATTTTACTGCTTGTCTTTGAACGGAAAGTACTGGTTAAATAAATTTATCAATTTTTCATATTACCTAAACTTTAAAATATAGAAATAATCAAGCTATGTTAAAATATATGTGAAAAGAGTATCTTGTGCAAAATGATAAGTGGTATCATTACTTATCCCAATATGAAATTTTTCTTTTTTGATAATCTCCAAATAATATATATTTTTAGAAACTCTCATAACATAATAAGTTTAATTTTTCTTATGAATATTGTGTAAACTAGGAATTTTGTCCGAAATTTATATGCGACTTTTATGGCCAGCTCGTTGTAATATTTTCTACGTTGACCAAGTTTTGTAAAAATTTGAATAACACCATACATATGGTAATAAAACTACTTGAATTGTAAAGTAGTAGAAGACGACTTATTGCTTGTTCTAGTTTTTGAAAGTCAGTTTGAACCTATTTGTTTAGTAATTTCACTCACAACCAGTCTGGACGAAATGAAAAATATTGTATTTTTTTGTAATTGTAACTGTCATTAAAAGATCATTTTATTCATAATTTGAACATAAGTTACAGAGTTGCGCCATACTTGATGGAAATTTATTCTAAATATTTAAATGAAACAAAGTTGATTTTGTTATGATTTCTACTTTATTTTAATTACTAGGTCGATCGTTTCGACAGCATTGTGTTTTCTTGAGGTGAATTACAATTACTAAAGATTTTGACATGGAATTAAATATTACCAATGTTTTGGAAATATGATTTCATAAAGCATAAGCATTAGAAGCTATAAACTAACAATGGACTATCAGTGATAACGGTTCAATAAAAGTGAATTCTTGATCCTTTAGAAATTACAGATAGTTGATGTTATGGCCATTGGTCCTATAGTAAATTATTTTAAATTGGGATGAAAGTTTTATCATTAGAATAACTTTAAAATATTCATAGATTATTTTTTGAAATGATCTTCCGATTTGTCCAGTATAAATTTTTGTTGCATGAGGCGTAATTTAATGGATAAACTCCTGATTTTTGTTCTATTCAAGTTTTTTGTTTATTATTTTTAATATATTTAATAAATTAATTGTTGTTTTAAAAACAATACTTAACCTTTTTTTCGAAAAATGTCTTAATATTATTTGAAAGTCTGTCTGTGTAAGTGATAGTTTTAAAATTATTAGATTCTCTGATGTTAGCATTCGGATATCCTAAATTTAAAGCTTTGTGATACTAGTTCTGTTAAAGAATATTATCAATTAATATTTGCTTCACCACTATTGACTGCTATCAACTCTATTATATTAGGTTCTATATTAAAATTATCTCTTGATAGAGGAAGAGAAATTAACCTACGATAGGCCGTCAAATTATGAATATAAGAATGAATGGATTTATTGTGTACTAGCAACAGCCTGCGATTTCGTTCACGTGGAAGTGTTATTTGTTTCGAAAGTTTTCTCCACATAATTTTTGGTAGATATTTCAGAACATGTTTACTAAATAGCAGAGAACTCAAAACTAAATGAAGTAAGTACCTAAATGACAGTGAAACAGAAGGTATGCCTAAATTAAGGAAGATTACTAAAATAATATTTGCTGCCTAAATGAATGTCATACTATTACGTACACATTGAATAAGAATACACTAACAATAACAAAATGTATATAAATGTTTTTTATTATCATCTAGTACCGATTGACACCAATAAAATACCTACAATGAGCCTACAAAAAAGAATGGAAGAATCTTAAAAAAACGAATAACAAAAACTATAACAACAAACATTTTCGTTTTGAGAAATACAAGATCAAGGAATAAGAAATGAAACAATAATAATAAGGTCGCGCTCGCCCCCCGCTTGCCGGCTCCCACCTGCAGGGTCTCTCGCTCTTTTCATGCCCCCCCGAGCTCCGTTGAATGCTTAGCCTAGATTGTGTGATATAATAGGACCCTAGCATTAGAAATTAGCGCCTACAATTCTTACACAGGTCATCCAAGATCGTATTTTTTAAAAATGTGTCGCCGCATCTGTAGGTACCTCTACTGTAGTTATGCTTCCTCAAAAACATGCTCGTAAAATCTAAATTACTTAACCAAATAGTTCGGTGTAAAAAAAAAATTATCCTCCTGAAATGTATGTAAAGAAGAACATATTTATTTTGATGAGGATTTAATTTTAGCTATTGAAACAACCTACAACCGATGTATCACTTGGTCACGTCTATTTTTTAAGATCTATGTTTTAATTTTAACCCACAACCTTAGTAGATAGAAATATGCTGTAAGACTGTTTTGTAGACCTATTTATGTTCTACAGTTCTTTTATACATTATTTTTTATATATCTTTTACTGTAAAGGCAGCGTTTACCAGAAAGTCGCCCTCTTGACCGTTTTGATGTTGACTTGCGTTACTAAATTTGTCGCTAGTTAGTTCCCTTTTATCAAAACCTCACAGAATATAGCTTATACTCACTTAAAAAGTCCAGGCTACAAACCAGTAAAAGATCTTGTTCAGTGGATTAGTAGTTTCAGAAACTACCTCGAACAAACAAACTCACAAAATTTACTCTTTTATAATATTATATTAGATTATAATATCTGTATGAACAGGATCATGAAAGATTTCTAATTAATGCCTAATAATAATAATAATATATAATGATAATTAAATGATTCTGATCAATTTTTACAGTAAATTTAATATTGTTATGGATACTACTATTATATCCTCAGAAAATTACTAAGTGCCTTTCTGGACTTACGAAAGATGCTAAAACATCAACACACCTACACCAATACAAAAACTTTTTGCTTATTGAATGATTATGAATCCGCTCTTCGATGTGGTCCACAAAAATTTTCACTAAAACTAGATTCAATGTATTACCCATTATTAAAACTCTTTTGCTTAGTTATATCTTATTACCAAAATGGAAAAAAATATCGATCTAAGCATATTGATAATTCTGAAATGTCATGTTAATCACTACGTTAGTATGATTTCTTGTTAATAAATTATCAACTAATTTTATAATATCTATTTGCGGAATAATTTGAAACCAATTTTTTTACATTAAAGGCATCATTTTGCATATTCGAATGTTTTAACTTCTTTACTAATTCATAAAAAAATTTAATACTAAGCTTTGAAGTAAAGTTGAGATATATTCGTTTAAGGTAATATTAGTATATTTTAGTATTTTAGTAATATTAGTATATTTGATATTAATTTAACTGGATTATTTATATAGGAATCAACGGGTCTAATTGGTATATCGTATTTGTGTAACTTTATTAAAGGATAAAATTTTGGTACTTGTTGATTAATTAATCTTAAATTATATATATATATATATATATATATATATATATATATATATATATATATATATATATATCTATATATATATATATATATAACGAAGAAGGAGTTTAACTTAAGGATAGCACAAAGTGAACAAAAAGGTATCAAATTTCTTAGTAACTGTAGTTTTAGCCTAATATCGAGCTTTTGATACACATACTTCGTCTTCAGGACTTGGAAGATAAAGAATGAACTCTCATCAACCAGAGCATCCCCTGAAGGAATATGCCGTACTTTAAAAAGAAGAAAAGTAGGAGACCCTATCATATTTTTTAATTTCCTTAGAGTTATTGAAATAAAAAGGTACTTACTGGATATTTACAGTTGGCCCTCTGTCGAACTAGAATTTAATCTATATTAGTTGAGGGAAAGGAAGTGTTGATACATGATTTTAAACAATAATTAATGCAGAACTTATTCTATACATCTAAATTCACACAATCAAACAGAGGTTTATTTATCTAGTTGTTAAAATAAAAGGAAATTATACTTGGAAATTATTAAAATTATTAAAATCTAAAAGCTACAATATAATTTTTTTCAAAACAGACATGTACTTCAGCCATTTTGAAGTAAATAAAGTACTTTTTAATTTATACAAATGTCAATACTGTCAAAAACTGAAGCTGCGTGTTGAGAAAAGTTATTAATAAAAGTTCAATTTAAGATCGTTCAAGTGGATGAAATATAATATAAAATAAGCAAGTAGAAAATTTATGCAGTATCAAAATTCAAAGAAACTCTGGTGTAAGGCATTAATTATTGTTTAAAATTATCTGTCGATACTTTTCCCTCAACTGATATAGATCGAATTCTAGTTCGACAGAGGACTAACTGTAAATATTCAGTAAGTACCCTTTTATTCTAATAATTCTGCTCTTAAAGAAAATTAAAAAAATATGATAAGGTATCCTACTTCTTCTTTTTAAAGTACGGCATATTCCTTCAGAGGATGCTCTGGCTGACGAGAGTTCTTTCTGCATCTTCCAAGTCCTGAAGATGATGCATGATTTGGCATTGAAAGCTCGATATTACAATAAAACTACAGTTACTAAGAGCTTTAAGACTTTTTTGTTCACTCTGTTATCCTAAGAGCTATCCCTAAGTTAAACCCCCTCTTGGTTGTTACCAGTAAGCCCTTTCACTGACCTTCCTCTTCTATATATATATATATATATATATATATATATATATATATATATATATATATATATATATATATATATTTATATATATATATATATATAGATTATATATATATATATATATATATATATATATATATATATATATATATACATATATATATATATATATATATATATATATATATATATATATATATATGTATATATATATATATATATATATATATATATATATATATATATATATATATATATATATATATATATATAGATATATATAAATATACACAAACAATATATATATATATATATATATATATATATATATATATGTATATATATATATATATATATATATATATATATATATATATATGCAGTGAAATTCCCCTTCGCGGACACCCCTCTTACACGGACACCTTCCTTGAACGAACAGTTTCTCATGGTCCCCGACCGACTCTCATATAACTGGTATTTTGTTAACTCCCTCTTGGACGGACATTCTTTTGAATGGACGCGGGCACAAATAGATGTTCTATTAACCGGACCAAAAAACAATAAAAAATAAACGCCTTGTCTCATTTTTCTGTAGCGAGTATCCCTGTTGGGTTTCCCAATCGCGCCGCGCGCCAACCTCGGTGCCTGCCTTTACTGAGGGACTTCCCCGAGTAAACCGGGGATTTACCGATCTTAATTTTTCGGTATACGGGGAGATTTAATATTAGCCTGACGCCTATGCAAAAAAGGGACGCAGTAGGCGACACACTCATTGTAGAAATGGCTACAAATAGAAATATTCTCACGCTTAAACAAAAAATTGAGATTGTTGAAGTTTACAACATTAAAAAAAGAAAAACGTGTTGGTAGTAAATATCCCAAAGAGAGGTTTACAATTTTGCATTGTGCAAATATGGCGGGAGAAAAAGAAAAACTTAGTCATTAGTAAGGCAGTTAAACCCAGATCATTTAAAAATATTGTCATAAACAATCTGGCTGTACCTTGGAAATATAATAAGAAAGCTTGGATGACAGGAGAAATTATGACAGAGTGGTTGCAAGATCTTGACTGGAAAATGACAAGAGAAAAAAGGAACATTTTGTTATTTTTAGACAATGCAGGATCTCATCCAAAAGACGTCCGCTTAAAAAATATAAAAATCTTGTTTCTGCCCCCTAACTGTACATCAGATTGTCAACCACTTGACCAGGGAATTATAAAAAATTTTAAAATTTATTACCGAAGTCTAATACTAAAACACCTGATAGTAACTGCTGGTACAGCTTTTGAATTACTTATAAATGATGCCGTTCGATGCAGTTTACTTTGAAAAAATCGCTTGGGAACAATTACAGTTTTCATTAAAAAAATCGATTTTTTTATATTTCTTTTAAGCGGACACTTTTGGTCGGTCCCGTTGGTGTCCGCCCAAGGGAGATTTTATTGTACATGTATATATATATATATATATATATATATATATATATATATATATATATATATATATACGTATATATATATATATATATATATATATATATATATATATATATATATATATATATAAACCAAGACTGGCTTCATGGCTTGACTGTAGATCATAATTTTATTGTATACTGACAGTTGGGAATTACATCCTATCACATAGTGTAATTTTCTATATTTTAGACCTATTTTATTCCATTTTCTTTCTTAACATGTTCTTTCCATTTTAATTTGACGTGAGGGGTCATACGTAGTAAGTATTCTCATCAGAAACTATATTGCCATTTATAATGATGGATATCACATTGTGATTTATGTTCTTGTTAGTGAAGTTTATGTGAGTTAAATTTACCTTGTTGAGTTTTATTTTCCAGTCGCTCGTTTCGCGTTATTGTTTCTGCGTTTTTTTTTGCTGCCTGCTAAGATTGCAACAGCGTTAGCATACACAGCTACACTAGCATTCTTTAGTTCTGGAATATCGGTTACGTAAAACAAACAAACAATTGATTCAAGGATACTTCCTTATAAGAGTCCAGCTCTTGATCTATTTTAATTTTGAGTATCTACCTCTGTTATAATTTTAAAGAGCTTGTTAGAGATGTCAGATTTTAATATTTTCGCGTATGAAATTGGCGGTATCTTGTTTAGTTTCCCGATGAGACCCTCGTGCCGGATCTTAGCAAAATCCTGTACCACATCCAGAAAGACGGCTGAACAAATGAACGTATTTTGTAGTGTCTTGTCAATTACTTTGGTGATCCGATGTATTTTATCAATGGTTGAGTGTCTACATCTTAATCAAAATTGATGACTTGGGGTCAGTTTTGTTATTTAATAATAGGACCTATCCTTTTTCTATAGGAATTTCTCAAACGTTTAGAGATAACTGGTAACAGTGAAATTAATTTGTACGGTTTTGTTTCCTGACTTGTCTAGCTTTTGTATCATGTTACATCTCCAACCTTCTAAGATCTTGGTATATATATATCATTCTAGTAGAAACGTTAAAAATATCTATTAACAAGATAATACTTTTCTGTGGTAATTCCTTCAAGATTTTCGTGGGAATTAAATCATATCTAGAAACTTTCCTAGGGTTATATATATATATATATATATATATATATATATATATATATATATATATATATATATATATATATATACATATATATATATAACAAATAAAGAGAGAGAAAGCAAAAGTTGCCGTATCTAACATTCTCCTCTCTTGTGATTTACCTTCCCCACATAATATCTCTGGGTCGTCATTCTCTTCATAGTTCTTCGCCTTCGGTATTCTATAGCTCTCTCCCGTTACGTATTTATCCTCTGGATGTCCCTTCTTTGGGTATATATTCTCATGGTTCCCGTGAAATTCTTTACAATTACATTCCTATTTTTATTAAAATTGCTTAGTATATACCAAATAAATAAAACCCTCTTCACTTTTCAGCTCCTTTCCCACCCCCCCTATTCTCCTCCCAAGAAAAAAGAAAAATCATTTTTTCCCTACGCGTTCCCAATGGGTACTTTTCCTTTTATACCAAAATTCCATTCTAATTTGTACTTAACCGGTTCTTTCCTGGTTATTCAACCTTTTTCCCTTTTATTTTGAGTGATCCTTTTACTTCTGTCAGATGGTTGTCCTTTGTCAGCGCCTCGTCAAACTTGTAATTTCTCTTTTCAAATCGCAGATGGTTAATTAATTTTGATTTTTCAGCATCCGAGGTTTCTAATGGCATCCTTGCTGTAAATGCCATATTTTTAAATTAATATGTTAGTGAATAGTGGCTGTTTTATTTCAGTGTTGGTCTTTGTTGTGAGAATTGTTATTTATGGTCATTCTTGTTAGATTAATTCGCACACTGCATGTGAGTCACTTGCAATTTTTATTTTGGCATTTCTTCATAATAATAATAATAATAATAATATACGTTTCTTTATAACAACAATAATTTTAAACAACAATAAGAATTTATCAATAATTATAAGATTGAAATTAAAATTACAAATTAAAAAATTAAAAATTAATAATTAAAAATTAAACTTAACAATAATAATTTTTGCTTGCCCAACTTTCCTTATTGGTTGCTTCGTTATCTCTTTTTCAGTTTGTGCCCTGATGAAGGTCCCAACCTAGGACCAAAATATTGGCTAAATGAATATAGTGTGAACATCTGTTGTTGCCCATTTGCCGAGTTCCCCAACTATTTTCATATCTTAGGGTTTTGTTAGATACGGCAACTTTTGCTTTCTCTCTCATTATTTGTTATAGAAATGGGGTTTTTTCAAGATTTATACAATAGATATGGAGCGGAAACAACAAACCTTTTCCGAAATTGGGCTAAGTATAATCAAAAATTAGCAAAAAGGACCAGTAGAAGGAACTGTTTATTGAAGTGCAGGTCAACGGGCCTAATCCCCAGACACATTGTATAGAACTTTGGATGCATGAACAACTTAATGTCAGATAGATCGAATGATAATAGCAAGATCCAACGCTTCCAGAGTAAGGTATCTCTCAAGATTCTATCCTATGAAATTTCCTTCACTATTAAAGAAATAACTAAGCTAACTTCTCTTCTTAATCTTGTCATTCATTCTGCAGAGGATAGAGTTCCTCCACATATAGTGCCACGTTTCCGTACCACTCAACAAAAATCATTTCATACTAGTTCTAGATCCCTCTCAAGTAATTTGTTTAATAAATTTAATAATTTAATGCAATTTCGAGCCAGCAAATTAAAAGTATGTCAACATTGGTTTACTAATCTCACTCAGATCAATTTTCCTCCCGAGGTTCATACAGTACTCTTCTTAGGTCCCAAATTTGTTTTCGATTCTTTTCCAGGTAAAGACATACCCGTCAAAACAGTTTTAGCAGACGTTGAATCTTTCATTAAACTTTTACCCTCTTCTAACCAAGATATCCTTAGAGCTAAATGCTCCAATGCTGTCACAAATGCCGTACTTCACAATCACAACACCGCTACATCTTTTGAGAAGACTTTATTCAAGAAAGCAGTAAATTTCTTTAAACAACATAGAGATATCTTGATCATCCCTCAGATAAAGGTTCAGTCACTGTGGCATTGGAAGAGCAACATTATGAAACGAAAATGTCTGAACTAATAGATAATGAACAAGTCTACAAAAACTCTCTCATGACCCTTTAAACCAATATCAAAATAAAAATAATTCCTTTGTCAGACAAATGAAGAATAAGAAATGGATCGATGACAGAATAGCAAGACAACTTTATACCTATAAAGCCATTCCACCAAGAATCTACGGCTTGCCAAAAATACACGAAGAAAGTGTACCGCTCAGACCTATTGTTTCTACAATCAACTCTCCTACATCAAGCCTAAGCAAATTCCGTGCCGATTTATTAGAAAGATCCTTCCACAATTACCATCAATATGCAGTCAAGGACTCCTTTGCCTTCAGTACAGAAATTAATAATTTTCAGTTACCTGATAATCATGTCATCATTTCTCTCGATGTAGTCAGTCTTTTTACCAACATTTCATGGCAGTTAACCAGACAAATTATTGATTCTGAATAGGCATTAAACTCGCCCAATACAAAATTGGATAAACCGTTCTTCCTCGCCATCATAAAATTCTTCTTTCAATCTACATTTTTCAAATACAAAGAAAGTTTCTATTTACAAACCTTTGGTTGCCCCATGGGCAGTAACTTAAGTCCTATTCTTGCAGCCTATCTTTTGAAAAATTGCTTCGATAAGCTATCTTTCAGACTTCCTTTTCTTTTTCAATATGTTGATGATCTTATTCCGTCCATACCAGAAAATGGTAAAGAAGAAATTCTCCATATTTTCAATTCTTTTGATCCACACCTACAGTTCACCATGGAAGAAGAGTCAAATAATGCTGTTCTCTTCCTGGACACAAGAGTCATCAGTGGTTCTGATGGTGTTATCAGATTTGATTGGTATAGAAAACCAACTTCTTCAGGCAGATATATCCATGCCAACTCCGGCCATGATTGGAAAGTGAAAGTAAATGTCATAAAGGGTCTCTACCGAAGAGTCAAAAATATAGCTCACTCGGATTATCTATCTCAAGCACAAACATTACTCACGAATCTCTTCATGGAAAATGGGTACAATAAGAAGTTCCTGCTCAAGACCAAGGACGAAGTTGATAAGCTCTTCCTCTCTGATAGCATCTTACCAGAACCTCCTCCTACACCTTTACCCCTCCTCTCCCTCCACCCCCTGCCAGACATATGGAAACAGGTCTCTCGTTACTATCTTTGCCCTTTATACCCGGTCTTACTTCAAAATTAGTCCATATTCTGCGTGCCATTCCCAATGTTAAGATTGCTAAATATTATTTCTATAAAAACAAACACATTTTTAGCAAATAGAAATCTTCACTACCCATCCTTTCAATGTCAGATATTGTCTACTCCATTTCCTGTTTTAATTCTCCCGCTGTGTATATCGGACAGACGTCACAGTCTCTCAAACGCCGCATCGCATTACATAAAAGTGACACCAGATGTCATCCTCAAAGGTGTGCACTGGCGATCCACTCTGTCGATAATGGACATTCCTTCAATTTCAATGAACCAAAGATTCTTCATTTCCAAAAAAACCTTCTTAAAAGAGAATTTCTTGAGATGTGCTATATCAACGAAAATCCCCACAACATTAATAAAAGAACTGATCTTGACGGTTTGAGCAACATATATAGTTTTTCTCCTCTCTTGTGATTTACCTTCCCCACATAATATCTCTGGGTCGTCATTCTCTTCATAGTTCTTCGCCTTCGGTATTCTATAGCTCTCTCCCGTTACGTATTTATCCTCTGGATGTCCCTTCTTTGGGTACATATTCTCATGGTTCCCGTGAAATTCTTTACAATTACATTCCTATTTGTATTAAAATTGCTTAGTATATACCAAATAAATAAAACCCTCTTCACTTTTCAGCTCCTTTCCCAACCTCCCTATTCTCCTCTTAAGAAAAAAGAAAAATCATTTTTTTCCCTACGGCACTTAATTGCCATACCGTTGAAAAATTGCGTTCCCAATGGGTACTTTTCCTTTTATACCAAAATTCCATTCTAATGACGTAGTACCTAATTTGTACGAGTACTTAACCGGTTCTTTCCTGGTTATTCAACCTTTTTCCCTTTTATTTTGATTGATCCCTTACTTCTGTTAGATGGTCGTCCTTTGTCAGCGCCTTCTCAAACTTGTCATTTATCTTTTCAGATCGCAGGTGGTTAATTAATTTTGATTTTTCAGCATCCAAGGTTTCTAATGGCATCCTTGCTGTAAATGCCATATTTTTAAATTAATATGTTAGTGAATAGTGGCTATTTTATTTCAGTGTTGGTCTTTGTTGTGACAATTGTTATTTATGGTCATTCTTGTTAGATTTATTCGCACACTGCATGTGAATCACTTGCAATTTTTATTTTGGCATCGAAAATGGTTCCCATACTTCTTTTAATTTTGGTGCACTTTCCATGGGATCTATAATTATTTGTCTAACAATACTGGCATCTTCACGTGGAGTTAGTTTCTTGGGATGACCGAAGCGTGGTCGAATTTTATAGGAACCCGTTGATTTACACTGGTTTAGTATGTACTGAACAGTAGCATGCGACTTTTTAACAATTTTTCCTATATTTCTGTACGATTTTCCATCTTTTCACAAATCAATTATGATCTTTCGAACTTGAAATGGAATTTCACAGTTTTCTCTCGCTCATTTTTAATACTACTTTGAAAAGTGACAGATTATAAAATATCGCCGAAAATTATTCATTTGTTTTCAGTTTAGCGAGCCATAGATAGCTTGATAAAATGCGGCTGTTTATAACGTGTTTTTTTCGATGCATTTCTTAAGCGAATGGAGACTTTTTTTACATTAATTTTGTTTTCATTTTTATAACAATGATGTAACTTCTAAATAAAATATTCCATAGTGGTTTTTAGTACTAATCCTCGTTGGTTAAGTTTCAAATATTAATTTAAACATGTTTTCTCCTAGTTCCAATTAATTAGTTAAACATAATAGAAAAATAATATAGAAAGCAGGTGTGTATGGAGATTTTTTGGACTGACTGTATATCGCTAGCAGGAACCGGCGTATCCCTTGGACTCTATATGTTCTCTAATTTCCAAATTTTTTGTTTTATCTTGGTTTCGTGTTGAGTAGTACAAAAATCTGAAATATGTGTATAGAACTAACATTAATTGACTGAAGCCTGGATAATCTCTTGGTTTACTACTACTATTTCACTTATTTACAATTTTTACATTATTTAGATATACTAACTAATGAAATCAAACTTATTTTATTACATGATGACAATACATTGTAGAACACTTAATTCATGTCATTATTTTGTTTTCTTTTCCATAAACATGTAAGCGAGAAGAAAAACAACAATTAATTTAGCCTAGATATTTTTTTAGATATACTGTTGAGTCGAATATCTTCAAAACATAATAACATAACTTCAAGCATTACTTTAACAGATACAAATCTTAATTACCATAAAACTTCCTTTAATCATGACCCTTTTTCCAAGCAATCCATTATTCTGACATGATAATATAACCTGGCATTCGAGATAATAGGATTAGATTTGAAACTTTCCAAGATCCTTCACCACAAACCTGACAAGAGACATGGAGTGATGTTTTCTTTAGAGTATAAGATTTATTTACAACTTTATTTATGTGTATTAAAATAAAATTCACTATTGCCAAAATTGGTTACTTGAAAATAATAACGAAAAACAATTTTACCTGGATATTCTCATTATAAATAGCATAGAACTCTTGAACCTGAATTACGGCTGTAATAATAAAAAGATATACTATAGAAAGAAACTTGGTACTATTAGCATGTTTTGGACTAAATGGTTCTCATCAGTAGTAATTGCACCATTTATAATATGGAAAAATTGAACTTACATAAGACAATGAGTTCACAGGACACGACTTCTAAGCACATTTAAGTCAGAAGAAATTTTAGTGTTCCAACCAGAACATTTATGAGATCACTTAGGTGTCACATTCGATTTTCTCCGAAACTATTGGACATAGAAAGTTGAAATTTGGCACAAATATAGGAATTGATGGCCCAATCAGGAGCATGTAGTTTTGAGAGTTAAATTTTGACTTAAGGGATTAGCTTATGACAATACGAGTTCAAAAATATATATGATGTAATACTTGCGCATACTTTTCTTTGTAATATGTAAACAAAATGGCCAAAAACTCTGACCCTACCTCGAAAAATTTTGAAAAAATTCTGGAAAATTCTTCATATAGTGTAGATTGAGTGCAATTTGTGCATTACGTTTGAAAATTTATCTGGTATATGGAGGATGAAATCGAAAGTCAAAAAATATTTTTACTAGGTCATCGAGTGGCATGTTCACCCCATGTAGTACTTTAAAATAAATATCACTATACAATCCCATTGCCTTGTGCACTAAAATTAATTTAATTTATTGCATTAGTTGCCGATGTTACGTCAACTTTGCATCAAATCTCATAACAATCTCTAATAATATTTGTGTTGTTGAAATTATCCAGTATAAAGAACACTTGTATTTTAAACAAATAATATTGTCCTGTCCTGCGATGGGGCAAATTGAAACTATTTTTTTTTTAATAAGAGAGTTCGTATTCTTAGATGTTATTCAAATAATAAAAAGTACTAACAAATGAAAAAGTTAACGAATATATGCGAAATAATATAAAACTGAAAAGAAACAACTTTCTTTTATAAAACTTTGAAAGAATGTTAATGTTGACAGGTAACGGAAGTCACGTGTTAATCTTTAAGCATTTCATCCTTATTAAGGCAAAAGCTAACGCTAAAGTTAGATTTCAACAAAAACCCGTATGAGAAAACATTCCCATGTGCTGCCAACTTTTTGAAACACATACACACTACCTGAATAAATCCCTGTTTGAAAGTTGCTTTAAAAGATCTCTGAATTTTAAGATTCTTGAACACGCCTCTTACTTCAATTTTACTCACTGAACACAAATAACAGTATTAAGTACAAGGTTACGTTTGCGTACAATTTAGTTATTAGGCCACATTAAATAAAACTTTTTATTAAGTATTACCTAGTTTTTGTCATATCTGTACTTAAAATAATAAAATAGAACTTTTAAATTGCAAATAACTTTAGTCGCATAACCGTAGCTTACAGAAAACAAACCTGCACGGAAGATTTTCTCCTGATATACTCAATGTTTAATGAAGTACCTTTTTTATAGCCAATACTTTCCTATCACTAAAATTTTTTAAGTTTTTGTATTTTAGTAGATATTCGAGAAACCTTATTTAAAAATTAATCAAAATGTATCTCAGGAGCTTCTTAAATATATATACATATGCTTCAAAATACAACTTTAATGCTTGGGTAATTTAAGATTACAATAGACCGATATCATCTTTACTTAAACATAAATGTTTCTTAAGCTTAAGTTTGATGTCCTATCTGACCAAAGCGTCGAAAGCTTTCATTCTACATGATTTTTTCATACTGTACCAAATTGATTTACAATCATCTTCATTAATATTTCAAGTATACTGCGGCCTTATTTCTAATTTATTTTTTCTGTATCGTGTGATCCTCCATTTTAAAATTTATTTAATGTTAACAGCACACCTCAGAAAGGTAGTGGCAATAGCAAATCTCGAACTTTTAAAAATGCTCAGAAACATCTACCTTATTTACGGCCTGTTTTGTATTATTTTAATAACAGTGTTTGTTTTAAAATAGGTAGAAATAGAATATATTTTCGTTTAATCACCATAAAGATTTTCTCTGATTTTTTTTCCAACCATGTATCGTAAGTTTTGTTTATGATTATGAAAATTAAATAAAAATAAAATAATAAACAAATTAAGGCGGAACGTCGAGCTAAAAATCTGACTCTTTTTATGGCATTTTTTGAAGAAAATTGACAAAGGTGAAGCAAAATATTAAAAAATTTTGGAGGCTGTTTAAAATTGATAACCATGAGGGTATGCGAAAGTTATTTTTATTTGGAAAAAAAATCTAATAAAGTTTGATTGTCCCTTAAAAATATTCGCTACACTTTTTTCCATTAAAAATGACTTTCGTATACTTTCGCATTCATATAGCATCTAAATTAAAAAGAAAATCATTAATTTAATTAATAAATATGTCTTTCGGAAGAGCCTTGTTCAGGGACGGTATAACAATAGAGTTATAACAAATAACAACCGAGGTTAGTTAAATTTAACTCTAATATTGGTGTGAATAATTTTTTTTTCTAAAAGTACTGGATCGGTAGAGAGACCTCTCATTTCAAGCACATATTTTGAAATAAGCTGCAAAAAAATGATATAAAATGTTAACATTTTATTAATGCAATTTTAAGTATATCAAGTACATGATGTGCAAAAGTTTTTATAGTGTTAAAAAAATATCCCATAAAGAAAGTATAATACAGAATAAACCACTGCAAAGGTAAATAGTTTAGTAAAAAAAACCATTTTCAGTTTTTTACTTCCCTTGATAAATGTAAATATAGTATTCGTAAAAAAATCACTTCGGAAATTTTTGCATTTCTTCATGGTTTATAATTTCCAGATCATCTCGTTCCCGTCGGCCTCTCTATCTGTCTCTTGGCACGATAACTCTCGAAAAAAATGAGATATCAATTTCAAATTTGGTACATGATTTTACTTACTATAGGTTCCTTACCTACTCAAAGTAGGTAAGGAACCTATAGTTTTTAGACAATGTGGCTAAAGGTGATGAAGGTGGAAGGTGTGCGAGTTTGTTAAATTTTGTTAATCTATACTAATATAATAAAGAAGTAAAGTTTGTATGTTTGTTTGTTTGTTTGTCGGAGGTAATCTCTGAAAGTACCAATCCGACTAAAAAATTTTTTTACTAGTATGTAGCCTAGACTTTTGGAAAGAATAGTTGTAGAATTTTAGGGGAATACGATAAAAAATGTAATAGATAAATAATATAGGCAGCGGAGTATATAATAGATTGTATATTTGGTCGTCAACGTTACGTTTTTGTGCTATTTTTTGATTCATTTCGGTGTGTGTGCGCATGCGCAGAAGTCTGTCTAGGGTATTATTAGTGTATAATAGAGTTAAGTTAGATGTCAAAAGGAAGTTATGAGATAGTGTCGCCAACTCTATGTGACATAGTATTTTTCGGCTGAATATGATCATCGTCGTCGAGGTGTATGTGGTGTTGGTTGTAGGTCAAACTGGCGTTAATGTTGATTGACCAAAAGGCCGTTATTATAGTGATGACGGGTGTTCTAGACTCGGTTACAAAGTCTTTATTATGACGATGAGGTTTATTGTTAGAATTGTCTTGGTTATTTTTAATGTTTAAGAGGGGCAGACTAGATGTGAAAAAGAGGTTAATGATGTTAGTAGTTTTTTTTTGGGATAAAAAGCTTGTCAAAAAGACATTAGAAGAGGGTAAATGGTTGATTGATGAAAAAAAGGGTGTTACGAATGCATTAGTGGAGGATTGATGTGTGCGGGTGTAGTGAAAAAGGCGCTAATGAAGTTAGTGGACTTGTTTTTATGACAAAAAGTTGATGGAAAAGGTCTAATATTAAGTGCTTTTTTGTTAAAAAAAACGTTGTTAAAAGACCTAATATTGGTTATTTTTCATTAAAAAGTAGTTAAGAAAGGCCTTATGTAAGAGTAGAAGAGGATAACGGTCGTCCTACCAAAAAGCCTTTATATGTTTATTAAAAAGATGTTGAAAAAAAAATTATATGGGGTTAGAAAAGAGCTGGCTTAGGTTAGAGGAGGGTAGGCTAAGAAGTCCTTATTATTGTGGAGAAGATGACGACTAGAGGTAGACTAGGCTAGATAAAAAAAAGTCCAAACTTAATCTGCTTGTTATCTTAAAAAATATTTTAGACGTACTGCTTTTGTCTACACTAAATTAAAAGGAAAAGTTACATAGTAAAAAAACAACTCCCGTGAGAAGCCGGTCGATAGTTTTTGATATTACTGTAAGGATTTTTTTTTGATTTAAAATTACTGCTATATATATATATATATATATATATATATATATATATATATATATATATATATATATATATATACATATATATATATATGTATGTATATATATATATATATATATATATATATATATATATATATATATATATATATATATATATATATATATATATATATACATATATATATATATATATATATATATATATATATATATATATATATATATATATATATATGTATATATATATATATATATATATATATATATATATATATATATATATATATATATATATATATATATATATATATATATATATATATATATATATATATATATATATATATATATATATATATATATATATATATATATATATATACGAATTTTCGAACACTTTTCGCTTCTCTTGCAGACACCATCGATCATTTACAAAGTAACTATCCAAGTGCCGAAATTGCCATCCTGGGCGACTTTAATGTCCACAATATCAACTGGCTCAAATATTCAAATACTACCGACGAACAAGGTCGTGAAGCTGAATCATTCTCAATCAGTTATGGCTTAACTCAGCTTATTGACGAACCAACACGGATCCCTGATCGAGACGGGGAGTTCGCCAGTCTTCTTGATCTGTTTTTAACCACCAATCCGGAGATTTACACGGTCACCGTAAATCCGCCGTTAGGTTCTTCCGACCATAAACTGCTTTCGACATCGAGTATCCTGCCAATCAGTGACAGAGAGGCGCCTAGGCCGCGCAAGATTTGGCACTACAAATCTGCTAAATGGGAAGATCTCATGGAATACTTTCGAACTTTCCCTTGGATGGACGTTTGTTTTCGATCTGATAACCCATCTGACTGCGCCAGGGAGGTCTCCGATGTTATTTTGGCTGGTATGGAGGCTTACATCCCTTTTTCGAAGAAATGCTCCTCCAACAGCAAGCCTTGGTTCGACCGAAAATGCAAAGAAGCTGTTGCTTCTAAACATATTGCCTACCGACAATGGCGTGAAAATCCTAACACCTTAAATCGCAACATCTTTGTTCATGCCCGGAACAGATGCAAGGGAATTATCGACCAAACCAAGGAGGCACACAACAAACGAATTGGAAACAAACTTCTCGCTTGTCCCAACAATTCCAGGTCCTTTTGGGCAGTCGCTAAGGCAGTTAGTCAAAATTTTACCAAATCCACCATACCACCACTCACACGGCCAGATAATTCCATTGCAACCACACCTGTTGAGAGAGCGACCTTGTTGGCTGAACTCTTTGCTTCACATTCTACTGTCGATTTCCAAGGAAAAACACCACCTACTATTCCTATATTGCAGTCAAGGATGCCCGATGTTGTCTTCAGACAGCGCATCATAAAGCGTATTTTAATGAAGCTAGACACCAAGAAGGCTTCTGGTGCTGACGGAATACCTGCCATAGTTCTCAAAAACTGTGCAAGGGAACTAACACCAGTTTTCTGTAGACTTTTTAACCTATCCTACAGAAAGGGAATATTTTCGTCCTGCTGGAAATGTGCCACGGTTCAGCCGATACCTAAAAAAGGTAAGAAGACCTTGCCAAATAACTACCGACCAGTTGCACTGGTTTCAATTATATCGAAAGTCATGGAAAAGGTTATCAATGAGCATCTTCTAAAATATCTTGAACGATTCAATATTATTAGCGATCACCAATATGGTTTTCGTAAACATAGATCAACAGGAGATCTTCTGACTTATGTAACACATGTTTGGAACAACGCAATTGAACACTTTGGAGAATCTCGAGCGGTTGCTCTTGACATATCTAAGGCATTCGACCGTGTTTGGCACGATGGACTGTTGGCTAAGTTGCGCTCTTATGGTATGTCTGAAAGGTTCTGTTTGTGGCTCTCATGTTTCCTCAGAGAGCGGTCTTTACGAGTGGCGGTCGACGGATTTCTTTCTAACACCCTCACTATCAACGCCGGTGTGCCCCAGGGCTCCATACTGTCTCCTACTCTCTTTCTCATTTACATTAACGATCTGCTGGAAAAGACCTGGAATCCAATCTATAGCTTTGCAGATGACAGTACGCTTGTCTCTTCATTCACCTTGAACGCTCGGACATCGGCTGCTCAGGCGAATATCCGCAGACAGCAGGAGGTCGTTCAACTTAACAAAGACCTGGAAGAAATTCTATCTTGGGGTGACAGTAACCAAGTGGAATTTAACGCTACAAAAACCCAAGCGGCAGTTTTTTCTAAAAAAGTTAACGTTGCTGAACCCGACATAGTTATGTCGGGGCACTCCATTCCCCTAGCATCGTCGCTCAATTTGTTGGGCGTTAGTTTGGGAGCAAATATGTCTTGGCATGAACATGTTGCAGGCATAGCAAGGAGAGCTTCTCAAAAGTTGGGAATATTATTTAGAACCAGAAAGCTTTACACCCCACAGCAACTGTTAATTCTTTACAAAGCCCAAATTCGACCAACTATGGAGTACTGCTCCCACGTTTGGGGCTCCGCTCCCAAACATACACTGCATTTGTTGGATTCTGTTCAGAGAAGAGCGGTCCGTCTGATTGGGGACCCGGAATTGACCGGCGGCCTTGATTCGCTGGAACATCGAAGAACGGTTGGCGACTTGAGTCTGTTCTACAAGTATTTTCATGGAAAGTGTTCGAAGGATGTAGCCCGCTTAATTCCTCCCAAAGCGGTGCATGTTAGAAATACATGTCGCGCTGGTGCTTCGCATCCGTATGAGGTTCAGCTTGTTACTCCGCGTACGACGCTTTTCAAGCAATCTTTTATATGGAGAACGTCATCCCTTTGGAATGATTTGCCCAGCGCTGTGTTTCCCACCGAGTACAATTTACAGCGATTCAAGAACAACGTGAATCGCTTTTTCCGCACTCGTGCCGCTCCTGGAGCGCTTTAGGGACTTCTCTGCAGCACGTGTGCTAGACCAATAAAAAAAAAAAAAAAATATATATATATATATATATATATATATATATATATATATATATATATACATATATATATATATATATATATATATATATATATATATATATATATATATATATATATATATATATATATATATATATAAATATATATATATATATATATATATATATATATATATATATATATATATATATATATATATATATATATATATATATATATATATATATATATATATATATATATATATATATATATATATATATATATATATATATACATATATATATATATATATATATATATATATATATATATATATATATATATATATATATATATATATATATATATATATATATATATATATATATATATATATATATATATATATATATATATATATATATATATATATATATATATACATATATATATATATATATATATATATATATATATATATATATATATATATATATATATACATATACATACATACATATATATTTAAAACCAAGAAAAATTCCCACAATAATATAAAAAGCTAGTAACCTTCGCACGGGAGTTGTTGTTATGTTACTATTTAATTTTTCGGTATAATTTAGTGTACGTAAAAACGGTATGTCTAAAATATTTTTTAAGATAGTTTCAAATATTTCTTTATACGTCACATTAAGAGTCTCTTCCCGGATGCCATAACAAACAGGTCATGTTTGGATTTTTTTGTCTAGCTTAGCCTACCACTAGTCATCATCTTCTCCGCAATAATAAAGACTTCTTGGCTTACCCTCTTCTACCCTAAGCCAGCTTTCTTCCAACCCCTTATAATTGTTTTTTTTTCAACATCTTTTTAACAAACACATAAAGGATCTCTGGTCGGATGACCGTTACCCTCGTCTACCCTTATGTGATACCTTTCTCAACTACTTTTTAACGAAAAATAACCCATATTAGGCCTTTTTGATAACCCTTTTAACAAAAAAACACTGAACTATTAAACTTTACGTTGGTTTATATTGTATTATATTTTCCTTATGGGATATTTTGTTAACACTATAAAAACTTTTACACATCGTGTATTTGATATCTTTGTAAATGCATTGATAAAATTTTAAAATTTTCTATCATTTTTTTATTTCAAATAATGAATGATAGAACTCTCTAGCGATCCAGAACTTTTAGAGAAAAAAATATTATTCACCCAAATCTAAGGGTTAAATTTACCTAACCAGTAACGGTTGTTATTTGTTATAACTCTCTTGTTATGCCATCTCTGAACAAGGCTCTTCTGAAAGACAAAAGCTGACAGTAAAAAGAGAAAACAAATGTTTAGTCGGTTTTAAACCCTAAAATTATACGAAAATATGATGATCTCTTGTAGTAAATCCTGATCATATTTATTAATTAAATTAAATGATTCTTTTTCAAACTTAGATGCTATATGAGTATGAAAGTATGCGAAAGTCATTTTTAATGAAAAAAAGTGATAGCGAATATTTTTAAGGGACAATCAAACTTTATGAGGTTTTGGCGGAACATATTTTCTTCACTGGACTTTTTTTTCAAATAAAAATAACTTTCGCATACTCTCATGGTTATCAATTTTAAACTGCCTTCAGAAACGTTTAATATTTTGCTTCGATCAGTTTAGTTAAAAAAATACCCTAAAAATATTTTTTGCTCGACGTCCCCGCTTAAAATGTTTAATATTTATTTTTTAATTTTCATATTCATAAACATAAAAACTATTGACTTACGATACTTGATTGAAAAAAAAATCAGCGAAAATTTATATGGTGATTAAACGAAAATATATTTCTATTTCTGCCTATTTTAAAAAAATACAAAAGAGGCCGTAAATAATGTAGATGTTTCTGAACATTTTTAAAAGTTTGAGATTTGCTATTACCAATACCATTTAAAATGCAAAATCACACAGAAAAAATAAATTAGAAATAAGGCCGTAGTATACTTGAAATAATAATGAAGATGATTGTAAGCCAATTTGGTACAGTATGAAAAAATTACATAGAGTGAAAGCTCTAGACGCTTTGGTCAGAGGGGAAATCAGACTTAAGTTTAAGAAACATTTATATTTAAGTAAAAAAGATATCGGTCTATTGTACTATTAGGATTGCCCAGGCATTAAAGTTTTATATTAAAACATATGAATATATGTTTAAGAAGATCCTGAGATACATTTTGTTTTATTTTTAAATAAAGTTTTTCGATTATCTAACAAAATACAAATACTTAAAAAATTTCAGTCATAAGAAACTATTTTCTATAAAAAAAACGTACTTTGCGTTTACTTTGGTATACTACGGTCATGCGACTAAATTTATTTGCAGTTTAAAAGTTTTATTTTATTATTTTAAGTACAGATATGAAAAAACTATGTTGAATGTGATAATAAAGTAAGTCCTTTTCATATTAATTCTTCATGAAAACGTTTATTCAGTGTTCTTAAATACTAAATTGTACGCAAACGTACCCTTATACTTAACACTGTAATTTGTGTTTTATATATATATATATATATATATATATATATATATATATATATATATATATATACATGGGGTTAGTGAAGCAACTAAAGGCGAATCGAAAGATCAGCACTTCAGAAGTTCCCCAAAGTGAAGTGTTCTTTGTATTTGCCGGACCATCCCAAGACGCGTTTCATTTTGTCATTGTTCTCCGTTACCTGGATAAGGACTGACAATTGTATTCTTGTATTTGCTGAACCTAGCCCAACTGATGAGCAGTGATACGGTGAAATGCGTATTGGGATGGAAAGTTTATCGAAGTCGACCTGAAACTGTAGGAGATTTACAACAAAAAATTCAATATGAAGTAGCACAGATTACCCCGGATTCTCTGTAAAACTCTATTCAGTCTGTTTATGAC
Organism: Pachyrhynchus sulphureomaculatus; assembly: GCA_019049505.1. Taxonomy (NCBI): domain Eukaryota; kingdom Metazoa; phylum Arthropoda; class Insecta; order Coleoptera; family Curculionidae; genus Pachyrhynchus; species Pachyrhynchus sulphureomaculatus. The sequence continues at coordinate 54,039,349 of CM032448.1, forward strand.
AGATTAGGTCAGTGCCTTGCTGTTGACGGTAGATTTTGAGTAATTGTTGCCTTAAAAATAAAACTGGAGTATTTATTAATAGTTTTTTTGTCTTTTTTTTATTTTAAATTTCAAATGACAATAATTCCAAAACAGTTCAATTGAGACATATGATATGTCAGACAAATTATATCTAGCATTTTTAGGACTCAAAAATAAAATAAAATATAGGGCTTTCCATTTAAAAAAAAATCAAGTTGGCGTATAATACTTTGTAACTTTTATTTAAACATTTTTTGATATACTGATTAATAAATGCTGTGGAATCATTATTCTATACATAAAGGTGTATATATATATATATATATATATATATATATATATATATATATATATATATATATATGTATATTTATATATATATATATATATATATATATATATATATATATATATATATATATATATATAAATATGTATATATATATATATATATATATATATATATATATATATATATATATATATATATATATATATATATATATATATAAATATGTATATATATATATATATATATATATATATAAATATGTATGTATATATATATAAATATATATATATATATATATATATATATATATATATATATATATATATATATATATATATATATATATATATATATATATATATATATGTAGTGTGACAATTTAAGTCCGCATCCTATGGGATCTCTTTTTAAATAATCACTTTAGCCCAGATCTGGTTAGGGCATCCATTTGTGCTTCAAATAATATCAGAAATAAAGTATAGTAAGTCATTTTTACGCATGACGTCACCTGTCAAAAATGACATTTTCGTAAAAAATTTTGAAAAAAAAAAAAAACGTATAATTTGGTCAAATTTTAAAAAAAGTTATTAGACAAAATGGTTTATTTTGTGATTCTAGATCTGTTTGTCAAATTTAAACGGCCTACTACAATTTTGAATTTTTGGCAGTTTTTTGACATTTCGGCAATTGTTTTTCATCTTGATTTATTGCAACTTTATTTAAATCATTTAATTTGTCAAAAACTAGGCACCTATAATCTATTTAAGAACAAAATGAAGTCGCGTCCATAATTTTTTTAAAGAATATTAAAATTCACACATTATGATGAATCATATTTGATGCAAAGTTCGATTAGAAATTTCTTTGACGCCATTTTTCACAAACTCGGGAGGTATCTCCTGAACACACTGTCTAATTATAGTTTCTAGATGATCGATAGCTCTAAATGATCTAAACTTGTATACTTTTTGTTTGAGATAACCCCATAAATAGAAATCCAGTGGGGTGACGTCGGGCGATCGAGGTGGCCAACAATTATCCTGATCTCGCCCAATGACCCTGCCATGAAATAGTTCATTTAAAGTGTTTCGTACTTGCAAAGTATTGTGTATTGGTGCACCATCTAATTGATACCATAGAGCATATCTTAGATCCACAGCCATGTTATCCAGAACTTCTAAAATTTCATTATTTAAAAAAACTAAATATCGTTGTGAGTTTAAATTATGTCTAAAAAAATATGGCCCTATTATTTTGTCATTTACAATGTTACACCAAACGTTAGTTTTAAACGAGTATTGGTCACGACACTCAATTACGAAGTTTGGATTTTCTTGGGCCCACCATCAACTATTCTGTAAACTTTCTACTCCGTTAGAAGTAAACGTGGCTTCATCAGTCCATAAAACATTGTACGGAAATTTGGAGTCCTCTTCTATTTTTCCTTGGTACCAGAATGAAAATAACAACCGAATATTAAAATCTCTATCCTGTAGAGTGTTTATTAATTTCGGTTTGTATGGGTTAAATTTATTTTTGTGTAAAATTTTACATACACTTTCCCTGCCGATCTCCGATTTAGATTTCGAAATAATTCTAACACCGATATTGCCTTCTTCCACTACACTTAAGCACACATCTAACTCAGTATCTTCGGTATGTTTACGTGCAACACGATTTTTTCGGAAAACATTTCCCACAGATCCATTCGATTTAAACTTTTTTATAATTCGGCTCACAGTAGATTGCTGCAAGTTTTTTTCAGGATGACGCTGGTTAAAAACATTTGCAACAGTGCGATGAGATGTATTTTCCCCACACATTAAAACAATTTCAATTTTTTCTTGAAGAGAAAGCATGTTGTGACACCATCTGTTTTTTTTTTCATTCTACACCATATTGCGATCTCTAGTTCTCAATTGTTTCCAGGGCCTACTATTAATAAGTGCATAGAAATATCGAGTTTTGCTTAGCGTGTTAATTTCTCTGTTTAGGTCTTTTTCCTGTAGAAGGTAAGTTTTCAGGAGGAAATTGGCACAACCATAAAGGGTCTTTCTAATTTTGCGAACGTTACTTTTGATAGCCACGACTAAAATATGGCTGGATTTATTTTAAATTAGCAGTTATGTCAACAATGACACCGAAAGCATTTTAATGTAATTTTTCGGTGGTATTATTAACGCGTAACTGCCAAGTTAATAACTAGAATATGTGTAATATTTTTATTACGGTTGCTAGAATCTAAAATATATTATTGATCTAAAAAGTGGTTTTAGCTGAAGTATAAAAAAAAAAAACACAAATAGGACAAGGCAGCAAGTTGTTAATTTGGTGTTTATAGTAAGAAACATTGCATTGTTAAAAATTTAAATGCATTACTAAAAAGATCAAAATGTAAGATTTGTGTTAATTTACAAACGTTTAAGTGTCTTCACTATCAAAATACCTAAGCGAGAAACATTTTTCTATTTAAAAACAAAAGCTAATCGAACTTTGCATCAAATATGATTCATGATAATGTGTGAATTTTAATATTCTATAAAAAAATTATGAACACGACTTCATTTTGTTCTTAAATAGATTATAGGTGCCTAGTTTTTGACAAATTAAATGATTTAAGTAAGGTTGCAATAAATCAAGATGAAAAACAATTGCCGAAATATCAAAAAACTGCCAAAAATTCAAAATCGTAGTAGGCCGTTGAAATTTGACAAACAGATCTAGAATCACAAAATAAACCATTTTGTCTAACAACTTTTTTTAAAATTTGGCCAAATTATACGTTTTTTTCGAAAATGTTTACGAAAATGTCATTTTTGACAGGCGGCGTCATGCGTAAAAATGACTTACTATACTTTATTTCTGACATTATTTGAAGCACAAGTTCTCTTACAATAGGAAAATGTCTACTTATATTTACTGGTTGGTTGGTTGTTAGTGCGGTAGAGGATTGTGTCTGTTGTGCACTGCATTGTGTCCCCATTCTTAGTTCCAGGAGCGGAAGGTTTATCCACCTCCTTTTAAGCCCTTCATGTGGTAATTTATTGCCACGATGTATATCTCTGAACGGTTTCTGCCTGTTACGAGTTAATGCCGCACATTCACATAGGATGAGCATAGAGGTGTCTTCCTCTTCATCACATAGTCTGCATGTCTTGGGACCATTGTGGATATCCATTTCCTATACATATTCCCTAACGTACCAGTGGCTGATGATCAGTCACCCTAGTAGTTTGGTCTGAGCCCTTGTTAACTGAGGGATGTCAGTTGTTAGTTTCTTTGAAGGACCGCCAATTCGATCCCTCGCATGTCTTTGGTCGGATGTTGCGTGCCAACGATTTAAGTGTTGCTTAAATAACCATCTGTTCAGGGTCGTTTTTACCATCTGTTTTAATATAGCAAACGCTGGTTCTGGACCCCTGTATCGTTTTGTAGCTCCGAAACTTACTAACTCGTCCGCTTTTTTATTATCTTTTAGCCTGAATGTCCAGAAACCCACGGTAGCTCAACTCTGATGTTCCTGATGATCTTAGAGTTGACAGGAGATACATTTCAAGCCTATAGGGCAGCTTGACTGTCTGAGAGAATACATATATATTTCTTAGTTACGGTAGTCCTGTCTACTTATATAGGTGATATAAAATCGATGTGTGTGTGAATGTGTATATCATTGTAGTTTTTATAAAATTCCTTTTTCAGCTTTTGCAGCTTGCAGTTTATATTTAAAAACAAAATAACTTTGGGAAATAAATCCGTTTGCTCTGCTCTGTTTTATTTAACGAAACACATATTGTTTTGTTCCTTTATAAATGTTTTTATAAAAAGTAACGATAGCCGTATCAGTACGACATAAAAGGAGGTTAAATAGGCCAGAAAAATATACTAATACGATATAAGTACACATGGAATACGGATATCTCAACTTTCTCCAATTATTTATTTTGTTCTCTAAAACGGAGAAAGAGGAACTGGTTAATCTAAAGCGTTTATATGAAGTCGAACTTATACTGTAAGAAGTAACAATTCCATATTTGCATGGTTCGAATGGGGGCTGCAATATTAATACGCCCATTGTTACACAAAATATTTATGTAAATTATAAAAAAAAAATTTCACACTGAGAGGCAAGGAGTAATTGGGGTTAACTAGAAGCTGTAATTGCCTTTCCATCTTTACATATGCATTAGCATATATAATAAAAAAGTCTTATCTTGACAATGAGACACCAGGTGTTAAAAAAAGTAACAGTGCTACACTTATCTTAAAAGTTTCGCCTACTAGTTGCATTACCTAATCGTTTCGAGCTACAGTCATATTCGAAGATATCCACTAAAACTCTCACTATTATACCAGACTAGTTCCATATTGAATCTTTTTTTCTCAAAAGCAGTTTTGGTGGTTTCAAAGCGCTGCACTGCTGCAATTTATCAACCTAAGCTAGTAAATAATTTAAGCAAATCGTCATACACAGTCAATACAATCTACAGTACAACCTCTTTGGCAATTAAAAAAAATCTTTAAACCACTTTTACTTAAATTATAGTTTAAATTAAACATGTTTAAAAGTAAGTTACACTTGTCTCTTTAGTGTTCCGTACGGAAAACTTATAACTTATAAGTTTTCCGTACGGAACAGAGAGACCGGATTATATGCATTTGCATATTTTCATATGCATTTGCATATTTAGACCATTCTCACCGATTATTGCATATTTTATCCAAAATCTAGTAATGATGCATATTTTCCCTATACTTACAATATTTCTCGGTATTACTAGGCAATTTAATTGCTCGGGGTATTGTTAATGTCGCCGTCTGGAACCGATCTTATCGCCGGGACATTACCTACAATAGTCTAAACATCGATTAGGTTATAGTGCCAAGGGAATACCCAAAATTACGACGGTATTTTATTCCTTTGTTTCTTGGTCGGGATATTAAGTGATAAGTAGCTAGTTTTTAAGAATATTTGTTTGAGCGTGGATCAAATAAACAATTTTCTCGAAGCCGAATTTTTATTTTAAAACAAGATATCAGTTTTAACAATATTGTTGACGCACTTGCATCAGTGTATTCTTTTTGCAATTTTTAACGTGTTGTGTTAAAGTTTAACGTGTACCATGCCACCCGCAAAAAAGTGTCTCTTCATGGGTAGCTGATTATCCTGGAACATTTATATACGACGGAAATGTTTTATTCGTGCACAAAAAAGTTTCAAATTGACCAGCATGTCAAGACAAGTCTTCATATCGCAGGATTGCAAAAAAAGGCCCACGACAACAACTTATAACAGCAGCAAGTAGCAGTGATTCCACCTCTATAGGCAAACAAAAAAAATACTTTAGCATGGATTTATGTGAAGCATTGCTTGCAAGTAATATTCCTCTCCACATACTTACAAATTCTACATTCAAAGATTTTCTGCGAAAACATTGCTTGAATCAAAAAATACCAGACGAATCAACACTGCTTAAAAATTACATACCAACAATTTACCAACATGTTCTGGAAGAAATACGTAATGAACTTAAGGATGATATTATTTGGATTTCAGCTGATGAAACTACCGACAGTTGTGGTCGCTATATTGCGAATTTAATTGTGGGTGCACTAAGATTAGAGCCTTCTTCTTCCTATTTGCTGGCCTGCAAAGAACTTGACAAGACAAATCATTCTACGATCGCTAGATTTGTGAATGAGGGTATTAAAAAATATTTCCTGAATCTTCTGCAGATGAAAGAATGTTTATATTTCTCTCAGATGCTGCTCCCTATATGATCAAGGCAGCCAAAGTCCTCCAAGTATTTTATCCAAATTTAATTCATGTGACGTGCTTTGCTCACGGAGGCCATCAACTCGCTTTCAAGATTTTTATGTTGCATATAATCCGGTCTCTACTTATAAGATTATTTCGGTGTGTGACCGTCTGTCTGTTCACACCCGATTTTCTCCGAAGCTATATGACATAGAGAGTTGAAATTTGGCACTAATATAGAAATTGATGGCCCCATCAGAGCCGTGTAGTTTTGAAAGTTCAATTTTGACTGTGAAGTGGTTAGTTTTAGGGGGTGAAATCGGAAGTGAAAAAAAAAATTATCGGGTCATCGACTGGGATGTCAAATGAAAGCCTGTAAAAACACACATACACAAAAATATATGTAATATAATACTTGCGTTCTTTGTATTATTTTTAAAAAAATTGCGAAAAATCGCTGTTATCTCAAAAAATCAAAAAATTTTGAAAAAATTCTGGAATATTCTCCACAGATTAAACGTAAATTATTACGAGTGTGCTAGCTTTAATAATTTATCTGGTGTATAAAAAAAATAAAACTTTGTTGAAAACTCATTTTGCGAAGTCATTGATTATTTTATACCTCCGTAACACTAATTGCGCAAGTCCGACTTGTACTTGGCCGGTTATTTTTTAATAATATAAGCTAATTACCGTGATGTTTTATTCAAATTGTACAAAGCAATAGCACAAATAATAGTATTTTTTAACTGCCATTTTACGATCTTACATACCATAATTAGTATACTCAAACGCTAGTGTAAAGTTATTCAATGTATTTTCTATAATAATGATTGTATTAGTTGAATTCTACGGTAAATACTTTCCATAACCGATACTAAGGTAGTACTAATAATACAATCTGAAACATATTTAACTTCAGCTGCAGTTCCTTGCCGCAACGGGATTTTTCATCTCAAATTAGGGAAAATTCGAGAATAGTCAAAATACTTATTTTCTCTTACTCCTTACTGAACACTTAAACTCCTTGTTCTATCTTTTGAGGTTTAGTAAATATATCCAGAAAATTTGGTTGTCAAAATTTATAGTAATTGTGAATTTAATAAAATCGCATATAGATCAGGGATCAATTATCTCTTTTTAAAAGGGCTGTCAGCTACAAAAAATTACGATAAGCTTAATATATTAGAGGAACAATGAACCTTATCCATAACTATCAAAAATGTTGATTGAGGTCCATTACTTTGTGACAGTACCTTTTAACAATAAAATCACTTAATTACTGTCACTAAATATATTTGGAAAGATTCTACAATTACGTTATCGCGATTTCGTAGTACAACTACATTGTCAAACGCTTAACTAAAACTAAAACAGATTTTTGGTATTTTATGTTTATATGATGAACAAAAGTGGCTCTATTTTGTACTAAAACAGTTGGAACAGAACGGAATTTGCTACGTCTAATTGACTATTCAGTAAATTTATATTATGGTCCTTTGAATGTCTGTAAATTTTTATGGATTCTAAGAAATTAAGTTTTGACCCTTTAGGTGCCTTATGAAGTATTTGTAAACAATTGATATTGGGAAAAGAATGGCCTGTTTCTAAGAAATGTTTAGCAAAGTGTGATTTTTCAATTTTTAGCCTATAAGAGGCATTGTGTTCTGCTGATGTTGTTTTGAAATTCCGTCCCGTTTGGCCTACGTAACAGCTATTGCACTCTTGACAATTAAGTTTATTAACTCCTGATTTATTGTGTTTATTAGGTTTATCTTTGGCACTGAAAAATATATTGGATAATTTTTGAACGGGTTTTGAAGCTATTCTTGTTTTTTTGTCCGTGAGAATTTGGGATATTTTATCCGAGATGGGACCAAAATATGTCAGAGGTATGAATGATTTCTTTTCTCGGTATTCTTTTACGGGATAGATTAAGCTGAAAGTGATTTGTTTTCGCTTACAGCTTATTACGGTATTAATTATTTTAAGTTGGAAGCCGTTATTGAGTGCTATATTTTTGCTGTGTCCAGTTATTTTTTTTAAATTATTTTTACTAGGAGGGATATTGAAGGCTCTATGGATCTTTAGGCTGCCAGTTTATGGGAGTTAGGGTGTATTGAGTCAGCTGGGATGGTGACATCTGAAAAGGTTGGTTTGCGGAAGATATCGAATTCTAGTCTATTTCCCTTCTTTGAAATTGTAACATCTAAGAAATTTATTTTATTATCCGTTTCCTTTTCCAGTGTGAATTTTATGTTGGGGTATATACTATTTAGATAATTTAAAATGGAATTTAGTTCAATATCATTTCCATGGAAACATACTAAGATATCGTCCACATATCTAAACCAAAAGAGAATATTTTTTGCGTGTAGAGTTTTTAGAAAACTATTTTCCAGTTCTGACATAAAAATTTCCGTTAGTAAAGGACTAAGTGGAGACCCCATGGCAGGATCATCTCATGTTTGAAAAATTGATTATTGAACTGAAAATAATTTCCGGTTATACAAAATTCGAACAGTTTTAATATATCTTGTTGTATTGTTATATTGATGTTGTTTTTTTGTAGCATAGTTTTTATAACTTCTAAACAATCTTTATTTTCGATGTTAAAGCACATATGGGGTCTCCACTTAGTTCTTTACTCGCGGAAATTTTATGTCAGAACTGGAAAATAGTTTTCTAAAAACTCTACACGCAAAAAATATTATCTTTTGGTTTAGATATGTGGATGACATCTTAGTATGTTTCCATGGAAATAATATTGAACTAAATTCCACTTTAAATTATCTAAATAATATACACCTCAACATAAAATTCACACTGGAAAAGGAAACAGATAATAAAAAAATGTCTTAGATGTTACAATTTCAAAGGGACATAGACTAGAATTCGATATCTTCTGCAAACCAACCGTTTCAGATGTTAACATCCCAGCTGATTCAATACACCCTAACCCTCATAAACTGGCAGCCTATAGATCTGTGGTCCATAGAGCCTTCAATATCCCTCTTAGTCAAAATAATTTAAAACAATCAAAAATATAGCATTTAAAAAAAAACGGCTTCCAACCTGCCAAAGATAAAACTAATAAACACAATAAATCAGGAGTTAATAAACTTAATTCTCAAGAGTGCAATAGCTGTTACGTAGGCCAAACGGAACAGAATTTCAAAACAAGATTCGCAGAACACAATGCCTCTTATAGGCTAAAAAATAAAAAATCACACTTTGCTAAACATTTCTTAGAAACAGGCCATACTTTTCCCAATATCAATTGTTTACAAATACTCCATACAGCACCTAAAGGGTCAAAACTCAATTTTCTAGAATCCATAGAAATTTACAGACATTCAAAGGACCAAAATATAAATTTATTGAATAGTCAATTAGACGTAGGAAATTAATACATATTAGACCCACATCTGTTTATCATATAAACATAAAATACCAAAAATCTGTTTTAGTCTTAATTAAGAGTTTGACAATGTAGTTGTACTACGAAATCGCGATAACGCAATTGTAAAATCTTTACAAATATATTTAGTGACAGTGAACAAAGTAATTAAGTAATGTAGTTGAGGGTTTAAAGAAAGGACGAACGAACATCAGTAATGAACACCGTGCTGGAATACCCGTTGTGTCTACCCAAGAGAATCTTGAGGTTGTGCATGATACGACTTTGGACGGTATGAGAAAATTATCAGCTAACTGGATCCTAAATGTCTGAATGCCAACCGACATAAATTGCAAGTTGATTTTCAGCCGTTTTGAATCCAATTTTCCGGTTCGAATAGTAATTATGGATGAAACGTGGGCCGATCTTTATGATCCAGAGACAAAGGAATAAAGTAGTGGCAACATACTAGCTCACCTTTCCCCAAGAAGTTTCAGTTACAGAAATTAGCAGGAAGGAAGGTTCTTACTTCCGTTTTTTGTAATAACGATGAGATAGTTCTTACTAAAACAGTGACTGAGGTAATTTTTCTGTATTATTAACTGAACTTAGCAAAAAAATTGTGGACAAACGCAGAGCTAAAGCAGTGCATTTTTTCGAAGACAATGCTCCCGATCACAAATCGCTGAAAGTGATCATCACCTACGTTCCTCTGAGTTAGCTTTCTTCGACAATTGCCTGTTCTCGAAACTGAAAAAATATTTTAAATGAGACAAATTTTATTAAGATGACGAAGCCGAAGGCTGGGTCGCCAAAACAAGCATTTCGGCAGAGTTACTTAAAATCCGTTGCGCTAAACACATAAAGTTGAAAGGAGATTACGTTGAGCAAAGAATTTTTATTTTTTTAAGATTTGCTTGTTCTTCTCATGCCAGAATTTAAACTTATCAGTACGCCCTCGTACACTATTATTAACATTTTTGATGATCCACAGATAATAAAATATCAATAACAAATATAAGTATTGATGTAAAAAAATCTGGAAATATTCTATAATTTTATTTCTTAAATTTACAACACAACAAAAAAATACTACCACTAATATTGCATTTCTGTAGAAATTAAACAGTCATTCAAAAATTGGCGGTGGAGTATTATTCCCAAGTAAGACTAAAAGAAGGCATAAAAAAAAATATTCGGTTAGAATATACTTTTTTAAATCTCCTAGAATTTCTCAGAATTGTACGGCAAAAGACAGTCGTCGATAATCTAAAGCAGGGGTGCTCAAACTTGAACTGCTGGCGATCTACTTCAATATTGTTAAACTTCGATCGATCGACGCTGAGAGGCTGCAAGTAAGTGTGATGCAGGATTGTCGTCTAGGTAGGGTGTATCGTGGCATAGATATTAGTTTTCCGCACAATATATATTTTTTTAGTCAAGGTAAGTGTAGGTCTGCTCTAAAATGTCAATGAAAAAACTCATAATTATTCAAAATTGCGAGTTTATTGGTTCTTACAAAACAAACGAGTTCTAGTGTCTAAACTTAACTAAAGAGTGACTTTGGATGTTGAAGCGTGGCATTGCATGTCCTCAGCATACTTTTCATAAGATGGTACGTAATTACCGAGTGCTAATCGCAAGCATGATGACATATGTTCGTCAGTTAGTCGATTGCGATATTTTGACTTAATTATCTTCATTTCAGAAAATGCAGACTCGCACAAGTAAGTTGATCCAAACATTGCCGTCAGTTGAAGGGCGATTTGCCTTAGATTCGGATATTTATCTTCAGATATAAAACACCAGAATTTTGTATCAGATGCTGTGGCTTTGAGATGTATATCTGATATAATCTGCACTAACTCATTTTCAATAGAACATGAGTCCATGTTAAACTGACTTGCTATTTCAGTAGCTAATTCCTCAATGTTTTTACACGAAAAAGGATAACTCATAAATGATGCGATATTTGCGAATTTACTGAAATCATAAAAACGTATTTCGAATTGGCCCAAAATATTTGATAATTCTGCCTCATAAATATCATAATTCAACTGAGGAATCCTTGCTTTCAAAGACGGAGAATTTTTCAGATCCTTTCTTTTCAGTTGATCTATCATAAGTTGCAATTTACTTTTGAATGCGTTTATTGCGCTAATCATCTCAATAATAGTTTTTCCTTTACCTTGAAGCTCCAAATTAATGGTGTTTAAATGCATTGTGATGTCTGTCAAAAATGCCAAATCAGTCAGCCATTTTTCGTTTTTCAGCATCTGAGTGTCATCATCTCTTTCGTCCAGAAAAGCTGTTATTTCGGGCAATAATTCTTGAAACCTTTCTAGGAATTTTCCGCGTCTCAACCACCTGACGTCCGTGTGAAGAACTAAATCAGTGTTTTCAGCTGACTCACTATCTTCCAACTGCAATTTAAAGAGCCGTCGTTGCAAGGTACGTGCACGGATAGAATTCACAATTTTTTTATTGCAATGCCCATAATCTCCTCCATGTTTAGAACTTTTGAACACAAAACTTGTTGATGTACAATGCAATGGAAGGAAAAAAAGGAAGGGAAATCATCATTAGCTCGACACAATGCCGCAAAGCCGTTTTCGTTTCCAGTCATTGTTGGTGCTCCATCGGTTGTAATGCACACTAGTTTATATATTGGTAGCTTGTAGTTTGTTACAAAATTGAAGAAAACGTCAAGTTACAACTCAGACTGACTCCTATTCCTGCAGGCGCAACATTTATAACGGCGCGAACGAAGTCTCGAATGTTCCCGTCAGACACGCCGCCCGAAGTTTTTAGAAAAATCGGCGGGAATCAAAAACGCGGCTTTTCTTTGACAAGTACCGCGCGTTCCTTTGATAAAACCGCTAGCAGGGGGTTATTACGATAAAAGAAAGTGATGAGGGGGTTATTCTGGCCTAATTGTGGATCGAATAAATTTTAGTAGTTTATTCATTACATTTTGTTTTAGTTACCTAAAACAAAATCTGTGAATAGTTCTATATCGGAATTTTTTTCTCGAGATCGACTCAAAAAGCACTCGCGATCGACTTGTCGATCGCGATCGACCGTTTAAGCACCCCTGATCTAAGGTATTAAAATATAAACAATATATAGGACGACGTAAAGAGAGTAAAATTCCATCTAATGCTGGACGAAACCTCCAGACTTTTTGCCTCTTGCTGCACGTTGCGTTTTAACATATTAGTCGAAATATTGCTAATTCCATCTCCGAATTAAAAATTTGTGGACGTCTGCTCTTACGGGTTTTAGCCAGGAATCACAGGAAATGTCAGTTTTTATTCTTGGTATAGTAATTATTTATTATGTTGAAAAATTTGCACAGGAGCCGAGTAAACCCAATGTACTTAACATTAAAAATTTTGTTAAGCTTAACATTTTTCTGTGGCATGAATTGTTAATAATTCCAAAACCGTTCTTTCGAACAAAAAGAAACTTGACTTGAAATTTCTTAGGCGAAACACAATCTAGTTCAAATGAATTTTGTTATGCTTACTTTAACTCTTGATAAACTTCCCTAATGAAAATATTAATATAGATATGATATTAATTAAAAACTGCATAATATGAAATACATATATCACTTAAAAATATGTCTAATTCATAATTCGATCAAACCTTAAAATAAACGAACGTATTTTTTAGGTAAAATTAAATATGCAATTGATTTACATGTCTTGATAGAAAGTTATTTGCTTTTGGTATTACCTTGATTCAATTGTGCAATGCAGCAGTTAAACGAGCGAGTAGTCAGTGACGGATCCAGCCGTCTGTTCTGGGGGGGGGGGGGCGAGAGGCTATTCTTTAACTTGATGAGCTTTGTTTTCACTAGCGAATACACAGAAAATAGTATTTCTGTTGACCGGTCCTAGGCAATGAGTCGCCTCAAATTTCGGTGACTAACCTGTACTCGCAGCGACTAGGCTCGTCTTACTGTATAAATATTACGGAATAATATGAAGGGCCCGCCAAGTAAAGTAAATAAACCACTGCCTGCTATGTAAGTCGCGCTAGAAAAATTTTATTCGTTACCCAGTTTTGATTAATAAATTGTTTTTCTTTAAATTTTTTTATATTTATCAATAAATATAATATTATATCTACATAATACATTTTATTATATAATTATAATAAATAATAATTTTTGTCAGTAATTATTTGTTACTTAAAATTTCAATCAAGTATTTCAATAAAATATTATTTAATTTAAAGTCAAGTAAAACCTAAAAAAAGTACTGTTTCCTGTTAAAAAACAAAATTGAAATTTAAAATTCAAATCTCGGAATAATATTATCTCCCTTACAATTACAATAATGGCAGATCAAAATATAACTATTTAATACCTATTTGATGTAAAAATTCAAGATTTGTAGAATAGAAAATATACACACTTTTATATTTTTACTATTCTAAATTGGTTAGGTTGACCCTCGGAGGGCAGGGGGCGAGCGCCCCAATTGTTCCTCACAGTCTCCGTCCCTGGCCAGTAGTCCCAAGATTGTTAACTTTATCCTTCTCACACAGATGTTTATAAGTACAATGAAACATGTTTTAGATATATGTAGGTAAATGATACATTTATTTTAGTGACCCTATAAGCAATTTGAACTCTCTAAGAAATCCTCCTAAGAAATTGAATGAAAAGTACTTTTTATCCCCAGTGCATGTTCTAAACCTGGTAAGCTGGAATTCATTTTTTTTTATTTTTTGTAAAACTTTTCTAGAAGTGCTAAAAGGATATTTCTTTTTTGTTAAATTTTAGTAAAATGTATTTAAATTTAAAGGTTAGCTTAAAAATTGGAAAGAAAATAGGAAAAACAGGAATAAAAATAAATATATTATTAAGCATTTCCTTAAAAAGGTATAAAGTAATAATACATTTTGAATTCATTTCAATTTTGGTTTTGAAGCAGATCTTTTAAGTTCATGCGTACAGTAAAAGTTGAGCTCATTTTAAACATACGTATATTTTTTATTTTCCATATAATTTATAGTCTATTTCAAAGAAACAATAAGTAAATGTTTGAGTGAAAACATTAAATTGTCATAGGTAAAAAATAATCGTTTATTGCCTAACATATAAAGGTTTAAAAAAGTAGAAAGAGGTTATAGGATTCGCTCCATATATATCGTGACTTCTTAGGGTCGAGGAACCTGAACCTCATATTATTCGTTATTATTTTTAATTCAACTGCGAAATGGTAAGAGGAGTAGGAGTCGTTAAATATTGTATAGTTTTAATGATATTAGAAGAAGTTTTTCTGGTTTTTGGCTCTAGATAATTGTAAACAAATTTAAATTTTTATTGTGTTCAAGCCTAGTAGCAGCTCCTCCCGTGCTTATTACTTTAGCAAGGAAAGTATTGAATTTGTGAAAAAAAACACACTGCACATTTCTTTCTTCCTTTTTAATCCTAAGACTTTTTACGTTTTTCTTTCTGAACGGAGGAAAATTCACTGTCATCAACGTTAAATATTTTTGTAGGCGTTAATATATTTTTATGGTTTTATGGTTACTCGGGTAGCGAGTGGCGGAGAGTGCCGTGAGGGTGGAATCAACACGTTATGACATTAACTAACCAGAGCTTACCTGAACTAACCAAAGCTAATCCGAACTAACAGGTACTTATGTCTTAAGAAATAATAAATACCGGCATTGATTGATATTCAATTTAATTGATGTAATAATTTCGTGAATCTTTTTTAAAGTTAAAAAAAATTGATATTTCTTTTGCAAATAAAACTAATGTTGGATTTTTCAAACATTGCCTGGATCTCTAATTTCATTTCAATCAATTTCAATATTTATTTTTTCTCAAGCCTGTTAATTCGGTTTAGTTCAGATTAGCTCTGAACCTAATTACCCAAGAAAAAAACAAATATATATATATATATATATATATATATATATATATATATATATATATATATATATATATATATATATATATATATACTAGCAGTGCCCGCGGCTCCGCTCGCGTGGACTTGAGTTACCTTTATCGTCACTGCTTATTGGTTATGTTTATATTATTATATAGCTCGAGGAGCCTTAGAGGCCCAGGGCTTGGTTGTATACTCATCTCCACTTCTTTTTGTCTCCCGTTAACTTTTCCCAGTGCGGGATTCCCATCCACTCCAGATCTTGCTTTACTGCCTGAATCCATGTAGATAGAGGTCTACCCTTGCCTCTTCTTCCAACCACTCTTCTTATTAGGGCTTGCTTTGCCTGTCTTTCTTCCTTCATCCTTGCCACAATCTTAATCGCTGGCTTCTTATGATTTGGCTTATAAGGGGTTTCGGCATTTTAATTCGTAGTTTGTTCTTCTTCTCCACAGTCCCTTTTCTTTCATTCCTTCATAGATTCTTCTCAAGGCTTTCCTTTCCCACACCTCCAACGTCTCCTTTTCTCTTGCATTCAGTTTCCACGTTTCGCATCCATATGTCACCGTGGGCCTGACAACTGTCGCATATTTGTTTTCTTGTGCTTTTCTTGATACATTCTTTGATTTCAATATTGGATTCATTGCCCCCAAACATATCTGTCCTTTCGCTATTCTTTCTTGTATCTCCGTCCTTTCTTGTCCACTCTCTGTTATTGTTAATCTCCGATAATTAAACTTGTTTTCTTTTTCAAACATATATCTTTTCCCTAAGTTGTTTATTATATCTAAACTTTTGTTGTTTTTATTATCCTTCTTCTTTGTAATTTCTATGTATTTTGTTTTTTCCTCATTTGTCTTTAGTCCTCTCATCCTTCCCCTTTCTTCTATCCTACTTATGGCTTTTTTGAGGTTCTCTTTTGCTCTTGCAATCACTGCTACATCATCCGCATAGGCCCAGCATTGGCAGGTTTGTTGGTATACCGTTCCATGTGTTTTTATTTCTGACTCCCGGATAATCTTCTCTAGTACCAAATTAAATAAACATGTCGACACGGGATTCCCCTGTCTTAATATTCTCTTCACCTTACACTTGTCTGATACTTTGCCCTCAACCATTTTCTGTGTCATTCAGGGTCATTCTGATCATGCGAATCAATTTACTTGGAATTTTTAGTTCTTCCATTATCTTGTAGAGTCTTTCTCTATTTACAGAGTCATATGCTTCTCTGAAATCCACAAAGACCAAGTGTAGTGCCAAATTTTGTTCTAAGGTATTATCTTGGATTTGCTTAATAGAAAATATCTGGTCTGTAACCGAACTATTTTTCCTCAATCCACACTGGTACTCTCCCAGAATAGACTCGGCTTTCTCTTCTAGTCTGTTTTTGATAGTCACCACTACTATCTTGTACACGACATCCAGTAAGGCTATTGGTATACAATTAGCACAAATACTTTTTTCTCCTTTTTTGTATATTGGACAAATGAGCGACTCTCTCCAGCTCACTGGCATCTTTTTTGTTTCCCATATTTCATTTTCCAGATCTACTCCTCCAGCTTTTATCATTTCTACTGTTATACAATTTCGACTCAGGGCCTTATTTTTTTTGGGTTCTGAGTATTTCTCTTATTTTTTCCCTCCTTCACTTCAGTTAATTTTGCTTCCTATTTCTTCTCATTTTTATCTCCATTTAATATTTCTTTAAAGTATTCGGCCCATCTATTCAGTCTAACTGCTAAACTTCCATCTTTTTTCCTACATATTAGCATTTTGTCTCTGTTTATTCCCTTTGTATTTTATAAAAAAAAAATATATAAATCGGATAAGTGGTACTTGAGTGCTAAGCGCACTAATGGCCAGACGTTACGTTTTATATATTACAGATTGTTTTTGATATATATTAAATTAAGAATTAAAAAAAAACACGTAAATCGGATGAGTGGTTCTCGAATGATAAGCACACTAACGGGCAGACAGACAGACAGACAGAGAGACGTTGCGTTTTATATATATTATAAAGATTATTATTATTATTATATAACCTGGCCAGAGAACATATGTATGAATTAAAAAAAAAGACGTAAATCGGATAAGTGGTTCTCGATTGATAAGCGCACTAACGGACAGACAGACAGACAGACAAACAGACAGAGATACGATGCATTTTCTATATATTATAGATGTAATAAAATGTATATCTATAACCTGGTCAGAGAACATATGTATGAATTTAAAAAATCACGTAAATCGGATAAGTGGTTCTCGCGTGATAAACGCACTAATGGACAGGCAGAGAGACAGAGAGACATTGCATATTATATATTATAGTTTATACATTATAGATATTCTCTGCTACATAATATTGTTCCATATTTAATGGTTTAGGCTGTGTATTGCAAGGGAACACGCTAGCGGCAAACTTTTTTCCGACTTCATTCACTATTATCGTCACTGCTCATTCCTTATGCTACCTATCGTAATAAAATATAGCCTATAACCTGACCAGAGAACATATGTATGTTTTAAAAAAAAAGTACGTAAATCGGATAAGTGGTTCTCCAGTGATAAGCGCACTAACGGACAGACAGACAAACAGACAGAAAGACGTATTTTAGATATATTATAGATTTGTAGATATATATATATATATATATATATATATATATATATATATATATATATATATATATATGTATATATATATATATATATATATATATATATATATATATATATATATATATATATATATATATATATACGTATCATAATATTCGAAGAGTATATTTAAAATTTGTTATATGTTATAATAACCCCAAGTAATCTTCACGTACTATATAGTACCATATTAATTTCTAGTGAGACTACTTAAAATCTGGAAGTAAAACATTCATGTTGCATACAAACTTAAACATATAGCAAAGTCTATAAACCTGTTGGCAAAGCCCTAATATCATAAAATTTTCTCTCAGTATGCGCACGTTTTTAATTAAGGTGTTCCAGATATGCTCTTGTAAAATATTACCTTTCTGGAGGAAACGTGAATAAAAATTATCTACATTCTTTTTCTAGGTTTATTTGTACCTTACTTGCAATGCAATGCAAATTAGATACCTAGGGAGTTTAATGTAATAGAAAAAATAAGAGGATACGTAATAAAAAAATGCTTCCACCAGCGTAAAATGGAATTTAAAATTAAGTCCAACGATAATATGTCGCTAATTAAAAAAAACTTGCACTAAAATAAAATTAGGAATTTTTACGTCTTTAATTTACCTATTCTGGAAAAATAGTGGTATTTTAATTTTTAAAAATATCATACTGTTCTATTTAAGACTGTAAATTTGCTATTCAACTGGAAGTAATCTGAATCTAATTTTTTTAATTAGCAGGAAGTTAAAATTTTTAGCTATTATACGAGCTAAAATGGGAAATTTTTTAGAATTTTTAGCTATCATCTTTTTATATTAGATATCTGAAAAAGTAATTTTGTCCAGGCGCATAAAAATGTTAGCAAAATGAAATTTTGCTTAAAATTCTAATACCTAATCAAAGTTATTGGGTGAAACAACGCCGTATTTGGATACAATTCAAAATACTATCGTTCGTTACAATATGATCTGTTAGAACTAAATAGGCCAAACTATTTTCAAAGGCTAGAAAACTACCTTTCCAACAATGGTTGGTGGATTGGGTGTGTGGGGGGGGGGGTAGGCGACAGTGCTTGTTTGTGCACGGCAGCCTCTTGACTTATTGTGTTCCCCTCTCTTGGAAAAAAAATTACCAAGTCATTGAGTGGGGTATATAATGTAATAGTTGCTCACACTTTCCTTTGTATTATTTTTAAAAAATCACTGACCCCATTCTTGTCTCGAAAAATACTGATCAAAAAATTTTGAAAAGACTCTGGAATATTCTCCACAGGCTGTAGGTTGAATAAAAATTATCACCTATAATAATTTATCTGGTATATAAAAAAACAAAAATGTCAACCTCATCAATTTTCAGTAAAGATCGGAAAAAAATATTGTTGAAAACTCATTTGGGGTGTGTTTTGTGAAGTCACTGATCATTTTATATCTCCGAAACAAAAATTTTTATTTTAAAAGCAATCTTCGTGCGGAACACTAGTTACGCAAGTAAAACTTGCACTTGACCGGTTATTTAGTTACTATAGGTACTATCATAGGCTAAATAATTATGTTATCATTTCCTATAAGCTTTTGTATTGTCATAACATAACATACATTTTTACGTCAATACTTTTTACTGTAAGTTTTAAATATTATAAATATTTTCAAATTGGTAGTTTAATATTATTTATTGGCATCAGTCCATATTGTATCTTAGGGAATTTTAAAAATAAAATAATTACTCTACTAATTTCAGCTACTTGTCTTTCGTAATTAAAAACAAAAATGAGTGTTTATCTTAAAATTGCGATATTGTTTTATATGTTGCTACAACATGACATTCCTTATACTTGAGGCTTCGTATTGTTCATGCTCAAATATCACTACAATGCCATCACAGTCTATGTTTATGAACTTTATCAAAATTTACAATCTGATAAATTTTTTTCGAGAATAACATTTACCGTTTTAATTCTGACCATTGTAATTGTCAAACAAATTTAACTAATTGTGTATCTGTTGTTGAAATTTATTTGAATTCTTTCATTAACACAGAGTAAAGAAATATTTTAATTTTTACAGACATTAACCCCAAAATTTTTCTTAGCGTATAAGCGTAATAAGCTGTGCCAGTTTTCCATTATAGACAGGTAGTTCACTTAAAACACACCCTAGTACTATCAAGCAAATGATCGTCAAAATAATCAAACCTTTATGATCAAGATTTTAACATTAAAATAAAAATAAATTCGTGTACTAGTCAGTTTCTTAATTTAATTTTATCTCTCAATTTTTTTTAAATTATATATTATTATTATATAACTTCAATTGAAATTGTTTTTTTTTGGGAATATACAGGACAAAGTTCGTGTTTTGAATAATGCTTTAAGAAGTATTTTTAAAATTTATGCGATGCTGCAGCAGAAATAAATGTGTGTGTGAAATATTGCAAATTGGTAAT
This sequence comes from Pachyrhynchus sulphureomaculatus, assembly GCA_019049505.1. Lineage (NCBI taxonomy): Eukaryota > Metazoa > Arthropoda > Insecta > Coleoptera > Curculionidae > Pachyrhynchus > Pachyrhynchus sulphureomaculatus. The sequence continues at coordinate 54,059,829 of CM032448.1, forward strand.
GCAAAAAGTGTCGGTACTATGTTAGTGATGTTGCCGAAGTTCAGTGCTAAATTAAAGAAAAGTAGTGATATGGTTATGCTGTGTTACTTCTAAATTTTTACCTGTATATGAAATGTTTAATGCATTTCTTAATATGGATTTTTTTAGATTGATAAGCAAAACATCTTTTTTGTGACTTGATTTGACCGTGAAATGCAGTCAAGTTACTGTAAGTTGAACACTGGTGGCGATGATTTTGGATTAAGTCTGAGACTTCTTTGGGTTAGTTTTGGGTGTTATTATCGAAGGGCGCTATTTGTCAATATTTTTATACAATTGCTTTTACTATAGAGATATAGCAGTTTTAATGGCACAATAATAAACTAGAATATATCACCACTACATCATATACTTTATTTTTGCTCTTGACACCCGTTTCGCTAGACATCAGGAGCGATGATTGACTTTCGCTTGACATCGGGAGCGATAATTGACTCAGTAGACTACGAAGAGAAGAGTTTTCCTTTTTCCCATCAGCTTACTAAGAAATAGGTCTGTTTTCATTACTGATAATATTAGAAGCGTGTTGTAAGATTGGCGTGCTTTTACTTGAGTTTGTTTGAGAGAGGAAGAAAGCATTTATATTTTCAGCTGCTTTAAACAAATGTTCGGGAAAGATGTTTTTGTCCACGAGTCAAATTGCATTAGTCTTTGTTACTTCAACGCTTCGAAGTTCTTCGAATGTGTTGTATGTTATCAAGCAGAAGTAAAACTTTATTTTCAAGTGTTGGCTATATCACGCTTATAAAATGTTTCATCCATTCTACAAATAAGTTTGAGACAATATAGCCAGTTGTTATGGTCAAAATTGGCCCTCGATAAAAAAATTAAATATTCAGATGTTTTAAATTAGGGCATAAATTGAAATATCTTTTCTATGTTGTTATTTTCCTCAATTTCTTTTTAAAGTCCGTCTTTTCTTTTTTTTTTGTACAATATATTTTGAACTTTTATATTTTGAAAAGTTAGTATATGGTTTTTTCGTGTGTCTTCAGTTGCTTTTCAGTTGTTAAACGTTTACTTTTTTGGAATAAATTTTGTTTTAAAAAGTTCAGCTAGTAAACTTATTGCCAACTCATGGGGGAAAACGTCAAGTGTTTTTCACGTGGAAACAATTTCTCAGGGTGTGTTCACGATGATTATAAATTGGTCGTCTATTGTTAAATTACCATACCAGGTTGCTTTTGGTTTAGGTGTGTGTGGTTTTTCCGGGACCGCGTGTGCTGTTCACAACACTCTCCTAGTTTAATTCTTAAACAGACGCTACCATAATAGCAATAAGAATAACGAACTTCTCATTGTAATATATAGTGGTGTATAGTTCATTTAGTGATTATTTCACCCACAGTTTAGGATATTTTATATAAAGAGCAATTGCACATTTAAGGTTCATCAAAATAAAAGAGCTGACTTCACTTAAAGGTCAGAGCCTCACCTCAACCTCAAAAATCAACGAACTTGCTTTCAAGTCTGACAGCGGAAATTTTTTTTTAAGATTTTCACATGCAAAAACCTTCGTTTATTTTTATATTGGTGAATAGTATAGGACATGTTTCGTTTTTTCCACTATCAAAATGTAATAAGATGGATTTTCATCAAGTAACAATCAAGTCAATTACGAACTTGTTTCCACTGTAATTACGGAATTTTTTCTCATATAATAACTAAGAAATTATGGTTAAATATTATTTTTACTACGTGTGCGGTGTGTTATCTATTATTATTTTGATTTGTTACATTAATTGTACCTAAAATTTCAAAATCTGTAATTATTGGAGAAAACCGTATGTTTGGCAACACAGGCCTACGCGTACAATAAAGTCCATTCATAAGCGGGCGATTTTAATAAATGATTTGGTAAAATGCAGTTTTGCTTCTTCCTTTAATTTTTCAAAAATTTTCGAATTTGAAAAAAAAAGTATGGAATGACCCCACGAGTCACCCATTTAAATATATGCAGTGAATTTCGTAACACTCTGTATATATATATATATATATATATATATATATATATATATATATATATATATATTATGTATGTATATATGTATATATATATATATATATATATATATATATATATATATATATATATATATATATATATATATATATATATATATATATATATACATATATATATATATATATATGTATATATTTATACATATATATATATATATATATATATATATATATATATATATATATATATATATATATATATATATACTCGTATATACGAGGATGAACTGAAATGTTCGTAGCCAGTGAGATAAAACGAACAAAAGCAATTGCTAGTATATCCGCCATCGCCACCTAAGTTTAAATCAGTTTTTGCCGGTCATCTGTCAAACAAATGTCAACCTGTGATACACCGTTGGAAAGAAAATTTCAAAGCGAATTGAAATTGATAAAAAAATATACAAGGTTCCATTAAAATTAAGAAAGTTGAAGTCACTTCCGGTCAAACCGGAAGTAGTTAAAAATATTTCTTAAGTGATAAAAAGCCTAATAATGGCCTATTCTGGTATCTAAACATGCAAAAATGTAACTTTCAAAATAAAAAAATTACTGGGTGTTACATGTTGGCTGTGTCACCCGGTATATATATATATATATATATATATATATATATATATATATATATATATATATATATATATATAATATATGTATATATGTATATATGTATACATATATATATATATATATATATATATATATATATATATTATATATATATATATATATTATATGTCTACATACATATATATATATATATATATATATATATATATATATATATATATATATATATATATATATATATACCAGGATAGATTGAAAAGTTCGCGGCCTAGTCAAGAAAACAAAATAAACTACGTACAAAAATATTTTTATTTTTCGACATAATCTCCACCTAGCTCTATGCACTCCTTCCACCTGCCTTCCAAAGCTTCCACACCTGTTTCAAAAAAAGATTCCTCAAGGTCTTCAAAATACTGGTTAACTGCAACGTCGACTTCCTCATTTGATGAAAATTTTTGGTCATCGAGGTGTTTTTTTAGATTTAGAAACAGATCAAACTCGGAAGGTGCCAAATCAGGAGAATAAACCTCGTATATATGTATATATATATATATATATATATATATATATATATATATATATATACCGGGTGACACAGCCAAGATGTAACACCCTGTAATTTTTTTATTTTGAAAGTTACATTTTTGCCTGTTCAGATACCAGAATAGGATATTATTAGGCTTTTTTATCACTTAAGAAATATTTTTAACTACTTCCGGTTTGACCGGAAGTGACTTCAGCTTTCTTATTTTTAATGGAACCCTGTATATTTTTTTATCAATTTCAATTCGCTTTGAAATTTTCTTTCCAAGGATATACACAAGTTGACATTTGTTTGACAGATGACCGACAAAAACTGATTTAAACTTAGGCGGCCATGGCGGATATACTAGCAATTGTTTTTGTTCGTTTTATCTCACTGTGGAGAGAACTTAAGACTATTCATGTATCACACCATTTTCGCGAGTCTAAGTAGCTTCTACGAAATTTTATGCTTTACATTCAGTTGCAGAATTTTCTCTTTAAATAATGATCAATATCACCGAAATTAAGATAGGAACACATATTTTTTATTTAACCTAGTTACACATTACAGGTTTTTTGACAACATACATCTTACAGAACTAGCTAACGCCAGTTGGATTTAATATTATTTTCAGGAAATAGACTGTTTTATTATGCAATAATGTGATATCAACAGACGAACCGAAAGTCATGTTTGCTGCTTGTTACCAATATGGCCATTATTATTATTATTTACTTTACGTCAAAAATAAATTTTCGTTAATAAAAATGTATTCAACGGATGAAAAAGTAGACATGTTATTAATTTATGGAGAGTGCAGAAAGAATAGCCGACAAGCCACCGAGTTGTACATGGTAAGATATCCCGACATGAGGTACTCACCTAACAATTATTTTCTAAGGGTAGAGCAGCAGTTTAGAAGGCAACCGATTGAATCTGCTCATGTATTTATTGGTGACGACGAGTCAGAAATCAATGTATTGGCCATTGTTCAGGTAGATCATACAATTTCTATAAGACATGTTGAAGAACAAACCGGTGTAAATCGTGAAACCGTTCGCCGCATTTTCAGAAAATGTAAATTCAGGTCATACAAACATCAAATAAATCAACATTTATTTCAAACAGATTACCAAAGAAGAATGGATTATTGTAATTGGTTTTTCCAACGATACCACCTTGAAAACCAATTTCATTACAACATTCTATTTTCGGATGAATCTAAATTTACCAATTTGGGTCTATTTAATAGTAACAATACTCCCAAGAAAATCCTAGAATTATTTGATTTTAACATTTCTCTAAAAATTTATTTTGGTTTTTGTTTCATTGATACATTTATCTTTTCACTTTCTAGCCAATAGTCTTCCTGCCTTGAGGTCAGGTATAGGGAAAATATCTGAATGTGTGCCATCGTACATTTGCAGTAGAATTTTGGCATTCTCCATAACATACTTATTAAATTTCGTAAATCCTTAATCATAAATTGGTGGTCCAAATAAGTCAAGTGATCTAAAGTGGATTTTTATATTTTTCAAAATTTTTATTTGGGTTTTTATTTCATTTATTTTTTATTTTCTAACCAATGGTTTTCCTGTCTTAAGGTAATGTATAGGTGAAATATCTTAATTTGTGTAATCGTACATTTGCAGCAGAATTTTTGCATTCTCCGTACCATATTTATTAAATTTTGTAAATCTTTAAAGAGAAATTTATAGTACAAATGAGTTAAGTGTTCTAAAGTGGAATTTTTCATTTTTCAAAATTTTCGTTTAGATTTTTTTTTCTTTTATACATTTATCTTTTCACTTTCTAGCCAGTAGTTTCCCTGCCTTAAGGTTAAGTGGAGGTCAAATATCTGAATTTGTGCAATCGTACATTTGCAGCAAAATGTTGGCATTCTTCATACCATACTTATTGAATTTTTGTAATTGTATTTTCCTATTTAGATAGTTTAAAGTAAAGATTGCTATCCACAGAAAAGCTAATTTATGGAGCATTTTGTCTCAAAATATTGAATAGATAACTCTAGAAGAGAGGGATAAAAACCACCTTCAAAGCGATTAGGACACAAGATGCCATCCTCCTTACTGGGTTTATAATCATGCTTCTGAAATTATTACAAAAATACCTTTTTGTTCCAGTTAGTGCAGGTAGATCTTCAAGTCAATATTCATTTTACAAATATGACAAAATGCTTATTATCTAAAATATTATGCTTCATTATCAATAAGGTGAAGGGTAAAAACAAATTTTAATTCTAAGATTATTTTAAATGTCGCCCTGAAGTAGGAAACTAAATAAATGTCTTTGTATATACTTTTTTCTAGTTCAATATTTACGAAAAAAATATTGTTATTTTTAATTTATTTGAAAAGTTGTTTTACAAGTTTTTTTAATGCAAATTCCCGTTACAAAGCTATCTATATAAACGTTGTTTACGCTTTCAACCAAAACTACATTGAAATATTTTACGTTCTATTTTTGGATACAAGTGCTGTAGTAATATTGAATTTAAATGAATTTAATGGCAATGAATTTACATTTAACTACCATGGTAATTTATCATGTAAAAAATATTAAATTTCATTTATTAGGTGGATGCAAAAATTGTTTTTAATAAATGAAAGCAATTAAAAATAGTATAGTATACATTTCAGACGAGCGTAATTGAATTAAAATTTAGGATTTTAAATAAGGGTTTATTTAAAAATTATTAATTTATTTTTCAGATAACTTATTTTAACGACGTATTTAATTTTTTTCTTCAATCAGAGAAATAATTTTTAAAAATCTATTTCATCTTAATAAAGTTGAATTTCCTCATTGAAGGGAAATTTCGACAGGTAATATCTATACCTGAAGTAACCGGTCAAGTGCAAGTTGGACTTGCGCAATGAATACGTTGACTGGTTTTAAAATATAAACTTTTATTAGGGAGGCATAAAATGATCAATGACTTTACAAAACACATCCCAGATGAGTTTTCAACAAAGTTTTTTTCCGATCTTTACTGAAAACTGATGACCTTGAAATTTTTGTTTTTCTTTATATACCAGATGAATTATTAAAGGTAATGCATTAGTGATAATTTTCGTTCAATCTATACCTTGTGTAGAATATTCCAGAATTTTTTCAAAATTATATTTTTCGCGATTTTTTAAATATAATACAAAGAAGAGTATGTGCAAGTTATATATATTTTTGAACTCATGTTTTCACAAGCTTTCATTTGATACGTCACTCGTGTGACTTAGTAAAAATTTTTTTCACTTCCGATTTCACCCCCAAAGCTAACCCCTTAAGTCAATATTTAATTTTCAAAGCTACACGGCTCTAATGAGGCAATCAATTCCTATATTAGCGCCAAATTTCAACTTTCTATTTCTAATAGTTTCGAAGAAAATCGGTTGTGACAGACAAACAGACGGACGGACACCGAAGTGATCGTTTAAGTGTTCGGTAGGGAACACTAAAGATGAAAAAGCACATAAATGTGCGTATGTTTACCCAGGGATATGTATCAAAAGATTTTTTTTACTTTTACGGAACAAGATCATTTCGGTGTCCGTCTGTCTGTCTGTCACACCCGATTTTCTCCGAAACTATTTCACATAGAAAGTTAAAATTTGACACTAATATAGGAATTGATGGCCTTATCAGAGCCGTGAAGTTTTGAAAGTTAAATTTTAACTTTGGGTGTTGAAATCGGAAGTGAAAAAATTATATATCAGGTCATCGAGTGGTGTGTCAAATGAAAGCTTGTAAAAATGCGAGTTCAAAAATATATATAATGTAATATACTTACGCATACTTCTCTTTGTATTATTTTTAAAAAAAGTGCAAAAAATCGCTGTCCTCCCCCGTATCGCGAAAAGTACTGATCAAAAAATTTTGAAAAAATTCTGAAATATTGTCCACAGGGTGTAGATTGAACGAAAATTATCACGAGCGCATTATCTAATAATTTATCTGGTATATAAAAAAAATCAAGGTCATTAGTCTTCAGTAAAGATCGGAAAAAAACTTTGTTGAAAATTCATTTGGGGTGTGTTTTGTGAAGTCATTGATGATACCTACGTAATAAAAATTTTGTTTTAAAAGCAATCAACGTACGGAACACTAATTGCGCAAGTCTAACTTGCATTTGGTCGGTTATTTCTTATCTGTACAAATACGACTACGCAATTTATTTTCATTTAAAACAATTTGAGACCATTCGACGAAAGCAAATACGACTTCAAGATTTAAAACGCTTTGTTCTTATTTTATACTTTAAGAAAATAAGAATAATTTAGTTAAACCAATTTGTATTGAAAATATTGGAAGTAAAAGGAAATATATTTTCTATATTTCTTATGTTTTCACATTTTATGATTACTTTGGTAATACTTTTTCCAATAAAAATCAGCATTTATATCTCAAGTTTTATTGACGAAACCAATGGGCAATCAAATCTGGTATAGAAAAAGAACTAAGGATTGAAACATAATGCCGTTGTAGTCTAAAAGGGAGTACACGTGACCTTTAAGCTTGTATACAATTTTTTTTTCATACCGCAAAGCATCGTAGTATTCATTACATTCTCAGCAATAAAATACGTACTAACTTCTTATGTAATATATTTAATAAGCTTTTGATGGCAGAATATGAAGTATTATATTATAATTGGCTGCTCTCGTTCGCAAAGTTTAATAAAGCGTGATGTGAACAAGAATATTAAATGTTTAATCCCCAATAGAGTAGGGTTAGTCTTAGTTGGCCCTAAAACTTCTTTCAGGAGCTTCTACAAATAACGGAAAAAATTATGATATTATAACGTAATTATTTGTTAGAGTTTTTTTAATTATTATCAATTTAATTTCCTACTTGGCAGAAGAATGTTCTTAGCAAAGTACGTCATGAAAGCGAAATCTTAAATGTCAAATTTTAATTTATATGGAGTAATAAGATGCTAGCTAATAGAACTAAAGTCAGTGTCACGGAAGGTTGGTTTTAGGATAAACGTTAATAAGATAAAGATAATTAGCAAGGACAATCCCCATATCAAGGTAGATGGCAACAACATAGAAAATGTAAACGAATATACATACCTGGAACATAATATTACAATCGGGAAAGACCAACTTGGGCTACCTTCGGGAGATTGAACTATATACTAAAGAATCGAGAAATTCCCATAAATCTAGAAAGACAAGTGTCTGATTCTTATATTTTGCCGGTGGCCAGCTACGGACTCGAAACTATGGCTCTGACACAAAAACTGCAAATAAGTTAAGAATAATGGAAAGAGCCATGGAGAGAACAATACTGGGAGTTTTTCTCAGAGGTATGAAATGGAGTTGAACAGGACATATTGCAAGGGATAATGGTAATAAATGGACATCAAAAATAAACTTTTGGCGGTTCAGGCAAACAACACGAGGACGAGGAAGGCCGCCAACGAGATGGGCGGACAACGTTTGCAGAATAGGTGGAAAATATTGGTGTTGGAGAGCTCAGAACAGGGACCAGTGGAGGAGTTCGGGACAGGCCTGTGTCCAGGAGTGAACGAGAAGTGAGAGCTAATGATGATGATGATGATGAATACAATTTATAAGAACAAAAAATATGTAAATTTGTAATAAGTTTAGTGTTGATATTTAACAAATAAAATGTGGTTGATATGACTAGACCTAGGTGCTATAAATAAGTGTCAGAATTTATTACATGTTGTAAATTGGTTAATGGTCAATCCAGATCACAAATAAATTTACAAAATTGTTGATTCTTGGTATAATTTTTATCTATTCATAAAAACTCTACTTATTTTCAAGTTATTCTCTAATTAATTTTATATTATGCTGTCAACAAAAAAAATTTTGACTAATTTTCATATCATAACTACACTTTAACTATATATGTATATGTATATATATATATATATATATATATATATATATATATATATATATATATATATATATATATATATACGAGGGCCGTCTTTAAAGTTTTTACAAACGACCACTAGATGGCGCTATTGACGTGTGACAATACTGTTGTAAAATATGACATTTGTTATTGTTAAAATAGTGGCAGCTCGGAAATTGGCCGAGTAGTTTGTTTACAGAAAGCGCTAAAAAAAACAATTTTGTGAACAAATGGAAATTTCACGTGAAGGTTTTCGTTAGATGATTTTTTACGATTTCAGTAAAGGCCTAATTCAACAAAAATGCCTCGAATTGCTTTCTTCAACTTTTAGTAATTAATCGTCATCAGAAAAGACTGTTTACAATTGGTTTGCAGAATTCCGTTATGGTCCTGTTTCCGTCAGCGATGATTTTCGTGAAAGTCGTCCAAAATCGGTTGTTGCTCCAAAAAATATCGATGCTGTGCGCAACATTATTATAGAGGATCGGTATGTGGCTTACCGTGAGATAAAAGTATCGTTAGGCATATCGAAGACTGCAGTACATTCGAACATTTAGCTGTGAAAAAGATCTGTTCCCAATGGATTCCGCCTAATTTGACTGAAAGTCAAAAACCGGCTCGTGACGATTGGTGTAAGGAAATGTTCAAAAAATTCGATAGAGAACATACAAAATCCGAATACAACATCGTAACAGGAGACGAAACTTGGATATATTCGTCCGAGCCGGAAAGTAAGCAAGAATCAACTACTCCAAGATGAACTGAATCCAACAAAAGCGATTCGTTCGCGAAGCACTTCCAAGAAAATGATCGCTTGTTTCTTTGGTTATACTGGACATGTTGCAACAATTGCTTTAGAGGATTGCAGAACAGTTAATGCTGGATAATTTGTTTGCCAGAAGTCATCGATGAAATCAGGAAAAACGAAAACGTCGTATCATTCTTCATCATGACAATGCCACCTCTCACAGTCAAACAATTGATTATTTGACTGAAAAAAATGTCGAATTAATGTCTTATGGTCCGTATTCACTTGATTTATCGCCTATCGCCTTCCTTTTTGTGCCCGAAGGTCAAAAAAATGCATGGACAGCGATTGAATCATTTCAAAACCATGTTTCTGAGGTACCAAATTCAGAGTGAAAAAAATGTTTCGAGAATTGGTTCGAACGCATGCAAAGGTGTATAAATCTTAAAAGCGAATATTTTGAGGAACCATTAAATGATTTGTATCCAGTTTTTTTTTTCTTTTATTTTTTGTAAAAACTTAAAAGATAGATCTCGTATATATATATATATATATATATATATATATATATATATATATATATATATATATATGTATATATATATATATATATATATATATATATATATATATATATATATATATATATATTATATATACATATATATATATATATATATATATATATATATATATATATATATATATATATATATATATACATATATATATATATATATATATATATATATATATATATATATATACATATATATTATATATATATATATATATATATATATATATATATATATATATATATATATATGTATATATATATATATATATATATATATATATATATATATATATATATATATATATATAAATATATATATATATATATATATATATATATATATATATATATATATATATATATATATATAAATATATATATATATATATATATATATATATATATATATATATATATATATATATATATATATATATATATATATATATATATATATATATATATATATATATATATATAAATATATATATATATATATATATATATATATATATATATATATATATATATATATATATATATATACAGTAATACCCCGCTTAGCGCGACCCCGTTACGCGCGGTTTCACTATAACGCGAAATACAAAATGCACTTTCAAAAATTTATTCAGGTTTGGACATATTGCAGAGTATAGACAATAATGATGACCGTGTCTTGACCGTGTGTCAAACAATTAAAAACAGTGTTGGGTGTTATGAACGTATTTTACAAGAACGTAAACAAAACGTTACCCAAAAGACAATAGATGTATTTTTCCGTAAAAAATAAGAGTATGTATTGCATAAAGTGTTCTTAGAATTAAAGTGATTGATTAAAATGATTTGTATTTTTTTGTATTAAATTTTGACTATGTTTAATCATAAACCTCGATATACGCGAATTTCAGTTAACGCGATTTTTTTCGGAACGTATCCCTCGCGTAAAGCGGGGTATTACTGTATATATATATATATATATATATATATAAATATATATAAATATTTATTTTGCATTATAAGATTATGTTTAGTAATATATAATAAAAACTATAAGACGTTACAGGTGGATGATATTTATAGTCGTTTACTATGGTCTGAAAACTATAAAAATATCCAACATTAAAGATATTAGAATGTTAACAACTTCATCTGCCCAACATTCGTTCCTAATTTAGAACAATATCCTAGATTATACGAATATTATTAAAAATAATGGAAAAAGAGATTATTTTTTGGTTAGGTGAGAAAGCTTGGTTCTTAGGATGTTAATTTGGAGTAACTTATCGATGTTGAATCAGCTCGACGAATCACAAAGTAATTATTTATACCTGACCAAAGTTCATTGATCCATGTCCCACTGCAATGATCGTTTTCTAGGTGTATAGAGAGTGTAACCCCAATCCCTATTAATGTTGATAGGATGTTCGTAAATTATAATTGATTCCCTATACTTTGGTTTCTATAAATTGGACAGAGAAGCAAGAACTTTGGATTCTCTTAGATTGATGGAATGACTTGTGGAGTGTTAACAATTTGCTTCTTTTTGATACATCTTTCCTGTTTCTAAATTCCAAATTTCATTCATCTTCCAGTTTCTTTTACGTTCACTAAATTATATGAAAATGGAGTTTTATAGATATCTCTGTTAGTAAACAAATTGTGCAATTTTTAGAGACCTTCCGTTTATAAACGAACTGTCCAATTTTCTTACAAGTGCTGAAGATTGTGCGAATGTTAGAATTGTGAAGTACTTTGGCTAATATGTGTGTAAGGTAAAGTGCTGTGTATGTAAGGTAAAACTGCACTCTCTACTAGTAGATCCTTCTTATTATCTTCTCTGAAAGCTAGATTTTCAAAGCGTGTAAACAAGCCTTTAAGATCGACAGCGCAATATCAATTATTTTTCAAGGCATCAGTTTCCGATGAGATAGAATTTTGGTCATATACTGATAAAGCTTTGGATACGATTGACTGGAAAACAGATAATTTTTGAGAAGAATGATGGTGCAAATTAACGTTAGATATCTACTGGTATAGGTTGGTTGTCTGTAAACCGATTATCTATTACTTATCCTTTGTACCAGTATATCTAGAAAAGGAAAGGTACTATGTGATACAATTTCCACTGTTAATTACATATCTGAATGTTGTTGATTGAGATGATTTCAAAAGGTTTTTTTTGCATTATATAGTCAGGTAATAAATGGGTCACCTACATATCTGTACTAAAACTTAATGGTTTTAGAGGAGCTGAGATAAATACACTATCTTCAAAAGCTTCTATAATGCCTTCCATTAGCTGCTTCTGAAATTTGTTCTTAAAACGTTTCATGGAAAATAAAAAATGTAGACGAAAGACATGCTTCTATGAAATCTACTAATATAGGTGTAAGGTCATGGTTATTGTATCAAAATATGTTTGTTATTATAGAAATTAAATCGTTGATAGGAACATTTGTATGTTCTATAGTTTTCAACCTACGAATAAAATTTTGTGAATTCTGAATGTATGAACTAGTTTTTCAATAAATTTTATGAGTTGGAGAATCTATTATGCTGAGAGTGGTTTATTGGCCTTATGAATTTTTTAAAACTCAATTTTATCCTCATGTTTGTCCTCGTTCATTACTATTGTTGCGTTTTCTGTGTCAGTTAAAATCGATTCGTTGTTAAATTTTTCTATAACACTTTTTCTTTTTCAGTGATGTTTGGCCTTGGTAGTTTGGGTTGTTTGATAAATTTGGATTTGACGACATTACATTTGGTTATCTGACCACATGATGGAAAAAAACTTAAATGAATTAACTAACTCAACAACACTCACATATAAAATTTACAATGAAAATTGAATCCAATGTTATCTTTTCTTCTTTAGATGTAATAGTGCAAAGGAAAAGAAATAGCATCTTGGGACATGTGGTCTATAGAGGGTCAACTCATTCCAATAGATATCTAAATGCTAATTAACACCATCATGATTCTCAAACGGATAAACTAATCTTTGCTTTAAAAAGTGATGGGTATTGAACCGACAATATTAAATGTTCATGTAACCGCTTTAAAAACCCGGCTCTCAGGCAGCGCAATAATAAGAATCCACCAGGAGTTAGAACACTTTTACCTTACACATGTAATATTACAGAGAAATACTTAACTTTGAGATCTAATATTCGCATAATCTTCAACACTTATAAAAAAATTGGAAAATGCTTGAGATCACTAAAAAAAACACATTTGGTTTGCAAATAAAAGGTGTCTATAAATTGCCTATTCGTGTGGTACAACTAAAATTAATGAACATGAAAAACGTATCAAAAAGAAACAACTTGTACGATCAGCTGTAGCTGAGCATCAATCCTCTACAGCTCATTTTGATAAAAAACATGAACACAAACAGTCTAAAAAGGAAATTGTTTTCTGATAATATAGATTTTATGAAGGTAGTTCATAAATTTTGTTTAAATGCTATTATTTACTCTAAGTTTTAAAAGGCTGTAGTTGGTTTTAGCAGGCGTGATATAAAAATATTCCGCTTGATCAGTTAAAGGGAGCCTTGCATTGTACAGTAATACAACAATGTCATCCAAACATCTTAATCTAGCAGCTACTCTGTGAAAACGCGTATAAGCTATTAGAGTTATTTTTTTGTCGACAGTAATTATTGGAGATTCTACAAAGCGACTCAGGAGCCTGATTAATCAACATACATCAGGGCTCGCTATCATTTTCTTTAAAGAGGTAATAAATCTGTGTCATTTGCATAGAAGAGTAAATTATAAAATTATGTGAAGTGTATAATGTCAATAAAAGAAGTCCTAATACGGAGCCTTGTAGAAGGTCATATTAAACTATTGCAAAATTTGACAAACAACAATTCATTCAATTCAATTCATTTGGTAGTTAAATTCACGTCTTGAATATCCCCAGAATTGAAGTAAAGCTAGTAGCAAAGAATAATTTATCCAATCCAATGGTTTTGGGAACTAGTGGAACGAAAATGGTTCATTTCGTATTATTAGTTCCTGTAAAAACACCGATTGTAACTTTTGTGAGGACTTTTATGAGAATAGCATACGTGCTGCTGGAAAATTCCTATAGTGCTACAGAAGCGACGCATCTGCGGAAAAAACGATTCGAGTTTGTCTTAAATCGCTGTAAATTGTACTCGGTGGGAAAACAGTTCTGGTTAAATCATTCCAAAGGGATGAGGTTCTCCATATAAAAAACTGCTTAAAAAGGATTGTGCGAGGAGTAACAAGCTGAACTTTATACAGATGTGTAGTATTAGCGTGTATTAGCATAGCATATTAGCATATACCGCTTTGGGAGGAATTAAGCGGTTTACGTCCATTGCTTGGTGAAATAAACTCAAGACACCAACTGTTTTTCGATGTTCTAATGAAACTAAGTTGCTGATCAGCTCGCGGCTCCAATAAGGCGAACAGCTCTCTTCTGAATAGAATTCAGCAAATGCAATGTATGTGTGGGAGCAGAGCCCCACACATGGGAGCAGAATTTCATCGTTGGTCGAATTGGAGCTTTCTACAGAATTAACCGTTATTGAGGACGGTAAAGCTTTCGAGTTCGCAATAATATACCAGCTTTTAAGAAGCTCTTTTTGGGAAATCCCGATTGATATTCCTCGGGGATATTTTTTGTATTAGTAAACTTTTCCAATTGCCTTGTAAATAGTTTTTCCAGTGCTTTAGTAAAAACACAAAAGCTGCTGATTCATTTAACTAAGATCTTTTAGCTCTAAAGAATTAGCATTTTTAGTGTTCCGTACTGAAAACTTATAAGATCACTTAGGTGTCTGTCTGTTCATCTGTTTGTACGTCTGACTGGCTGTCCATCTGTCTGTCACACCCGATTTTCTCCGAAACTATTTGACGTAGAAAGTTGAAATTTGGTACCAATATAGAAATTGATGGCCTCATCAGAGCTGTGTATTGGTTAGTTTTGGGGGGTGAAATAGGAAGTGAAAAAATTTTTTACTAGATCATCGAATGGGGTATCAAATGAAAGCTTGCAAAAATAGTTCAAAAATATATATGTCTTACATACGCACACTTTTCTTTGTATTATTTTGAAAAAATCGCTTAAAATCGTTGTCCCCTCCCTCTATCTCGAAAAGTACTGATCCAAAAATTTTGAAAAAATTCTGGAATATTCTCCACGGGGTATATATTGAACGAAAATTATCACGAGTGCATTACCCTTAATAATTTATCTGGTATATAAAAAAAAACAAAAATTTCAAAGTCATCAGTTTTCAGTAAAGATCGGAAACAAACTTTGTTGAAAAGTCATTTGGGGTGTGTTTTGTGATGTCACTGATCATTTTATACCTCCGTAACAAAAAAATTTTATTTCAGAAGCAATCAACGTACGGAACACTAATTGCGCAAGTTTAAGATATTACATAAGATAAGTAGTTAAGGAGAAATTAACTTTATACTAAAAATATTCAATTTTAGCCCCGTATTACGTGGTTTATTTATTTACGAAGAATTTTTTAATAAATATAGTCTCCTGAATTCTTTAATTTTTTAAAATGTGTTTTATGTATCTTAGTCTCAAGTATCTTGGTGACTCAAGTTTACCAAGATGCATGGTTTTTAGATATAAAAACAGTTTTCATAGATGCATTCGGATCAAAAACATTTAAAACTATATAATTAAAAATGTATATGTTTTCATTTATATGACGGGTATACCTATTAATCATTTCAAAACGAACATTAAAGTTGTTTAGATTAATATTTGAAAATAACAAAATGTATATGAAAATGGCAAAATTTTGTTTTTTAAACTGGAAAATATTCGAAAAAGCTACATCTATAAGTTTAGCAATAGTTGGTCCATATCTGGCCGGTTCCTTAATTATTCAATTTGAATCGAAAGAGTCAGATACTTTTAAAATGATTAATATTTAGATAGTCTATGCAAACTTTGGGCCTAAGACACAAGTTTCCAATTTGCCAATGGAATCCGCGGCAATGAAAAGTGAAGGGTCTCAACAACTCAATTGATTGTTAAAATATTTTAGCGAGACCGACAGCTGTTCTCTTTTATGCATGTCTAGAACCCTCAACGCCCAAGTTCTGACTGATGTCCTGCAATTCCTTCACCTATGCTGTTAATTTGATCGCATCGATACATTGTATATCCAGCAAGCCGCAGCAGCTAGTCCGAAGTGCTGGCTTTTAGCCAAGTTTCCGATAGGATATTAAATTTATTGACATCAACTTTAAATCTACTAAATTTGTTACAAGAGAGCAGGCATCATTATGACAAAGCTTTTAAGACGTAAAAATTACTAGTAAAATACGTATGTATTATAATTAAAATGGAATGGAGACAACAGTAAAAAATCAAGTATACACAGATTAAAACAAATGAGGAATAAATTTACAGTAGTCTAAGTAAATAAAATAATATTAAAATAAAATTTTAAAAAAACCATAAAAAATCATAAATAAAGCATAACAGTTGTTTCAAGGAAAAAGAATTACACTTAACTTATTATATACATATATATATATATATATATATATATATATATATATATATATATATATATGTATATATATATATATATATATATATATATATATATATATATATATATATATATATATATATATATATACTTTAAAAATTCTCTTGAACCATCAATTAATATTTATTTTCAATTCTTGGGATCTGGGTTCATTTTCTGAATATTTGGTATTCAAAATTTAACTTAAATTGACGTTTCTCCCTTTGGTTTAGGGCATTTTCATTTTTTTTTTTATTTCTACAAAATATAAAAATAAATTACATTTAGGTACACTAGTACAACACAAATTAATTAACTTACACAACCATACACTTTTAACATAAATTCTTAGTTCTATCTTTAAAAATTAAAATCACATGGGACCTACCTTGAATCTCACATATTTTATTTACTACTGACAAATCATAGTAGCATTCTTATCGATGTAGATTTTATTTTGTATTATTTGTCTGGGATTTTTTTTTAAATATTAAGCAGGTAGTTTTTTTGTTAATATATTAAGGACGAGTATACACTTAAAAATATTATCTGATTAAATTTGTATAAATATGGCTAATTCCTTTTATATCACTTTTATCATTAACTGTAAATTTCTCATTTCTTTTTTAATTTCGATCATTTCTTTTATTGCAAGTTTTCCAAAATTAATGTCTCTGTTTAAAATCTTTGTTTCATTAAAGTTGAAATCATGTCCAAGTTCCGTTGTGTGTTTGTGAAGTGCCGTTGTTGCATTTTTTGTATACTTGTGTCTATTGAGTCTGTTTTTTAACAATTGGGTCGTCATACCAATATAATGCATTGGGCAGTCTGCACAAGGTACTGAATAAACTATGTTGGATTGGTTCTTGGTTGGTATCTGGCTTTTTAAGTTTGTAAATAGTGAGCTTAGTTTGCCTTTTGTGACAAACAGTTATGTTATATTTTTTAGAGTGCTTTTTAGTTTTTCTGATAAATCGCGTGTATAAGGTAGTGGGAGAAATGTGTTTTGATTTTGTTCTTTGGTTTCATCTTTTTTGATTTTTTTTTATTATAGAATTTGTATGTTCTTGTTTTTATTGTTTGGTTGATGTCCTTTTCTCTAAATCCATTTTGTATTAACACTAATTTAATTTGATTTAGTGCTTTCGGTCTTAAATTTGGTGAGGTCAGCGCTATTGCACGGTCTGTTAAACCGACAATAACACTTACCTTTTGTGCCGTTGTGTGATTAGAGTAGAAATTCAAATACCTGCCAGACCACGTTGGTTTAGTATACTATTTTGTGATTATTTTGTTATGTTTTCTAATTAAAGTTGTATCCAGGAAATGTATTTCATTGTTATTTTCGATTTCTGAAGTAAATTGCAACTTTTGATGGAAACTGTTGAAATCATGAAGGACTTTATCAGTATTATCTGTTGTAACTGCCAATAAACAATCATCCAAAAATCTTTTGAAAAATAGTATGTTGTACTCTAAATTATTTATAACACATTTTTCTAAATGTTTCATAACCAATTGAGCTATTATTGAGGATATAGGAAAGCCCACGGCACACCCTTCTATTTGTTGATAGAATTTGTCTTGATATTGGAAATATATATTATTATTATATATATTAGTGTTTAAAGTGAGGTTAACTGCTTCAATAAAGTTTTCTTTTGATATTGTTGTGTGTTCTGTCAATAGATCCCATTTTTGTTTATGGCAGTCTGTACAAATTCTTTACGTATATTTGTGTATAATGACACAACATCTAGTGAAAGAAGTTTATAGTTTTGTAGTATGTTTATCCTGTCAATGAACTCTTTAAATGTGAATGAATCTTTGATAAAATAGTTATTTTTACCTGTAATATTAGATATACATTTGGCTAGGTATTTTGAAAGGTTATAAAGAGGTGATTTTTAAACATGATACGATTGGCCTTAGTGTTATGTTTTGTTTATGCAGTTTATATAAACCATTATATATATATATATATATATATATATATATATATATATATATATATATATATATATACAGTCCCTGGCCAAATTATTAGACGCACTGTATTTTTTTGAGTAATTTTATGTTTCTTAAGAGTTTTTATGCAATAATGGTATATTTAAACTACAATATTATTGATTTTTATTTAAAAGAATTGTTGTAGACTACATATATGTATTTATTTTTAACATATGGCAACACTGTGTTGACAAAGTGATACATGAACGTAAACAAGTACAAAACCTGTATCAGTCGCGATTGGAATCGAGTCAGGTACGGACGTGTTTCTGTGGCTTTATGGACTGTGATTATTTGTTTAACAGTTTTATACTACTCAGTTATTAGTTTATTTTGTATGCAGTGTTTTAAAAAAGTAATTGGACTATTTTCATTATGGGTAGAAAAGGCGATCTTTCACCACGTAAAAAAGCTGAAGTGAAGGCCCTTGTGATTGCGAAAACATTTATAAACCGAGAAATATCACGAAGATTGGAGGTTTCTGAAGCTAGTGTACGACGCGTAAAAAAGAAAATTGAGTCAGGGAAGGAATTAAGCCCGAAAAGAAAGAAAAGATGCGGTAGAAAACCAATTTTCACTCCTCGGTCAGAGAGATGTTTGAAGAAAATTTGTGTAGAAAACAGATTTGCTACCACAAAGGTAATAAAATCACAACTCCAGGATGCTAGCGTAAATGCTTCTGAGCGCACTGTTCGAAGAAAATTGAAAGAATTAGATTTTTAAGGCCTGTCGCCCCGCCAGGAAGCCCTAGTTAACAGCTGCAATGAAAGCAAAGCGCCTGAAGTGGGCCAAACAATGGCAAGACAAAGATGTGGACTTCTGGAAATCGGTAAGACACAGATACAATAATTGATACATTATTATCATTTTCAGTTAAATAAAGCAAATAAACATGGAAGTTTATATATTTTTCCTATTTTTGACAGGTCTGCTTCCGTGACGAAAGCACATTCGAAATTTTGCAGAATAAAGCTCAGTATGTGCGTCGTCGTCATGGAGAAAAGTTTCATCCTGATTGTGTCGTCCCGACGGTTAAACATCCCACCAAAGTGATGATTTGGTCAGTCATCAGCGGCAAGGGCATTGGACGTCTGTACGTCGTCAAAGGAATAATGAGGCAAGATCAGTACAAAGAAGTATTACAAAATCGGTTGATTCCACAGCTCAGAGAATGGTTCCAAATGGGGAACCATTCACTTTCATGCAAGATGGAGCTCCCTGCCACACTGCTCGGTCTGTTAAAGCTTTTTTGGCAGAAAAAAATATCCCTCTGTTGGATTGGCCGGGTAATAGCCCTGATATGAACCCCATTGAAAATGTGTGGGAGCTGATGAAAAGAGAAGTGGCTAAAGATGTGATTACCAACAAAACCCAGCTCCTAGAAAAGATTATTCATGTGTGGAATCATCATCCTCAAATGCAGGAGACAGTACAATCTTGCATTGATAGCATGTCGCGCAGAATTAAAGCTTTGATAGCGGCTAAAGGTGGCTCAACTAAATATTGACTTTTACTAACATTAATTTCACTTTTCTTTAAAACTTAATAAACTTATGCTTTTCTAAATTAATGCTGTTTTTATTTATGTCAAATAAATAGGTAATTGATTGGATAATATAAAAATAAAAAACAAATCAATTTAAAATAATAAAACGGTACAATATCACTCGGTAATTAATATTTTACATGAAATCTTGCAGTGCGTCTAATAATTTGGCCAGGGACTGTATATATATATATATATATATATATATATATATATATATATATATATATATATATATATATATATTACAATAGAGGTTTTCACGGATGGTAGAATGTAATACATTAAAATTCCGGGTTTCAATCTGTTCGTCTAACAATGAATTTGCACGACGTTTCGTCAAAATCTCATTTGGCATTTTCAAGTGCTCCCGCCGCTGCTGCCACTCGATGCTGTGATCTTGCTGCTGCTGCCGCTCGTCTTTTATAGGTCGGCGTCTACGCAGATTGTAGGTGGGGGGGTCGGAAGTGTTCGTCCAAGCATCGGTGTTTGCCGGCAGGATGGTACTTACAGGTTCCGGCGCTATGCTGACTGTTGCTTTCTCAATGTTTTGTTTATTCCTTGGTTTATGTAGTAGAGTGTGTAGTGGAGATATTCAGCGTCATCTCACTTATTTAGCTGTCCATTATGCAATAATGTGATATCAACAAGTGCCATTACGGACTTGATAGGCCGTGATAAAACAGACGAACAGAAAGTCATGGTCCTTGGAAGGATTAAGTAAGTAAGTATTCTTTTCCTTCCAAGGACCATGACTTTCTGTTCGTCTGTTTTATCACGGCCTTCTAAAATAATATTAAATCCAATTGGCGTTAGATAGTTTTATTAGATGTATGTTGGCTAAAAACATGTAATGTGGAACTAGGTTAAATAAATAACCGGTCAAGTGCAAGTTGAACTTGCGCAATAAGTGTTCCGTACGTTGATTGCTTTTAAAATAAAAAAATTTCCGTACGTTGATTGCTTTTAAAATAAATTAAAACAAGTAACAACTATTACTCTACAATTTAAGTTAACTTATTAAAACTTGAATAATATGATATGCAACAGTATATACTTCAAAGGATATAAGCGTAATAAATGCTGCAAGAAATATTCATAAGCCACTTAGTTTTGAATTTTTGGAATGGTTCGTATGGAGACTAGTAAAATTGATTCTAGATACACTACACTAATCAAATATATATAAAAATGCAAAGATGTACATAAAAGAAGAGGTGTAAGACAGGGAGACGCAATCTCTCTCAAGCTATTTATTACAGCTCTAGAAGACGTATTTTGCCAACTAGATGGGACAAAGAAGGGCCTAAAGATCCATGGTCATTTAAGGTTCATAGTTATGAATTTAGAGGGAACAGCTCTCGAGATTGTTGAGAACTATGTGTCTCTAAGGCAAAAAATTACAGCAACGATAGACAGTGTCTCGGATGAAATTTTAAGGGGAATCAGGCTAGGATGGTGTGCGTTCTAAAAATTAAGTTATATATCTCAAAAAAGTTAAAGGTCAAAATTTACGATCGATGAGTGCATCCTACCCGTTATTACATATGGCTCTGAAACTTGGACTTAGTATTTTAAATTCATAACAAAATATATATGTTATAAATAAAATTTAGTTGCTATCCGTTTGTTATATATTGTCTTCATATACCCTATATAATAACTACTTAAATATCTTGTATTTTATGCCCTCAGGATGCTCTGAATTTATTAACAATATTGAACAAACAAGGGCGTCCACTGCTGGACCATGTAACCCGATACTTTTTGCAAGGTTTCGTGGGACGAATAATAATGATTTAAGACTTGCAACGTATATTAATTTCATTTCTCTTGCTGAGTAGATAAACCGAGAGTAATTTACAATATTAAAGAAATATTTTACAGCAATATTTGTGATATGAATTCTTATGGATAACTTCAAGAGTACATAATTTTTAGTATTGTTTTCATTCTTTTACAGTACCTCGTTTAACGGGGACTTTCCGTTAACTTATAATACTTTAGTTAGTAAATAGTACCCAATAAATGCGTTTCAATCACTAACGCAACAACGTTTTGAAAACTGCATTATAAGTAAGGTGATGGCTAATTCGTTTCTACCAACATACACACAAGGTTTCATAATAACAAACCATCAGCCACGCCAATTAGTACATCAGAATCTTTAACTAGCCATTGGCAGATATAAATATTTAATATCTCAAGTTCTTTTTTCAAATTTTAGACGAAAAAAGAGGTTAACTTTAAAAATTTAGGAGGTTTAGTTTCTGCCTCAAAATTAAAAATTTTTAGGAATTCTCAAAATTTAATTTAAAATTGGATATTGGTATGTATTATATTATATCCCTGTATTTTCGTATCAAATATATTTCTTTCTAATACTATACGTAAAGGGGTAAAAAATAACTATGAAACCTTGATTATTTATTTCATTCTCCAGAGATTAATTATGCAAGATATTTGAAAATATATATTCTTTAAATGTATCTACTTTACCTCCATATACATAACATAGGGGCAAAACTAGTACTTATCGCAAGTAATACAGAGAAATATGGAAAAATATACTGATAATTCATTTTGGGGTCTAATAAAACAAATTTTCAAAGAAAATATTTGAAGGTGGAGTATTATGAAAACTTGCTTTACCAAAATAATATTCTATGCTCTTGGACTCCTTCAACGCGTAACATATGGTGATCGGAAGTGATATCAATATCAATCTTAAAAAAGTGTTATTGTTTCACAACCTTCTATTATTTATGGGTAAATGTACACATAGGTTTAATAAGGTGGAGGACGTGGGTAAAGTCGTTGCTTCTTATAGATTGTTTTATATATTCTGATCAGAGTTCTTGGAGTCGAAGAATCTATAAATTGTTTTACTTACTCATTATTTTCAATAGTTGTTTGTAATAAACCAGTAGAATAAGAATCTGAAGTATTTTTTTATTATTTTCAATTCCATCATAGTAAAATAATATAAGTTAACTAGCCGGGCCCGCGGCTCCGCTCGCGTGGTCTTGATTCACTACTATTGTCACTGCTTATTCCTTATGTTACCCAACGTAATAAAATATCTCCCATTATTTCCCCTTATCTCCCAATATTTCTCCTTATCTCCCATTATCTCACCATAACTCCCATTATCTAGACTTATCTCTGCTTATCTCCCATTATTTCTCCTTATCTCCCATTATTTATACTTATCTCCCATTCTCTCACCTTATCTCCCATTATCGAGGCTTATCTCGACTTATCTTCCCTTATTTCTCCTTATCTCACCTTATTTCCCATTATCTAGGCTTATATCGAATTATATAGAACATATGTATAAATTTATAAAAATACGTAAATCGGATAAGTGGTTCTCGAGTGATAAGCGCACTAACGGACAGACACATAGACAGACAGAGAGACGTTGCATTTTATATATATTATATTCTTTGCTACATGATATTGTTCCATATTTAATGCTTTAGGCAGTGCAAGAGAACGCGCTAGAGATAAACTTTTCTCCGACTTAATTCACTATTATCGTCACTGCTTATTCCTCATGTCACCTAACGTAATAAAATATATCCTATAACCGGCCAGAGAACATACGTATGTTAAAAAAAAAGCACGTAAATCGGGTAAGTGGTTCTCCAGTGATAAGCGCACAAACGGACAAACAGACAGAGAGACGTTGCATTTTATATATATTACATTCCTTGCTACATGATATCATTCCATATTTACTGGTTTAGGCAGTGTATTGCAGAAGAACGCGCTAGCGGCAAACTTTTTTCCGATTTGATTCACTATTATCGTCACTGCTTATTCCTCATGTTACCTAACGTAATAAAATATAGTCTATAACCTGGCCAGAGAACATATGTATGTTTTAAAAAAAAGCACGTAAATCGGACAAGCGCACTAACGGACGGACAGACAGACAGACAGACGGACAGGGAGACGTTGCATTTTATATATATTATAGATATAGATTATTATTATTATATAACCTGGTCAAAGAATATATGTATGAATTTAAAAAAAAGACACGTAAATCGGATAAGTGGTTCTCGCGTGATAAACGCACTAATGGACAGACAGACAGACAAAGGGACATTGCATTTTATATATATTATAGATTATAGATATTCTCTGCTACATAATATTGTTCCATATTTAATAGTTTAGACTGAGTATTGCAAGAGAACGCGCTAGCGGCAAACTTTTTTCCGACTTCATTCACTATTATCGTTACTGTTCATTCCTTATCCTACCTATTGTAATAAAGTATAGCCTATAACCTGGCCGGAGAACATACGTATGTTTTTAAAAAAAAAAAGTACGAAAATCGGATAAGTGATTCTCCAGTGATAAGCGCACTATCGGATAGACAGACAGACAGAGATACGTTGCATTTTATATATATTATAGATGTAATAAAATATATATCTATAACCTGTTCAGAGAACATATGTATGAATTTAAAAAATCACGTAAATCGGATAAGTGGTTCTCGAGGGATAAGCGCACTAACGGACAGACAGACAGACAGAGAGACGTTGCATTTCATATATATTATAGATATAGATTATTATTATTATTATTATTATATAACCTGGCAAAAAAATATATGTATGAATTTAAAAAGAGACAGGTAAATCGGATAAGTGGTTCTCGTGTGACAAACGCACTAATGGACAGACAGACAGATAGAGAGACATTGCATATTATATATATTATAAATTATAGATATTCTATGCTACATAATATTGTTCTATATTTAATGGTTTAGGCTGTGTATTGCAAGGGAACGCGCTAGCGGCAAACTTTTTTCGGACTTCATTCATTATTTTACGTCACTGCCCATTCCTTATGCTACCTATCATAATAAAATATAGCCTATAACCTAGCCAGAGAACATATGTATGTTCTAAAAAAAAAGTACGTAAATCGGAGATAAGTGGTTCTCCAGTGATAAGCGTACTAACGGACAAACAGACAGACAGACAGAGTTGCATTTTATATATATTATAGAAGGGAAATTGGAGGTGTAGAGGGATTGTTAAACATTTTACATTCTCTTTAGGCTTTTAGAATCCAGGAATCTGAAAAGTGTGTATTTTTTTATTCAATTATGTTCAGTAATTTTCGCTGCGGAATAAAAAGGGTCAAAGGTGTGAAAAAAAGGAGTTACAGAGTTGCTCCGTATACATTGTTTTATACGTCCTTTTCGGGGTCCTTGGAGAATTGGGAGAAAAATTCTGTTTCTTATTCTGTATATTATTTATAGTCAAACTTATGAAGGATTATAGGAGTTGGGAGGGGAATTGCTCAATATATTTTGTTGTACATCGTTTTCACAGTCCTTGAAATTGAGGAACCTGAAAATTGTGTTACTTTTTCATCATTTTCTGATATTTATCGAGAAACATATGAAGGCTTAAGGGAGTGCGGGAAGAATTGAACTGGTTGCTCATTATATGTCATACTATACAACATTTTCAGAATTGTTGGAATCGAGGAGTTTAAAAATTGGACGATACATTAATTATATTGTATTGTTTATAGTCAAACATATGAAACGTAAAATAGGAGGGAATTAGAATTATTTTGGATATATCCTGCTATACTTTCTTTCCAGGTGTTTTGAAATCAACGAATCTGAAAATTGTATTATTATTTCATGGTTTTCTATTAATAATGGGCAAATATAAAAAAAAGAAGTGGGTGTGAATAAAGGGATTGCATAATATATATCGTTTTATTAGTGTTCCGTACGGAACACTTATAAGATCACTTCGGTGTCTGTCCGTCCGTCCATCCATCCGTTCGTACGGCCGTCTGACACAACCGATTTTTTTCCGAAACTATTTGACATAGAAATTAGAAACTTGGTACCAATATAGGAATTGATGGCCTCATTAGAGCCGGGTAATTTTCAAAGTTAAATTTTATCTTAAGGGGTTAGTTTTGAGGGGTGAAATCGGCAATGAAAAAAAAATTTAACTGGGTCATCGAGTAGGGTGTCACATGAAAGCTTGTAAAAACACGAATTCAAAAATATAAACTCCTGGACAAAATTAACGCAACAATCTGAAAATTAATTTATCTTTTTCTTATGTCAGTTTTAAACTTTATCGAGTATTTGAATAGTAGGATATGCATATTTTGTCTCGTTGTTCATGACAGAAATGGCAAACATCGTTCCACAATAAGTCGTATGGTAAGACACTTGAATGAAGTAGGAACTTATTCTAGAAGGCTACGGCAAGGGCGAAAACTATGCACTAGCGACCTAGATGAACGTTTTATAAGACAATATGCTTTAAGAAACAGGACTGTCACTAGTTCTATAATAAGAAAGGAACTCGAAGCTGTTCGCAATGTCACAATTTCTTCTAAAACAGTTAGAAGACGGTTAAATGAAGCACAGTAGGAGACCAGTCACTGGGCCCTTGCTTACTAGAGAGAACAGAGTTGCCAGGTTACGTTTTGCTCGAAATCACGAAAACTGGTCTGTGGATGATTGGAAACAAGTTTTCTTCACAGATGAAACTAGGGTTAGTCTAAAACATCCAGATGGTCGTGAGCAAGTATGGCGAAGACCAGGAGAGAGGTTTGCTCCTTGCAATATCTCTGCAAGGATTCCATTCGGCGGTGGCTCTGTTATGTTCTGGGGTGGCATCTGTTTTCATGCTCGCACAGAGTTGGTTCCTGTCCCTACCAGATCCATGAATGCTGACTACTATCTTGAGAATATTGTAATAGAACATGTGATGCCTTTCAGTCATTTTATGGGGCCCAATTTCCTGTTTATGCAAGGCAACGCTCAACCTCACGTGGCTAGGGAGGTACTCGATTATCTTAATCAAGTTGATATACCGATTATGCTATGGCCACCAAAAAGCCCGGATTTGGATCCGATAGAACATGTATGGGATCACCTTAAGAAAAATGTGAAACGTCATATACCTGCACCTAGAAACCTGAGGGAACTTGAAAAGCAGTTATCACAGAATGGGAGCAAATTCCTCAATATTTTATCCAAAATTTAATTAGAAGCATGCCTATGCGCATAAATGCTGTCATCCGAAGTAGAGGAGGCAACACACGCTACTAGCGTCCTAGTTACACCATTAATTTTGCTACTAGTGTCCCAGTTTATTTTTTTCATTATTACATAATTTCAGCGATTTTGTTATTAGGTCTTAAGAACAATTTTAATTCGAATCCTATATAGAAATTTGGTATCTAATTCACTTTTAAAATATCCGAATAAGTTTTTTTTAACTTTTGTTGTAACCAATGTTCATAAAAAATTATTAAAATTAATTCATTATAGAGATTTGTATGATTTAATATATTGTTGCGTTAATTTTATACAGGAGTGTATATAATGTAATACTTGCCCGCACTTTTCTTTGTATTATTGTTAAAAAATCGCAAAAAATAACTTACCCCTTATCTCGAAAAGTACCTTTAATAATTTATCTGGTATATAAAAAACAAAAATTTCAAGGTCATCAGTTTTCAATAAAGATCGGAAATGAACATTGTTGAAAACTCATTTAGAGTGTGTTTTGAGAAGGCAATGATCATTTTACACTTCCGTAACAATATTTTTTATTTTAAAAGCAATCAACGAACGGAACACTAATTGCGCAAGTGCAACTTGCACTTAACAGGTTATATGTCTTATTTTTAGTGTCAAGAAATTTAAAAGTTGTGTTATATTTTCATTAGTTTTTGATATTTGTTATCAAATATATAAAAGGTTAAAGAATTGGGAGAGGAATTAGGTTTATGGCTCAATATGTATCTGGTGCCATATTTTTATTATTTTCTAATATTCATATTCAAACATATAATATAGTATTCCTGGCTTTGATGTTTATCGCACTGACAGAAATGTGAATACAAGCAAGAAAATTAGAGGTGGTGGAGTACTAGTGGCGGTAAGGAGCCAGTTCAGATCAAACCTTTTAAAGAACTCTATGGCATCCATAGAACAGATCTTCTGCTCTTTTTCTTGTGGGCATAAAAAATTCGTTGTTGGAGCAGTATATATTCCACCAAAATCATCGTTTGATATCTATAGTGATCACTGCTTGGCTGTATCTGAATTATTGGAATCGAGGCCCGACCACTGTCTTCTTCTCTTTGGAGATTACAACTTGCCGGATGCCACTTGGGATAATAGTGAAAATGGTGTTAGTGCGGTGTGCCCATCGGCTTCGGCAGCAAATATTGTGAGTAACTGTTTTGGTTTCCTTAATCTGTTTCAAACCATATACATTCTAAACAACAATAACGTGTTTCTAGATTTGTGTTTTTCTCATTGCTACAATGTAAATGTTTATGCCACTTTGGATCCACTGCTGGATAATAATAATCACCATGTGATGTACCTCTTCCCACTGTGAACGATGCTCTAAGGTTTGATGTTGAATACTTTGATTTTAGGACTGCTAATTTTTTGTCTATGAATGAATTTTTTGCCTCAATTGATTGGAATACTCTTCCCGATAATAAAGATATAAATGCGGCAACTAATCAATTTTATAATGTTTTATATCAAGGTATGTTGATGTTTGTGCCTATCAAGGTGTTTAAAAGTTCGAATTTTCCAGTATGGTTTTCTCCTCGTCTAAACGCCTTATTGTTAAAAAAAAATAGCCCATAGGCATTACAAGCAGACTATGCTATTTGCCGATTATGGGTTATTCTCACAACTCAGGGAAGAGTGCAAAACTCTTGAGCGCTCATGTTATCAGGATTACATAAATAGAATAGAATTCAATCTCAACAGAAGTCCGTCAGAATTTTGGAAACATGTAAATAACTGCAAAAGATCGAATGGGTATCCTAACTCCATGCATTTAGGGGGTAGGACGAGCAGTAGTGGTGATCTTACGGTCAATTTGTTTGCTGAATATTTCTCGAGTGTGTATGAGGATGCCCATTTGGGAATACCGGACTACTACTCGAGCCTTACTGAATTGACAACATTAAATAACGTGGTTATTAGTTTGATTGATGTTTTTAATGAACTGATGTCGCTCAGGCCTAAAACCTTAAGTGGGCCTGATGGTGTCCCGCCTCTATTATTAAAGAAATGTGTGTGCACCTTAAGCAGACCACTTCACTTCCTGTTCAATCCCTCATTGGATTTGGAAATATTTCCTGATTATTGGAAAATTTCCTATATAACCCCAATTTTTTAAATCTGGTGATCGTAGCGATGTGACTAATTATAGAGGCATCTGCATACAGTCCACCATACCAAAGCTTTTGGACTCATTGGTCACTTATTGTCTTTCTTGGCACCGTAGGCGGGTGGTCATGGATGAACAGTATGGCTTTCAGCGTTCTCGTTCCTGTGTATCTAATCTTCTGACATATGACACAGGATTACCTGTTGGGCGCATTTGAGAAGGGATGTCAGGTTGATACCATATATACTGACTTCTCCAAGGCGTTCGACAAAGTGAACCATCGGTTATTGTTGAGCAAACTTGGGTCGCTTGAGTTCGGCATTCACATTCTTCGTTGGCTGGAGAGTTTTTTAATGGGCCGTCAGCAAAGTGTAAGAATAAATAATTATATCTCTATAGTGCCCTCGGGCATTCCCCAGGGCTCTCACTGCGGCCCCCTATTGTTTCTCTTATTTGTAAATGACTTGAGGGATTTCCTGACCAATACTTCTTTTCTCATGTTTGCCGATGATCTGAAATTATTCAAAATTATTTCTAGTCCTGTGGATAGTCTTGTTTTGCAAGCGGATGTTGACATATTTTTCCATTGGGCAACTTTAAACGGCTTAAGTCTGAATACTGATAAATGCTCCTGTATATCATTTTCCAGAATAAAAAGTCCTAGGCAGTTCGACTATAATATAAATACAACCATTTTAAAACGGGTACATGAGATTAGGGATCTTGGTGTGATGTTTGATTGTTCTTTATCTTTCATCGGCCATTAAATGAGTGTGGTGCAGCGAGCCGGTAGGTGTTTGGGTTTTATTGATAGATTTAGTGCCGATTTTTCTTGTAATGTGTTTAAATTATTATATTGCTCGTACGTTCGACCGGTAGTTTCCCATTGGTATTATATGTCAAGTACTGTTTACCTTTAAAAGGATTAATTTAGATTGTAATACACTGCATTCTGACCTATTAGTTTTAGTTTTAGATTTAGCTTTAATTATATTGTTCATTCACATTGTTTTTTTTTCTTACATATTGTCGATGTTTTTTGTAGAAATGGTGTTACCGTTGATAATAAATAAATAAATAAATATAATCGGTTAAATATGAGGGGTTGGGAGTTAGAGGAATTGTTTCATATAGATCGTGTTGCAAATCCTTTTCACTATTCTTGGAGTCAAGAAATCTGAAACGTGTGTTATTCCTTAATTATTTATAATTAATTATAGTCAATAAGTGAGTAGGTGACGAAAAGGGATTACTCCGTATATATTGTATTGTACGCTCTTTTTAGGTGTTACTTAAGGGAGGTAGAAGGGTGTTAGAGTAGTTGCTCTGTACATTTTGTGTTACGCATCCTTTTCTGGATCTTGGCTACGAGGAAACTAAAAAGTGTTCTATTATTTTCGATTTTAATAGAAATAGTGTATAGAAAAGACAGATATGATTATAAAGAATCTTAAAAAGTCATTATTGTTATTCAAATTTTTAATTAATCTAGGTTAGAAATCACAGCTAATTTCAAATATTCACTGATATAAATTCTAATATTTTTTGTAACGCTTCTACAAAGCGTTACAAGAGAGCCGTGTTGACGATCATTATACAAAATGCCTGTATGACGGTGAAACTCCACGAAAACACCAAATCCATACTAATTGGTAGGGAAGTAAGACAAGGCGACACGATGTCGTCTAAACTGTTCATCGCAGTTTTGGAACACGCTTTCAAAAAATGGACTTAACATAGATGGGCAAAGTCTGACAAATCTGCGTTTTGCAGATGATATAGTCCTAATATCTGACAGTCTTGGATAGCTTGCAGTAATGCATCAAGAACTTTGAGAAGTATGTGCAAACGTGGGGTTGGAAATGAATGCTTCTAAAACAAAATATATGACTAACTTGGTTTCAAGCGAACAGATTAACGTCGGCAGTAAAGAGGTAGAACTAGTGGATAAATACACCTATATGAGTATCATGAGATTCGCATCACAAGAGACAAACAAACCTGCCTATGGGAGACTTAAAAATGTCTTTAGGGGTGATCTTTCTATCTGCCTAAAAAATAAGGTCTTTGATCAGGGTGTGCTTCCAGTGATGATTTATAGGGTGAAAACTGTAATCTTAACTATCACCACCGCTAAAAAGCTTAGAATAACACAGCGCAAGATGGAAAGATCAATGATTGGAGTGTCACTGCAGGATTATATTAGAAACGAAGTTACCCATCGAAGAACCGGCGTTACTGATGTAATTGTATACATCTCGAAACTTAAACGGAACCGGGCGGGACAGATAGCTCGAATGTCGGATAGGAGACTGCTGGGGTGGAGACTTAGGAGCGATAGGCGTAGTAGGGGTAAACCTCCCACGCTGGACCGACGATATTAAGAGACTCTGTGGTCACTGAATGCGGAGAGCACGGGAGAGGAGAGAGTGGACTGAAATGGGGGAGGCCTATATTCAGCAGTGGACGCAAAGGGCTGATTGATGATGATGATGAATATTTTTTGAATAATGTTTTAAAATAAAGTTTTAAGTTATCCTCGGAGAGTAATGGTTATTCTTTAGTGTATGAAACTCAAACTACTTATTTACCTTGCAACTTATGTTTACAATAGAAATAAATACTGGATGAATAACCGATAATACCGATGTTTTTATAGGTAAATTTAAATATTGTAGTAGTTTTTTACAGTGTAATATTGTAACAAATTTATTAAAATAATAATTAAAATATTAAAATAGAAACAAATGGATAAATAATTTTGTTATCTATAAAATTAAGAAATTAGTTTATAAATTAAAAAGGTATCGGTAGTAGAAAGGTTATGCTAAAAACAAAAGATATCAAAACAAAACCTTATGTACAACAATACTATTTTTCTACATAATCACCATTGTTACTTAGGCACTTATCATATCAATGCTGATGTTATACTCATCTGTCGCCAATGACTGAAGCCATGAAGTTACTGCTTATTTGAGCGCTTCATCAATTTATAAATGTGTTTTTATCGGCAAATCAAACAGGTGTGAATCAAAGTTCTAACAAATTCATTAGACATCGATTTAAAAAACAATTATACACACGTGGCCCTTTAATTAGGTTTATAAACATTTGTTGTTACTTAACTAATTATTTATATATTTCTATGGAATTAAAAAAAGTATTGACATAGTAAAACACAATACAACAAAATAAAATAACTTTTATTAGAAATTTATAATAACATTTAAAAGAAATCTGTTTTTTTTTGAATTCTAATCCATTTCTTTTTACAAATAAAAATTACAGTAAATTGTAAAAATTTTCAGAGCGCAACTTTTAGGAGCTGTAAAAAAGCTTACTGGAATTTTTCAGAATTTTTTTAAGTGGGAAGAATGAAAAATTTCCGCTACCATAATCTAATAAATCTTCAACCATAAATTTGTGTGTACGAAAAAAACAAAATTTTACAAAAAAACTTTTTTTTGGCCTATTTTTAGGGTGAGTGGGAGAACCAAGTGCACCAAACAAACACAAAACAGACCGAAATCACGATTTTAGTTATACTGAAGCTAAGATTATAAATGAAGATAGAAATGACTCCAAGTTATCTATAAAAAAATTGAAATTAAAAAAGAAAAGAAATGCAGTAAACGACGGAACTAACATAAGAGGAATTAGTCATATAATTACACATTTAATTAAATAAGTATCAGCTAAACAGAGTTATCATCTTTAAGTAAATAAGGGCATAATAAACACATACAAAATCTACAGATAAGTGTTTCTCCACATATAAAATAAAATAAATATCATATACGACCTGTACCTTCTCAAGGTGCGTATTGTTTTTTAAAACATTTAATACTAGATGGTGTTAAAATTTAAATTTTATGCAATAAAAAATTGTAATTTGGTTTAAATGTACTTTGGCAAATCTATTTATCACGTACGTATTGTTTTTTGAAATCTTCATTGTATATATTAATATTCTAAGAATGCTCTGAAACAAGGGCGAAATATCAACGTATCCTGTTAATTAAATTTATTATTATTTATTATTAAATTATCGAGAATCGGTCTGGACTGTTCTTCTTTATTACTCATTATTTCGTTATCATTTATAACTTCCTTTAAGAGTAACTATAATAATACACGGATTAGATATATTAAAAATAATGTTATTTTTCGCCTTGGTATTAAAATGTTGCAATATAAAACAAATAAATATGAACAAACAAATAAAAAAATAAAAAACTACACACAAATCAGATTTAGTCCTCGAAAACTCAATATCTCAATTTTCTACACAAACTCAGAGTAAACAGCCTCGGTGCATATGTACTGACGTAAATTCCAAATGAACGAAAAAAAAAACAGCAAAAGAAAAATAGTTTATTTACTTATTTTATTTATATATATATATATATATATATATATATATATATATATATATATATATATATATATATATATATATAAAACACATATATATATATATATATATATATATATATATATATATATATATATATATATATATATATATATATATATATATATACTTATGTGGCAGATACCAACCCAGACACTGAATATGATGCTGAAGATCTTATTCCTCTGAGTGAATTGCAGCACAATTTGCTTTCCACGAATGAAGAAATGAAAGGTAAAGCCTGAAATTTTTCTTTTAGTATTTTTTTGGTTAATTCGTAAATATTTAACAGATGTTTCAGATATGCTGAATGTTCTCACTGAGCAGAATCTCAGGAACGTGGAAATATGTAATTGGCTTGAAAATGATGAAGATTTGTTACCACTAAAAGACATAGATGATACAGATGAACAACACGAGAGTGATAATGAAGGCTCAGAGTTAAATACTAATAAAAACCAGACTGTTAAGAACACTGTGAACAATGATGAGGCAGTTAAAAGTTTCAATGTGTGCATGAGATGGGCAGAAGAAAATGATATCCCTCTAAGTAATGTTCTTGTATTTCAAATATTAAAAGAAATTGCTTTTATGATAAACCAGAGAAGGGTCAAGCAAAAAAAAATTACAATTTTTTTACAAAATAAGATAAAACTTGATAAGATATGCTTCTATTTTAAATATTATTTTATGTATGTACTATTTTTTAGTTGTTTCGTATTAAATGATTCGTTTTTTAATATAAATAATGTCCTGCTTCAAAAATTCGAATTATTTACTAATTCGGATCACCGCGGTTTTAATTAGTCCGGATTATCGAGGTCGCACTATATATATATATATATATATATATATATATATATATATATATATATATATATATATATACATATACATATATATATATATATATATATATATATATATATATATATATATATATATATATACATATATATATATATATATACATATATATATATATATATATATATATATATATATATATATATATATATATACATATATATATATTATATATATATATATATATATATATACATATATATATATATATATATATATATATATATATATATACAGTACAATCCCGATTATCCGAATCGCGATTATCTAAAATCCGGCTTATCCCATTAAACGAAAAAATCTCCATTATTCAAAACAGACGATGAGTGGTTTCCTTAACGCGTCTCCCAGACGTCTAGAATTTCACCGCTGTCTATATTTTGGTTAGTCGACGAGTGTTATAAGTTACTTATTACTCTATTATTATCGTAGAGGTAATAGTTTCGTTTTAATAGATATTTTACAAAAAGAAGCGTAAACGTGTTGTTATTATCTTAAAGGGGAAACTTAAAGCAATTCAACGTTTAGATAATGGTGGACGTCTTAAAAATATAGCGAAGGATTTAGGTGTAGCCGTGAATACTGTTTCAGAGTGGAGAGAAAATCGCGAAAAAACTTGAAAAATGGTGTAGTGTTTTGTCATCGCCCATGCAGGCACGAAAAGGTATGAAAAGCGGTAAATACCAAAAAGTGGATGATTCTTTATTTGTATGGTTTACACAGAATCGAGAACGTGAAATACCAATTTCAGGAACAATTTTAAAAGTTAAGGCAGTGAGTTTAAGCGAAGAGTTGCTGGTTATTGAAGCGCCTGTAAATTTTTCTGCAAGTGATGGATGGCTAGACAGCTGGAAAAAAAGACAAGGTGTACGTCAACTGAAAGTTTGTGAAGAAAGATTGTCAGCTGCTGTATCTGCTGCAAAAAAATTTGCAGAGAATTTTGAGCAGCTTATGAAAGACCATGGTTTACAATCAGACCAAATCTATAATTGTGATAAAACAGGCTTGAACTACAAAATGTTACCGTCAAATACCTTAGCTTCAAAAACGGAAGCTGGAGCACCTGGTTACAAACGTAGCAAAGAACGAATTACTGTTCTTGCGTGCAGTAATGCTTCTGGAAGACACAAACTCCCATTATTATGTATTGGTAAGTCAGCAAATCCACGAACCGTTAAGAATATTCGTCGCATTTTGTATAAAAATCAAAACAATGCATGGATAAACGCGACTCTATTTAAAGACTAGTTTTTTGGAGATTTTGTTCCCAAAGTGGAACTTTTTTTAAAAGAACATGGATATCCTAGAAAATGTATTATGTTACTAGATAATGCCTCCACTCACCCAAGTGCGGAGCAACTTGAAAGTGGGGAAAAAAATCAATGTTTTTGCCTCCTGCTGTAACTTTTCTCATTCATCCTATGGATCAGGGTGTACTGGAAAATTTAAAACGCAGTTACAGGCGTTTATTATTGGAGCATATTTTAGAAGAAGTAGATGAAGGTTGCAATCTTACTGATGGTCTAAAAAAGATAAATTTGAAAAATGTTTTATATTGGATAGCTTCAGCCCAGAATCAGGTAAAGAGTAGTACTCAGGAAAAATCTTGGTCAAAATTGATTCCACAAGAGGAGAGACATTACTCAGAGGCAAAAATAGAAGATAATCAAAGTTTACATCAAATTATTACAAGAATATCAGGACGTGAAAAATGTTACGGAAACCGATGTTTGTGAATGGTTAAACAGTGATAGTGTGGAAGATGAAATGACTGACCAAGAATTAATTAAAAATGTATGCAAAAATGCTAATAAAATAGACAGTGATGACGATGATGATAACGAAGTAGAAGCCACTGACAATATTTCAGTAAAAATGTCACATTCAGACGGACTAAAGGCCCTAGAAAAAGCGTTTAACTTATGTAGAAACAACAAGAAAATGCAACGGCCGCGGACATTTTGCTTATCATACGTTGAATAGACATTGCAGCCAAAAACAGAACTAACGCAAAACGAATGCAGTTAAAAATTAACTCATTTTTAAGACATTAAAGTTAAGAATGAAACTGTTTTATTTTCGATTTTCCGTACATATACATAAAATAAGTAAACTAATTATTCTATTCTTTGTTTTAATAAATACCTATGTACATAATAGCATATCGTATAAATGCTTTTAAGTCAATCTGCAATGTTGTATTCACTCTAAACTTCTATTATAAATATATATATATATATATATATATATATATATATATAATATATATATATATATATATATATATATATATTATATACATATATATGTATATATGTCGCCTTCAGAGCACATTTCAAGCTTTGCGTTGTAATAGGAAAGTCCGCATTATTTATTAAGAAGGTTTCCTTAAAACGTATTCCTGAATACGCAAACTACTTTCCTACCTTCACACGAGGCGTTTACACGAAGTCATGAAAGACGGAAAATTTCCTGCCATGTTATTTGCTTTTAAAATAAGTTCTCGAGAGCTTTGATATATGTATTATTTGATTCGTATTATGTAGTCTTGTTATTTTGTTGAAATATACACACTCATGGTGGTGAAAGCTCTAGCATTCTCTTTAATACTAAGTACATAGACATTATAAACACTTACGTAATTTCACTACAAATACTTAAATATTTACGGAAAATTTAGCAACGCGTTAAGGAAATAAATAATTTATGTTTCTGTATAAATCAGATGGTTCTTAGAAGTTACTCACTCTAAATGTTTATATACATATATATATATATATATTTATATATATATATATATATATATATATATATATATATATATATATTATATATATATATATATATATATATATATATATATATATATATATATATATATATATATATATATATATATATTATATATATATATATATATATATATATATATATATATATATATATATATATATATATATATATATATATATATATATTATATATAATATATATATATATATATATATATATATATATATATATATATATATATATATTATATTCAAAAAATCCAGACCCAATTAGAATTGAATCTCCTGAATCTCCCGTCAAATAATCATTTAATTTCGGCGGTTTAAGCAAATCAGATATTTGTAATAAAAGAGTTTCACCACAAAATTTCCAAGCATATAAGATCGAATGCTAAGTGTGATGGAAGAGCGGCGATAATCGAAAATTTTCGGGCTCTGCGTGCCGTACAGAAAAATTATTAGATTATTCAGATACTCGAAAGCAACAGTGTATGACGTCGTAGTTAAAACGAGTTTTCCTGGCCTTTGTTACAGTGGTTAACATTACCTTCAGTTAGGGTCACAAGAAGCCGCCACATTTCTTTGAAACCACCATGAAAGATGTTTATTTAACTGATCTAACGAGAGTAATGGAGCCGTTGATGCATATTATGATCGGCGGGAACCCGTACCTTTCCTAGTAGAACAGCAATGCGGTACACACCAGTTCAAAACTGGCGACAGTTAATATGGACATATTTTATTCCAAGGAGCGTGAGTCACCATACAATTTTTAAAATTACCGTCTGAGATGAATACATATTAGTACCTAATAAAAACAATTTTAATAACGTATTTGCTTTTGCTAATGATTCAAAACTTCTTCCTGTATACCGAAAATTATTTTGTAAGTTCAAATGGAAAGTTACATGGATGCATGGATATTATCTCGTTCCGTTATAACGTACACTTGTAGATCTAAAAGCTTTGACATCTCTAATACTAAATACACAAACTATTATAAGCTATGTGTTCATTATTCAGTGATATAAGACAGAGTTTAGACATACTTAAGAAAATTTGCAATGCGTCGGATAATGATATTTTTTTTAATAGTTATTTTAGTAGCCAAAAACAAAATTAAGAATACGAGAGAATTTAAACCTAAAAATAGAAATTTGAGAGAAAGCAATGTGGTTTTTTTCTAACTATTCCTCCTTTTAATAATAAACTAGGAGA
This sequence comes from Pachyrhynchus sulphureomaculatus, assembly GCA_019049505.1. Classification (NCBI taxonomy): domain Eukaryota; kingdom Metazoa; phylum Arthropoda; class Insecta; order Coleoptera; family Curculionidae; genus Pachyrhynchus; species Pachyrhynchus sulphureomaculatus. Next base: position 54,098,833 of record CM032448.1, read on the forward strand.
TTTTTAGAGAACAGAACGAAGAGAAGAAAATAATTAATTTTAATAAGGTTTATTTATTTTAGCTATATAAATTGAGCAAAAGACTTCTTTTTTTTAATTTCCCGTAGGGGAATTCATAAAGTAATTTAATTTCTTTATTAGTTTGTTAACAAAAATGAATGTTATCTATTGATCTATTAATCTATCTGATGAATCTATCTATCTATTTATGTTATGGTATTTAATACAAAAATACGTATACTTTAGTAGAGTTAAATAGCAATCTTTCCGAAGTGAGTACTTCCAATAATTTTTTCTGTTTTAGTTCTTAGAGTGTGTGCAATATTTTTTTCCGAGTTGTATATTTCGTATAATAATTCAGGAAGCATTGGAAATAACAGCAGTAGTTTATATTTTTTAATTTAAAAGAAAATAGCAACTGATTTAGAAATATCAACAAATGTGTTGTGAACTATTTATTATTTTTATAAGTAACAAAAATTAAATAAAACATTCTTAAACAGTATGAATAGAACTACATAAATCATGTACATATACATATATGTATAATATATATATATATATATATATATATATATATATATATATATATATATATATATACATATATATATATATATATATATATATATATATATATATATATATATATATATATATATATATATATATATATATATATATATATATATATAATATATACACATATTATATTATTATATATATATATATATATATATATATATATATATATATATATATATATATATTATGTATATATATATATATATATATATATATATATATATATATATATATATATATATATATATATATATATAGCCTGGCACGTTGAGGCACCATTTTATAACGTCTCTTTTGCTGTGCTATTTGTCCCTTAGGTATATCTTGATTTTGAGAATGGGTTGAGTGGATATTAATACTGAGAGATCACAGATTTGATATATAAGCTAGCTCGGGTTGTTTGGAGAGATGATGGATAAGAGATAATTTTTGTACGTCTTTTGAAAATAGTCTCTATAGTTGTTTAAAGCTTGGTTATAATGTTTATTTTCACCCACCATTCACCATTCATTTTAGAATAAAACGAATCTAATTTCAGCTCAAAAAAGAATTATTTAGTTGTTAAAATAAGATTAAATATATTATAACCTGTCAGTCCTGAAAGAAAAAGCGGGTAGTTCAGTAAAAGGTTGCATTAACACAGGGAAAAGTATATTGACAAAATAAAAATCCTTGCAGATATTACACTCTTAAAATTACATTAACTAAATAAAAACCACTTAGGCTCTGAGAGTGTACAAATTTAAACAGAGTTGTATGAATTACTGTTCCTAAGAATAAAAAAAACAAATGGCTTTTACAAAAAACACGATCTAAAAGTTTGTAAAATTAACTCTGCGGATTACACGTATTGAGAAGTCGTTGGAAATACACTTGTAGACAGGAAGTGAGGTATTTAAACTGATATACTACAGAGTTACTGATTTGTTTCGCCTCGTGGGCTTTCCATAAGCTGCTTGACCTCTCCTGGTGAGATTTCCATCAAAATAATGTCTCAGCCACTGCTCTCCTATTCTTTTTTGAGTAGCTAATCACTTTTTGACCCGAAATTCCTGAGGATGAGCAGGATATTTTAAGAACGGAAGAAAGCCCTAAACTTCAGAGCTAGCAATGACACCCACTGGGTGATAAAAAACCGTTACTCACTACTGCATCACGGAGAAAAAAATTAGCCACTACGGCGTGCTGGAGAAAAAAACCACTACGGTATACTGGCGGAAAAAGCCGTTACTACATCTTGTTGGAAAATGCCTTTAAAAATTCCATATGGCCGTTTATATATCTTTTGCCCCTTCTTCAAAGTGACGTCTTTAAAAACGGCTCACTTCCGAGACGCAAAATCAATGCAAACTAAATAAGTTAGGTCAGCAACACGTTATACACGGTTGAGTTACACTGTTCAAAAATTTAAATCACTGTTTTAAGTTACACTGCTCAAAAATTGAAATCACTATCTAATCAAAAATATAAAAATGTAATAAAATATAAACTATAAACGGAAAAACAGTGTCGTAACATGATCTTAAAATCAAAGAAAAAATGAATGTTACTATATATATATATATATATATATATATATATATATATATATATATATATATATATTAGTAAGTTGTCCAATCTTCCCCTGCATCAATAATCGCTTAGGATCTTGGAGGCCTGCTTCGACGAGATTTTCTGCAAGTTTTTTGAATCTCGTGAGACAACTAAGTTAAAGTCCTCAGAGTCTTTCCTCTTTACAAAGGACCAAACGTTTTCAATGGGGTTGGCGTCTGGCGATTGTGAGGGGCATCTTATCGTGGGCCCAAGCTAACCGCTTCGTGACGTGATTTTCGCCCAGCAACGGTTTCTTCAACAAGATGTTGTCGAATGGTCCCATGGGACACATTCAAACCTGATTTTCTTAATTTTGCCGCCCCTTGACGCAGCGGTAATTTCGGATCCTGTGAAAACAAAGACACGATTCGTTTTTCGACTTTCGGAGTGACTTTGCCTACAGAGTCACGTTTTGGCAAGTCGTCAACATTTTTCGTCTAGTTAAAATGATTTTTCACTTTTTCACAAACGACATTTTAATATATTAGCGACCGCGGAATGTGTCCTTTTAAGCCCCTTTGGATGGAAACTAGGAAAGACTGCTTCGAATCGACGCGCAAATAAGTGACTCATTTTGGATTTTACCTGAGTTCGACGAAAGTTTGGGATCGATTGATAATTTTGCTAGAATCCGTCGTAGACAAAGGATCCCTTTACCGAATCGCTAGAATCGCATTTACCAAAAATGAATATATATATATATATATATATATATATATATATATATATATATATATATATATATATATATATATATACAGTAATACCCCGCTTTACGCGAGGGATACGTTCCGAAAAAAATCGCGTTAACTGAAATTCGCGTATATCGAGGTTTATGATTAAACATAGTCAAAATTTAATACAAAAAAATACAAATCATTTTAATCAATCACTTTAATTCTAAGAACACTTTATGCAATACATACTCTTATTTTTTACGGAAAAATACATCTATTGTCTTTTGGGTAACGTTTTGTTTACGTTCTTGTAAAATACGTTCATAACACCCAACACTGTTTTTAATTGTTTGACACACGGTCAAGACACGGTCATCATTATTGTCTATACTCTGCAATATGTCCAAACCTGAATAAATTTTTGAAAGTGCATTTTGTATTTCCCCTGAAGATAAAACTTTCTCTTCTACTTGTTCTTCCTCATCGTAGATAGGATTATTCTGTAACTCGATCAGATCTTCATTGCTAATAGGATCGTCGTGCGTTGCTACAAGTTCTACGAGATCTTCTACCGTGACATCTTCAAGTTCAGACCCCTCAATCATTGCAGCAATGTCTTCAAGCACTTGTCTCTGCATCTGGACAATTCTTCTAGGTGCTTCCACTACATCTGGCCAAAGATTACGCCACACCCCATTCATACAACTCATTTTAACTTCCTTCCAAGCCTCTTCTATGTTGTGAATAGACTTCATAATGTTGTATGACTTCCACCACTCTCGCATAGACTGTCTTCCTTCCCCGTCAGTTTCATGAATTAGTTGGCTAAAAGTGCGGCGATGGTAATAAGCTTTGAAGTTTGCTATTGCTCCCTGGTCCATAGGTTGTAATATTGACGTAGTGTTTTTGGTGGAAGGAACTTTACGTACACTTTTAAGTCTCTGGGCGTATCAAGTGAGGTTGGATGTCCTGGGGCATTGTCTAAGAGTAATATAACTTTAGGTTCAAGCCCATTTCTGTCACAGTATGATTTGACTGATGGGCAAAAACTATTAGAATACCATTCTTGAAAAATTTCCCGTGTAACCCACGCCTTTCTGTTTGATCGCCACACAACTGGTAGACTTGTCTTGTCTGTGCCTCGCATTGCACGGGGTGTTTCTGAATGGTACACTAGTAAAGGTTTCAGTTTGAAATCACCAGTGGCATTACCACCCAGCAGAAGTGTTAGTCGATCTTTCGCAGCTTTGAAACCACTGGCTTGACGTTCTTCCTTAGAAATGAATGTTCGAGATGGCATTTTTTTCCAGTAAAGTGCGGTCTCATCAACATTGAAGATGAGACAAGCAGGAATTTTCTCTCGTCTAACGAAGTCTTGAAACTTGTCTGGAAACTCAGCTGCAGCTTGAATGTCCGCGCTGGCCGCCTCGCCTGTTATGTGGATATTGTGAAGATTAGAACGCTGCTTGAACCGATGGAACCAGCCTCTGCTGGCAGCAAAAGTCGGAGTGGCACTCCCTTCTCCTTCTTTTGTTTTCAGCATCTCATACAAAGATTTTGCTTTTGTGCATATGAGATCTTGACTTAGTGGTGTGTTCTTCTTATTCAAATCTTCGATCCAGACTGACAGTAATTTCTCCATTCTTTCTAAGATAGATGATCTCGAACGAGAAAGTTTTGTTGCACTTATAGGTGTTGAACCTTCGCTGGAGATTTTAATTTTTTCCCGATTTTTATAAATCGTTCTCACAGTCGATTCTGAGAGTCCAAAATCTCTCCCAACAATTGTTGCTTTGCCTCCATTTTCCATTCTTCTTAACACTTTCATCTTCAATTCCAAAGTGACGCTTTTACGCTCTTTTTTCTTTACAGGCGGCATTTTTAACGTAGGGTTAAATTATGTATGTATGTATCTCCAATAAATATTAAAACAAAACTGCCAGCCGACCGAACTAACATTACGGAACAAATGAACACACGAAACGAACGAGGAAATCCCCATAGAACAAAGTCGAAGGACAGGGAATTCCCAATTCTTCAAAGAGAATATTCAGAGAAAGCGGGGATCCCCCCGCGACCATAGAGAAGTTAATGACTACATGAGCGCGAAATTTGAAATTCGCGTTATAGTGAAACCGCGCGTAACGGGGTCGCGCTAAGCGGGGTATTACTGTATATATATATATATATATATATATATATATATATATATATATATATATATATATATATATATATATATATATATATATATATATATTCTCCTTTCATCAACTTTACTAGAAGTTATCACTCAAAAAATAAAGATACCTTTCTGATTGAAAGTACGGTTTGTTGGCACGATAACCAACAATTCGACAGACCAGCGAAAATAGGAAATTATGTTTTTCATGGATTAAAGATCCCAAAAGGTGACGAAATACAATAATCTTATAAGGCAATTTTTTTCAGGGATACTGTATTGCCCTTCAGTAAAAGAAGTAAAAGCTGGTCAACTTTAAATCAAACGTTAGAAACCTAACTCTCAAGATAATGGTAATAATTATTTTGATTATTTGAAAGCATATTAGAATAATAGGAAAATTCATTTTACGCAAGTAAAATGTTGACAAATGAATGATATTCAAATGTCTCTCTCAAAATTACTGACATTTGATTTAAGGAAAAATATACTGAACTTATGATTCACATAAAGAAGAAACAGTAATTATTTCAGTCAGGGTACCAAGTTCAGTGACTTACTGAATTAGATTGAAGCATCCTCTAATTGGGGTTTTGAACAAAAAATTTTCTTGTCATAAATGGAAAGATCATATATAAGTTTTATAACAAAACTATTTTTTTTTTTTCGTTGTAATTAAAAAGTTATATCAAATTGAAAAAAAAAATTTAACTTATTACCGATGACGCGTCGAAAAATCCCGAGCGCGTGTGATGTCACGATGTTTATTTTTCCCCAACATCACACACAGCTAATACGAGTATTTTAGTTTTCAATCAATTTATTCTTGTTATTAATATTAGTGTATTGATAAATTTATAACCTATAGCCTTGTTACCGTAACTTTCGCGTGACACTCTGTAAATAATTTAATTATATTTAGTTAAAATATTTTGTTTCTTATTTACATTTACATTTTTAACAAATATAACAAAATATAGCATACTTCAATAATTTTGGCACTGGTAGAAGCTGTTGACAATACTTACGTGAAAATAATTTATAAATTTGAATTTATTTATAATTAATTGTAAAAAAATTTTAAAAAGATTTTCGCATCAGTTATGAACATTATTTATCATAAAGTTTTAAAATAAAGTAAAAAAATCGAAAATTATTTTTTATTCAAAAACCCAGTTGTTCATTTATCTTCTGCTCATATCTGTTCCTGTCAACAATTACTTTTACATTCTCTTTTGTACTGAAATGCCTAGTATGAACTTTTTTATTTTAAGATGGTTCTTTCCTCTGTAAGGGATTTGACTTGGGTGGTTTAAGTCTTTCATAAACACTCCGTCTTGCTATTATACGTTTCCTAATTAGAGCCATGATTATGCTTTCATAGGTGAGGTTGGCATTTCTTGATATTATATGATGTAATGTTTTAACTCGCAAAATTTGAGTAACCTCTCTGCTTAACTCTCATGGAACGAAAGCTTTAACGACTTTGTTTAGCCGAGAAATTTTTCTTTGAGTTGGATCGTATTAATATGGTATGATCTATAAAAATTTTGTCGCGGTATCTCAAAAAGTCTTCATTTTTATTTTACCAGTATTCAGTCAATATTAATAGACAATATCTCTGTTGGCCTTGAAAGAATTGATAAACTATTTTCTTAATATAAAACTACAAAAATGCCTGTACTTTAGTTTGTAGTAAAGACAGACCAATGGTCGTTTTGTGTATATTATGGCTTTCTGTGGTTATTACGATAGAAATTATATCATTAAAATAAACAAAAATTAATTGCCCGTCGTTTTTATCAAAAATGACTGAAGTTCATTTGCCGTTTTTAAGAAAATAAGATCCAATTACTAGCTTAAAGTTAGTTTTATTTAATATTTTTTAAGAAATTGCTTTAATAAATAGGAAGATGTAGTGTTATTAACACACAAGTTCTTCCCTTCTCTGTAAATGGTATTGACGGATTTCTGTGGTTTTTATCACAGTATTAAAAACCGAGAAATTCAAAGTGATCAATATAAACACATATCGATTCATAATCAAAACAATTTTAATCGTACAGAGTTTATTTTAGACTCAGAACATAACGTATTTGCCTTTATTTATGATTCAAAAGTCCTTCCTATATACAGAAAACTATTCTATAAGTTTATGCATTAAATGGAAAGTTAAAACTTCTTCACAAACGATACCGACATTTTAATATATTTAGCGGGTCGAAATGTATCATTTTAGGCCCCTTTGGATGGGAACAAAGAAAACTTGCTTCGAACCGAAGTTCAAACAAGTGACTCATTTTAGATTTTACGTGAAATGTGTCGTCGACAAAGGTTTCCGGTACCGATTTTTTGTTGAATCGCCAGAATCTACCAAAAATGAATTATCGCGGACACCTTCTTAGTTGACAGATTCTATATATACATATATATATATATATATATATATATATATATATATATATATATATATATATATATATATATATATAGAAGAGGAAGGTCAGTAAGGGATGGATCAAGTTACTCTATTACGTCATCGAAAGGGTGAATTTCGAATTTCCTTTTCTTTTCCGATATGTAGATGTTTATTGGTATCTCTACCTAAGAATGAAGTTCATGGTACTCTCGACCATTTTAACTCTTTTAATGAAAAGCTACAATTCACAGTAGAGACTGAATCTGACAACTCGGTTCCTTTTCTTGACACAAGGGTATTTCGATCTAACAACCTAATAAAATTAGACTGGTATACGAAGAAAACAAGCTCTGGACGATATATACCTTATCACTCCTATCATCCCTTGAAACAAAAATTAAACATAATTACATCACTAAGGAACAGAATTGACAGACAGTACAATTTGAGGAAGCTTGGGTGTTACTACTCTTACAAAAAAAAATAAAACTGATGTTTGGTAAAGGTCAGGTGTAGTGTATGGAATTACATGTGAATGTGGGTCAATCTACATTGGCCAGATGTCGCAAAAATTATCTAAAAGAATCGCCCTGCCCTAAAGCGATTGTAAGCACAAACCAGATTATACCAGTCTCAGTTAACATATGAATAAATACGATCATAAAGTCCACTATAACGATACCTTTTGGATACTGAAAGTAACATGTTCAGACGGAATTTTTCGGAAATGTGCTAAATAAAGAACTGCCAGAATAGTCTCAATCATAAAAAAGACGTCGGAGGTTTAAATTACATTTACACATATTTGTTGGCCGAAGAACATACTAAAAAAATAATAACCAATGATGCTTACACCAGAGTTTCTTTGAATTTTGATACTGAATAAATTTTCCACTTTACTTATTTTATTTTATTTTTCATCCGTTTGAACGATCTTAAATTGATGTTTTATAAATAACCTTTCTCAACACGCAGGTTTAGTTTTCCACAGCATTGACAATTGTATAAATTAAAATTACTTGGTTTATTTCAAAATGGCCGAGCACGTGTCAGTTGGGGAAAAAAATTATGGTGTAACTTTTAGATTTTAATAATTCTATTAATTCCCAAGTAGGATTTTCTTTTAATCGAAAAATTAAATTAGAAATCTATGTTTGATTGTTATGAATTTACGTGTATAAGAATAAGTTCGGTGTTAATTATTCTTTTAAAATCATGTGTCAATACTTCCTTTCCCTCAACTGATATAGATCATTTTCTCCTTGGACAGAGAGCCAATTGTGATTATTCAGTAAGTACCCTTTTGTTCCAAAAACTCTGTCTTTTAAAAACAATAAAAATTGTGATAAGGCCTCTTGCCTTTTTTCTTCTTGAAGTCTGGCATATTCTTTCAAGTGGTTCTCTAGCTGATGAAGTTTCTTTCTGTGTCTCCTAGGTCCTGAAGATAATGTACGATTTGGCAACGAAAGGTCGATATTAGAATAAAACTACAGTTACTAATAACTTTGTGACCTTTTTGTTCACTCTGTAATCCTAAGGGCTATCCCTAAGTTAAACCCTCTCAATACATTATATATATGTATATATATATATATATATATATATATATATATATATATATATGTATATATGTATGTATGTATATATATATATATATATATATATATATATATATATATATATATATATATATATATATATATATACTCGTATATATATATATATGTATCTCTTTTGTCGGCGGTGTCAAAGGTGTTTGAGAGATCACTTTACAACAGACTCTTGCCCTTTCTTTTACAGTGCAATATTGTCTCACCAAACCAATTTGGCTATTTACCAGGAAAATCCACGGAGATGACTATTTATTAAGCCCTCACAGAAATCATTATGGAACTTGACAGAAATGAGAAACTGGCCAGCCTGTACTTTGACCTCTCAAAGGCGTTTGATACCATAAATTTCTCACTGCTATTGATTAAGCTTGAGAGATATGGAGTGTGGGGAGTGGCCCTGGGGCTTCTGGAGTTATATTTACAAAACCGATCCCAGTCAGTGAATGTTAGGATTAACCTCCGGGACTATTTCTCGGACCCTAACAGCATGTGTAGGGGTGTACCACAAGGATCGATACTAGGTCCATTGCTTTTCTTGTTGTATGTGAACGATTTACCGGACTATCTGCTGCGGCAGCAGGATGTGGATGATGATGATGGGGATGGAATGGCTTGTCAATTTGTTGATGACACATTGGTCATTTTGTCAAGCTCTTCCATCGCCAGTCTGTCAGTGATCTGTTCTCGTATAGTGGCAGGAATGGCAGAGTGGTGTGAAAAGAATTAATTAATTAATGGAAATAAAACGGGCCTTATATTATTTAATAAAAATAATACACCCACACAATCATTATATGTGCGACATGAACTAAAGTCAATACCCAATATAGAGACGATAAAATTTTTGGGGGTTAATATTGACTCAAGTATTTGTTGGGAAATACATGCACTGAAACTTGGGTCTAAGCTCAATAGTGCGTGTGCTCTTATTAGAAGACTTAGACATATTGTATCATCAAATAGCATACAACTTTTCTATTTTGCTTATGTTCAATCCCAATTAAACTATGGGATTTCTTTCTGGGGATCTTCAGGATTTGCTAGGGATATCTCTAGGGCACAAAAGAGAATTATGAGATGCATGCGTCATTTACATCCTCTAACGTCGTGTCGACAATACTATATTGAAATGGGGTTACTTACGGTCCCGGATCTCTATTTCATGGCTTTGGTCACCTTTGTTAAGAAGAATTCATCATTTTTCTTGACAAATAGGAATGAATATGCTCCAGATATGGCAATCACAACTAGAGGTAGAAACGAATTACGAGCGCCCTACCATGCTATGTTACTTCTTTCTTTGAAAAAGGGCCATATTTTAAATGCATAAAGGCATATCAGCTTCTCCCATTGGAGATCAGGAACATTGAGGGGATTGAGAGATTCAAAAGGGAAGCAAAAAGGTTTGCTCTCTCAAAATGTTTCTATTCTTTTAGTTTTGATCAATAATTTTAGTTATCAATAATTGTGAGATTTTGTCCTCTGTACGGTGTATTATATTTGTTGGCTATATGCATATATTCTACTTTTTTGTGACGTTGCTTTTTTTTACGGTATGTAATCTTGATGGCAATAAAGGAATAAATAAATAAATAAATAAATAAATAAATAAATAAATATATATATATATATATATATATATATATATATATATATATATATATATATATATATATATATATGTTGATACTGGTTAATCGGACGGATATACGAAGACGAAAACAGCAAAGAAGAAGGACAATGATATGTGGTACATGGAACATACATGGTCTCTCCAGGAAAGTAAATGAAGTTGTAAATGAATTAGAAAATCTTCGAGTCTAAATTGCAGTACTGACGGAAACAAAGAAGAAAGGAAAAGGCTCCGAAAGTTGGGGGCCTTACGATCACTTTTATAGTGGAGTGCCCAAAGAAGATAGAGCAAAACAAGGCGTATCCATACTAATACACAAAAAACTGAGGAAATTCATAACCACCTGGGAACCGATTAGTGAAGGAATCATAAAGATGAATCTCAAAATACTAGGTAATAACACAACCTTACTGGGGGTATACGCTGTCAACGACGACGATCGGGCTAATAACAAGGTTTCATTTTTTGAACAACTAAATGAGGAAATACGCAAAATTGGAACATCAAGAGAGATATTACTTTTGGGTGATCTAAATGGAAGAATTGGAAGGAAAGAATACGATAAAGTGGTAGGAAAATATGGCGAAGAAGTTACTAACGACAACGGAAGAAGAATTATAGAGATATGTGAACAAAACAACCTTACAATATTAAACGGACACTACCAGTATAGGGATATTCATAAATATACGTGGAGACAAACAACAAGAGATTTAAAAAGTATTATCGACTATATGATAATACGTCAGAGATCTAGATTAAACTTCCTAGATGTAAGAGTCCAAAGAGGGGCTTCATGTGGCAGCGACCACTACCTCGTGAAAGGAAAGATAATCTCACGAACAACACGGGAAAGCAAACTGGAAGATACAAGTACACAGCATACAACAAGTGAAACAACAATAAGATATAATACAGACAGCTTACAAAATGAAAGTATCAGAAATCTATACAAGAGTAGACTGGACCAAAAGATAAAACGTACGGGATTTGTTAATATAGAAGAAGAATATAAGTATATAAAGGAATGCCTACACGCAGCCGCACTGGAAGCATTAGGGTACCAAGAGAAAAGGGAAAAACAGCAAAAACCATATTGGTGGGATGAAGAAATTAAATACGAAATTGAAGAAAATCGGAAAATCTATCACAAATACTTAAGTTCAAAGAGCACAAACGACAAAGTAAAATACAAAGAATCCCAAGCTAGAGTACACAAAATGATTAGTGATAAAAAGAACAACCAATGGGAAAAGACATGCTCAAGACTCAACACTTACATAGGAGGAAGAAAAAGCACAGAAAGCTGGAGACTTCTTAAAAATATGAGAGCAGAACGGAAAAGAGAAATCTTCTCACCAATAACACCAGAAAAATGGAACCAATATTTCACAAATATGCTAACAGAAGATAGACCAGAGTTCAAAAGTACCCAACATGGAAACCCAAATATAGTTATACGAGGATCCCCAATAAGGATAACAACATCAGAAGTTAAAGAAGTATGTAAAACGCTAAAAAATGGTAGAGCTCCAGGACCAGGAAACATCCCAGGAGAGATAGTAAAATACGGAACTGAAAAGCTATTTAGCGCTTTGAGGAACTTATTCCAAAGATGCATTAACACATCAGAAGTACCCGAGGAATGGAAAATATCATACATATCAACAATTCATAAGAAAGGAGACAAAAATAGTTGCGATAACTATAGGGGAATAACGGTTACAGGATCTATTAGGAGAATATACGGAAAAATACTTAAAAATAGAATAGAAACGGAATACGCGGACATAGAAGCTGAAGAACAGACAGGCTTTAGAGCAGGAAGATCCACAATAGACCATCTCTTCTCACTGACACCAATCCTAGAAAAGAAAAGCGCATTTGATCAGGAAGTCCATGTCTTGTTTGTTGATCTAAAAAAGGCCTACGACAGCGTGCTTCTAATGAGATTGTGGGAAACACTACAGCAGAGTAATGTAAGCACCGAAATAATTAAAGCTGTAAAATCCTTATACCAAGACGCAAGAAGTAGTGTGAAAACCAAATATGGTATAACAACAGGGTTCCCGGTCACAAAGGGTCTCAAACAGGGCTGCTGTATATCCCCAACGCTATTTAAAATCTATTTGAAGAGTGCACTGAAGAACTGGAAAAGGAAATGCAGCAGTATGGGATTACCACTGGATGACGATACTACATTGTACACGCTATCATTCGCAGACGACCAGGTAGTAGTCGCTCAGGACATCGATGATATGGAATACATGACACGAAAACTTATGGATGAATATGAAAAATGGGGCCTAGAAGTCAATATTAAAAAAGACCGAGTACATGTGCGTCGGAGGACAACAGCAGGACTTGAAAACTGGCCACAGGACACACCATCATACACTGTGCCAGTTATAAGTATTTGAGAACGAGAATATCTAGGGACGGAACACTGGAGGAAGCAATATTCGAGAGGAATATCCAAGGAAGAAAAGCGATTGGAATGCTTAATAGTATACTATGGGACAAAAACATAACCATTGAAAATAAGAAGAGAATTTACAACTCAATAGTGAAAAGTATAATAACTTACAGCTCCCAGGTGTGGCCATTAAAGGAAAGAACAGAAAAAATACTAAAAGCTACAGAAATGGATTTCTGGAGACGAGCAGCCAGAAAATCCAGAAAAGACCGCATACCAAATGACACGATAAGGCGAGCTTTAGAAATAAAGCACGATATAGCGGACGAAATCAGAATCCAACAGTTGGTATGGTACGGACATGTACAGAGAATGTCACAAGACCGACTGCCTAAAAAGATTTTAAATTGGAACCCTCATGGAAAAAGAAAGCGAGGAAGACCACGCCAAAGCTGGAGAGCAGGAATCAACAAGGAAGCACTAGAGAGAGATCTGGAGGAGGAGGGATGGAGAAACCGGGAGGAGTGGAAATTAGGCATCGGAAGACGGAAGACGTTATAAAAACCGATTGATATATATATATATATATATATATATATATATATATATATATATATGATACTGGTTAAGAATATTTTCTTTTTCGACATGCTACCTACGCAACGATTTTTGTTGCCCATGAAAATAATAAATGGTTTACAATACATTTGTTGATATTGCCAAATTGCTTTTTTTTAAAAATTACAAAGTATAAACTACTATACCAGCTATTATTTTGGTGTTTCCTATATATTATTAAACAAAATACACAACTTTGAAAAAATATTGCACATACTCTTAGAACTATAACAGAAAGTGATTCTAAAATTAATATCCAATATGAACACATAGCGATTCATCATCAAAACAACTTTAATCGTAAAGAGTTTATCTTAGTACTCAGAAAATAAAGTATATTTTTTAATGATTTTTCAAAAGTTCTTCTTGTATACAGAAAACTATTCTGTAAGTTTATTCACCAAATGGAAAGTTTCTGTCATGCTATTTGCCCTTAAAGCAAGATTTCCCGAGCTCTATGTATTACCTCATGCATATTATCTCGTTCCGTTATAATGTACAAACGCACTCGTAGACCTGAAAGCCCTGACATCTTCTTTAATTCTAAATACACAAACTATTATAAATTGTATGTTCCTTATTCAGCTATATTATACAGACGTCAGAAATATTTAAGGAAAGCTGCTGTATGTCGTGTAATGATATTTTTTTAATAATTACTTAGGTAGCGAAGAATAAAACCTAAAATAGAATTTTGAGAGCGAAAGTCGTGTTTCTTTTGTTATTTAATTCCTCTAACTACTTCTCCCTATGGTAATAAACTCGGAGATTTTTAGAGAACAGAGTGAAGAGAGAAGAATAATGAATTTTAGTAAGGTTTATTGATTTTAACTATATAAATTTCAAAACAGTTACATTTTTTTTAATTTCCCTTGGGAAAATAGTAATCTCTACATTGAATAATTGAATTTGTTTATTAGTTCTTGCAAACTGCACTGTTAAGGTATTTCTTACGAGTAACTGTTAAAAGCAGTTTTGCTTGCAATTTAGAGAAATAGATTTTAGCATCATGCATTGCTGCAATGATGGTTTATCCCGCCGCCGTATTGCCATAATTAATAGTAAAAGTTGCAGATGTTTAACACGTAAAAGATAGGAATCCATATTTTTTCTTCGATCAAAAGCATGCGTGTTTTACAGTTTTTGTTGTCGTATGTGCATCAAAAAGTAAAATGTCACAAAAGATATGTATACATAAAAAATTACTTTGCTTTTGTTTGTTAAAATATGAAGGCAGTTTGCCTCTGAGTTATTGCAAAAATATTAGATAAATATTACTTTTTCATGAATTTTATAACGTCAATTTTCACTGTGGCAACGTAGCTTGATGAAGAATCCGCGCGCGTCCGCGCGCGTTCTTTCAAATTTTAAATCACATATAGTCCGGGAGCTCATAACCAAAATTTTGGACTTATCGAAGAGCGGCAGATAAAAATATCACTTATTAAATGTGACAAGCTGAACCAAAAAACAAATTTATAGATCCATATTCCGGTTCCTGCCGTGTTAAACAAACTGATTTTTCCTATTCACATTATTACTTACTTATGTTTTTTGACATGTTAAAGTGATTTCTAATCAATTTTTGCTAAAAATTTACAAATTTTTTGTTACAAATAAATAAGTTTTTTTTCTGTAACTTAATATAATATTATTTAACTCGATAAATTTAAATTCTCTGTTTTTTTTTTTTAAGCTCACTCGTTTTATTATTACTGACAACTTATTAGACTTCTATTAATGTTTCTTTACGGAATTTAACACAAATATTTTTATTTAATTGCATATAAATTGCAAAAATTTCAAATGTACTATAAAATATAGCTGTCAGGAAAAAAAAAAATTAAAATTTTCGTTATTACATAATAAAAGAAGTTTTGGGGCTTTTGAATTTAAATTTTAAATAACAAATATAAACATAAATTTAAAGGTATAAATATAAAAAATATAGAGCGCAATTGCATTGCAAATTAAATAAAATATATTAATCTGCTTGTAACTATTTCAACGGTTATTTGAGCGTCTCTCGAGACACCGGCTCATGTGTATAGTATTTGAGAGAAAAACAAATTATAGGTAGGCGCGTGCATTGTAAGACAGATGCGCGCATTTCGGAAATACTTATGTGTTATTGCAACAAAATATATAATTTAGTCTAATAAAAAACCAAACTCCATGGCAGATAATGTTATTTTTAGTATCTACAAACCACAATGAACATATTAAAATAAATTTCAATCGTTCCTCTGTGGGTTCAGATGGGTCCATTTTTCTGCAACTTTGGACCGTTATATCTTTGAAATTGATCTAATATCCATGGCAAATATTCATTTTTCAGTCATATTTCACAGAAATGAAGCTATACCCAGAATATCTGCTACTCAGCGATTGGTTCGTCCACCAACTTTTTCTTGCAGCTTTAAAGCTCATTTCCAGAAACAAGAATCAGACTTGAGGCTTCAAACTACCGGGGGGGGGGGAGAATAAGGGGGGCGTAATTAACAGAGTGATACTATTATCTGCTACTCTTCGATGAACGGACTTTCTTTTAAAAGATACTAGAATAAAGGCGTGCCTACACGCGCATTTATTTAACTATAAATGCTTAATAATTGATCTATTTTTAATAAATAATTCAAAGTATCGTTTTAATTATACATAATTTTTATTATATATCATAAAAAAGTATTAAAGATACTAAAAATAACACGTGATTGTGTGCCGCGGAAAGCAAATGGGAAGCTACGTTGCCACATTCATTATACCTTGAAAACCAAATTATTTCGCGTATTTCTCTAATATAATGCTCTCTCTGTCTTCTCGTAAGAAATACCATAATCGACCATATGATTTATTTTTTGTTAAAATACGTATAAAATCTTAGAGTATACTCGTATTAGGTACCTTCCCAAACTGTAATAAAAGTAAACAGTAACCTTATTATATCATTAGTTGCAGTTCTTAGGGTAAATGCAATATACCATAAACTACTTTCGACATCGAGTATTCTAATAATCAATGACAGAGAGGCGCCTAAACCGCGTAAGATTTGGCACTACAAGTCTGCTAAATGGGAAGATCTCATGGAATATTTTCGAACCTTCCCTTGGTTGGACGTTTGTTTTCGATCCGACGACCCATCTGACTGCGCCAGGGAGGTTTCCGATGTTATTTTGGCCGGTATGGAGGCTTACATCCTTTTTTCGAAGAAATGCCCTTCCAACGGCAAGCCTTGGTTTGACCGAAAATACAAAGAAGCTGTTGCTTCTAAACATCTTGCATACCGACAATGGCGCGAAAATCCTAACACCATAAATCGTAACACATTTGTTCGTGCCAGGAACAGATGCAAAGAAATTATCGACGAAACCAAGGAGGTACACAATCAACGGATTAGAAACAAACTTCTCGCCTGTCCCGGCAATTCAAGGTCCTTTTGGTCGGTCGCTAAGGCAGTTAGTCAAAATTTCACCAAATTCACCATACCACCACTCACACGGCCAGATAATTCTATTGCAACGACACCTGTTGAAAAAGCGAACTTGTTGGCTGAACTCTTTGCTTCACATTCTACTGTCGATTTCCAAGGAAAAGCACCACCTACTATTCCCATAGTGCAGTCAAGGATGCCCGATGTTGTCTTCAGACAGCGTATTACAAAGCGTATTCTGATGAAGCTAGACACCAAAAAGGCTTCTGGCGTTGACGGAATACCTGCCATAGTTCTTAAAATCTGTGCGAGGGAACTAACACCAGTTTACTGTAGACTTTTCAAAACTACAAAAACCCAGGCGGCAGTTTTTTCTAAAAAAGTTAACGTTGCTGAACCCGACATAGTTATGTCGGGGCACTCCATTCCTCTAACATCGTTACTCAATTTGTTGGGCGTTAATTTGGGAGCAAATATGTCCTGGCATGAACATGTTGCAGGCATAGCAAGGAGAGCTTCTCAAAAGTTGGGAAATATTATTTCGAACCAGAAAGCTTTACACTCCACAACAACTGTTAATTCTTTACAAACCTCAAATTCGACCAACTATGGAATACTGCTCCCATGTTTGGAGCTCCGCTCCCCATTTGTTGGATTCTATTCAGAGAAGAGCTGTTCGTCTGATTGGAGACCCGGAACTGACCGTCGGCCTTGATTCGCTGGAACATCGAAGAACGGTTGGCGACTTGAGCCTGTTCTACAAGTACTTTCATGGAAAGTGTTCGAAGGATGTGGCACGCTTAATTCCTCCCAGAGCGGTGCATGTTAGAAGTACACGTCGCGCTAACTCTTCACATCCGTATGAGGTTCAGCTTGTTACTCCCCGTACAACACTTTTCAAGCAGTCTTTTATATGGAGAACATCATCCCTTTGGAATAATTTGCCCAGGACTGTGTTTCTCACCGAGTACAATCTACAGCGATTCAAGAACAAAGTGAATCGCCTTCTCCGCACACATGTCGCTTCTGTAGCGCTTTAGGGACTTCCCTGTAGCACGTGTGCTAGACCCATAAAAAAAAAAAAAATTTGAAATATTTTGTTTAACAATACAAAAAACAGCGGAAATAACAACTGGTATAGTGGTTTATATTTTAGTATTTTGAGAGAAATCATCAATAAATAAATATATATATATATATATATATATATATATATATATATATATATATATATATATATATATATGTATATATATATATATATATATATATATATATATATATATATAGGTATATATATATATATATATATATATATATATATATATATATATATATATATATATATATATATATATATGTGTCTGTTTGGCCATAATTAAGTGGTTTTAGGGTGTGAAAGAGAGTGTAATTAAAGGAAGTTTCTCACCCCTAAAGAAATAGAACAAATAATTACTGCTGTTTCTACTTTATATGAATGAAGTTTAATGTATTATTCCTTATATTAAATATCAGTAGGAATGAGGCAAAGACATTTGATGATTAGCCAATCTTTCATGATCGTTCACTTCTCAAAATTTTACTGGAAGCAAAAATTAATTTTCTTAAAATTCTAATATGGTTTCAAATAATCAAAATAATTAATCGCACGGTAACCTTTATCTTGCCGATTAAGTTTCTAATGTTTGATTTTAAGGTTGACCAGATTGTACTGCTTTTACTAAAGGGTATTTCTTAAAAAATCCCCTTCCGATTATTGTTTTTCCTCACGTGTCAGGGCCTTTAGTCCGTGAAAAACATAACTTTTTGTTTTCGTCGGTCTGTCGAATTGTTGGGTATTGTGCCTACAAACCGCATATCGATATCAAGCTTGCTACATATATGTAGTACTTTAAATAAGAGACGTACCTATAGTTTTTAGGCTATATACTAGTAAAGGTTTTTTCATCACTAGAGTCTATAAATCTTGTCTTATTTTTATAAATATAATACATGTATAAAAATAAAGCAAAAACCTATAATATGCTTAGTTCAGATCAGAGCAGCGATGGCTTAAACTTTCATTTTTGCTCCGGTCAAACTTCGCAGAATCTGTAAATCTGCATTTTCCCTGTGAGAAAAAACAATGATACTTAACGTCCACGATGCACTAGTGCATCAACAGCCAACAAGTCAAGTCCGTGAAATTATGGAAACCTGTGCCAACATGACGGAAGTTCAGCAACTATTTATAGATTTCTAAAAGAAAGCGCGGTCCTTGTAACGAACCTCAGAATCACAAAAATCACAAAGGAAAGGAGCCCTTAGAGGTCGATGAAGACTTTAAAAACACAATAAGAAAAAAGTAGATCTTTTTTTTATTAAGAAAGAAATATCTACACTATATAAAGTTTTGCAAGAAATCAGAAAAGACCAGGACTTACCAGATTTACTCGTAAAAAATGGAAATTATGGAAAATCCTTCACAACCTGAATTTTTGTTGGGGAAACACAATAGAAATTCTGTTCTTATCGATAAAACATAAATAATTTGTTGGAGAAGAGAATATCTACGAGCAATCACAAAATTTCGAGTCGAAGAAAGAAATATTTTTAATTTAGACGAGACTTGAGTTAATGAGTGACACACTGTGAAACAATTCTGGATCAACAAAAACATTAAGAGTGCCAAATAAGCATTTATGGAAGGTTGGTCAACTGGATTATAACCCCCTTCAGGAAAAGCTCGCAGGCTAATTATAGCACATATTGGTAGTGAAAACGGAGTTCTCGACGGTGACTTGTTGGAATTCGAATCAAAGTCAACTGAAGATTACCGTGACGAGATGACGGCCGAAGTTTTTGAGGAGTACTTCCAACAAATGATTGAATGTATACCAGCAGAATCAGTCGATGAGATGGCAAAGGAACGGAATATCACAGGGCTTAGATTACCTCCATACCATTGCGAATTAAATTCCATAGAACTAGTTTGGGCACGCATGAAAAGTTTCGTTGCAAGGGAAAACACCACGTTAAAACTTCAAGACGTAAGGCAATTATTACTCGCCGGAATAGAGAGGATCAAAAAACTGGAAAAATGCCATTCTACATGTTATAAAAAAAAAAAGAAAAAATGCGTAAACTTGACGACTACATCGAAGAAAGTGTGGAAATAAAACCCTTAATTATCAATTGAAGAGAAGTCGAGTCTTCAGATTTTAAAGATGATATTGTGAAATGTGAATGTGTATATATACATAAATCTATAGATTAAAAATTTTTGGTTAATAAATCTTATATTTCTATAACTTTATTTTTAAAATAATTTTATTTATTAAACACTAAAAGCAGGTTACGGACAGTTATGCTACCGATGAACTCTAATTTACATTTTATGACTCTATTGTATAGCAGAGGTTTTCTGCCTAAAATAGAGTGAGCCCTTAGAAATAATTCAAACAGGTAGTAAAATCCAGTAAAATGCCTAAAATATATCTTTTTTTTTTGGGCCCTTTCCAACATGCATTTGCATCTACAATGAGAAAATTTTGGTATCAACTCCAAACACTTTAGAGGTATTGAACAGCGAAAGAAACATTACTTTCTCTCAAAGTTATTTTCTTTTGTTTAAATTCTATAAATCTCGTATTCTTAATTTTGTTTTCACTACTAAAATAATTATTCAAAAAAAATATCATTATCCGACGCATTGTAAATTTTCTTAAATATTTTTAACTTCTGTCTTATATAGATGAATAATGAACATAGCTTATAATAGTTTGTGTATTTAGTAATAAACAAGATGTCAGAGCTTTTAGATCTACGCGTGTATTTGTATAGGGTGTTTTTTATAGAGGTATAGAACTTTGAAATGGAATAAAACAAAGATGAATTTTTTAAATTGACATGAAATTTACTTTATTCGAAAGATAATTTTCTGGCATTATAATTTAAATATGACTTCTGGCATATGACCGCCACGGCTGGCTCGGACCTAGTCTAATCTGGAGGTCCAATTTTCGATGACTTTTTCCAACATTTGTGGCCGTATATCGGCAATAACGCGGCGAATGTTGTCCTCCAAGTGGTCAATCGTTTCGGGCTTATCGGCGTAGACTAGCGACTTCACATATCCCCACAGAAAATAGTCTAGCGGCGTTAAATCGCACGATCTTGGAGGCCAATTCACGGGTCCGAAACATGAAACTATGCGGTTACCAAACGTTTCCTTCAATAAATCAATTGTGGCTCGAGCTGTGTGACATGTTGCGCCGTCTTGTTGAAACCACAGCTCCTGCACATCATGGTTGGTCAATTGATGAACGAAAAAGTCAGTAATCATGGCTCTATAGCGGTCACTATTGACTGTAACGTTCTGACCAGCATCGTTTTTAAAGAAGTACGGACCAATGATTCCACCAGCCCATAAAGCACACCAAACAGTCAGTTTTTCTGGATGTAACGGTGTCTCAACATACACTTGAGGATTATCATCACTCCAAATACGGCAATTTTGTTTATTGACGTGTCCATTCAAACAAAAGTGAGCTTCATCGCTAAACAAAATTCGCTTATGAAAATCGGGATCAACGGCAATCTTGTTTTGGGCCCATTCACCGAATCTACGCCTTGCTAGGTGATCGTGTGGCTTCAATTGTTGCACGAGTTGGATTTTGTAAGCACGCAAACCAAGATCTTTCCGCAAAATCTTCCATAAAGTGGATGGACACATATCCAATTCCTGTGCACGATGGCGGATAGCCTGATTCGGGTCTTCCTCTACGCTACGCTTTACAGCAGCAATGACTTCTTCTGTACGCACTGTACGACGTCTCTGTGGATGCGTATTATCATTTAAAGTAAACGTGTTGCGAAAACGTTCCATAGTTAATCGAATTAATTGCTCTGATGGACGATTATGTTGACCGTAAAATGGACGTAGTGCGCGATACGTATTTCGAACAGAACCATGATTTTCAAAATAAATTTGCACAATTTGGAAGCGTTGTTCAGGCGTCAGTCTATTCATTTTGAAATGCCAAACCAAACTAAATATAAATCACTTGACAGCTGACAAAATGGCCGCCAGTTAAAAAAGTGTTGCCAACTTAAAGTTTTATACCTCTATAAAAAACACCCTTTATATTATCAAGGTGCGAGATAATATTCATGCTGTAATTCATTTATGAGAACTCTGGAAAAGTTGCTTTGAGGGCAAATAGTATGACAGGATCTTTCCGTTTGATGAATCATTAATAAAAGCCACTAAATTCTTTTCAAGATAACTTGTGTACTATTAAAATTGTTTTTCTTATGTACTGAGGTACCACTTTTTTCGATTTCTAATACTGTAATAAAAACCGGAGAACTTTTCAATACCGTTTATCGAGTGGTACAAAATTTCTTGGGAAACATTAAATGAAACTTACTTTAATCTAGTAATTGAACCTTGTTTCCTTAAATATTGCACATGAATCATAGTTGTTTTGTAAATTTCATTTTTAGTGTTCCGTACGGAACACTTATAAGATCACTTCGGTGTCTGTCTGTCTGTCTGTCACAATCGATTTTCTCCGAAACTATTTGTCATAGAAACTTGAAATTTGGTAATACTATAGGAATTGATGGTCTCATCAGAGCCATGTAGTTTTGAAAGTTAAATTTTGACTTAAGGGGTTAATTTTGGGGGGTGAATTTGGAAGTGGAAAAAAATTTTTTTTACTAGGTCATTGAGTGTGGTGTCAAATGAAAGGTTGTGAAAACACGAGTAAAAAAATATATATATAATGTAATACTTGCGCGCACTTTTCTTTGTATTATTTTCAAAAAATCGCGAAAAATCGCTGTCCCGCACCTTATCTCGAAAAGTACTTATCAAAAAATTTTGAAAAAATCCTGGAATATTCTCCACGGGGGGTAGATTGAACGAAAATTATCACGAGTGCATTACCTTTAATAATTTATCTGGTATTTAAAAAAAAAACAAAAATTTCAAGGTCATCAGATTTCAGTAAAGTTTGGAAACAAACTTTGTAGAAAACTCATTTGGGTTGTGTTTTTTGATGCCACTGATCATTTTATACCACCGTAACATAAATTTTGACTTAAGGGGTTCGTTTTGAGGGGTGAAATCGAAAGTGAAAAAAAAATTTTTTACTAGGTCATCAATGAAAGCTTGTGAAAACACGAGTAAAAAATATATATATAATGTAATACTTGCGCACACTTTTCTTCATATTACTTTTAAAAAATCGCGAAAAATCGCTGTCCCCTACCTTATCTCGATAAGTATTGATCAAAAAATTTTGAAAAAATTCTGGAATATTCACCACGGGGTATAGATTGAACGAAAATTATCACGAGTGCATTACCTTTAATAATTTATTTGGTAAATAAAAAAAAAATAAAAATTTCAAGGTCACCAGTTTTCAGTAAAGATTGGAAACAAACTTTGTTGAAAACTCATTTGGGGTGTGTTTTGTGAAGTCACTGATTATTTTATACCACCCTAATAAAAAATTTTATTATAAAAACAATCAACGTACGGAACACTAATTGTGCAAGTTCAACTTGCACTTGACCGGTTTTATTTTAAGTTTAAACTACTATAATTGACAACATTTCTGCTACAATTTACTAAATTGCATCACTGTTTCGTCTTTAATACAGACTAAATTAAAATCATTTTTGTGGCTTTCCTCTTCAGATAGAACAAATATCTTTCAATAAATTGTTTACATTAATTTTCTACAATAATGTAAATTATCTTAGCACAATGTTCTTCTTATAAAACATGAGAAAATAGTTTTTCAATTTTTTTCACGAACAGATAGAAATATCGTCTCCTAATGTTGAGTAAATATTCGCAGAATACAAACGAAGACCCTTTGTGGTATTGTGGCATAATTATAATTTACAAAATTCTAGTAGATTATGGTCTAACCCAAAGAATAAATTCACATCTAAACAATGTCGTTAAAGCTTTCGTACCATGTTAATAAAACAAACAGATTCTTTACTATTACTCCCTTCTCATTAACCCCTTATGTTTGATTAAAAATAATTTAAAATGTTGGTTGAATAATATAATTTTTAGAATTCTCAACACCAAAAACCTGAGAAGGACGTGTAATTCGATATATTGGAAACAGCCACCCTAACATCGTCGCCCACCTCTTTAACTGTAAATAATTATGTTTTAAAACACATTATTGAACACTTTGAAGAATCTCGAGCTGTTGCTCTTGACATATCCAAGGCATTCGACCGTGTTTGACGCGATGGGCTGTTGGCTAAGCTACGCTCTTATGTTATGTCTGAAAAGTTCTGTTCGTGGCTCTCATGTTTCCTCAGAGAGCGTTCTTTACGAGTGGCAGTCGACGGATTTCTTTCTAACACCTTCACTATCAACGCCGGTGTACCTCAAGGCTCATACTGTCTCCTACTCTCTTTCTTATTTACATTAACGATCTGCTGGAAAAGACCAAGAATCCAATCTACAGCTTTGCAGATGAAAGTACGCTTATCTCTTCATTCACTTTGAACGCTCGGACATCGGCTACTCAGGCGAATATCCGCAGACAGCAGGAAGTCATTCCACTTAACAAAGACCTGGAAATTCTATCTTGGGGTGACAGTAACCAAGTGGAATTTAACGCTACAAAAACCCAGGCGACAGTTTTTTCTAAAAAAGTTAACGTTGCTGAACCCGACATAGTTATGTCAGGGCACTCAATTTGTTGGGCGTTAATTTGGGAGCAAATATGTCCTGGCATGAACATGCTGCAGGCATAGCAAGGAGAGCTTCTCAAAAGTTGGAAATATTATTTAGAACCAGAAAGCTTTACACTCCACAACAACTGTTAATTCTTTACAAAACTCAAATTCGACCAACTATGGAATACTACTCCCATATACTGCATTTGTTGGATTCTATTCAGAGAAGAGCTGTTCGTCTCATTGGAGACCTGGAACTGACCGGCGGTCTTGATTCGCTAGAACATCGAAGAACGGTTGGCGACTTGAGCCTATTCTACAAGTATTTTCATAGAAAGTGTTCGAAAGACGTGGCCTGATTAACTCCTCCCAGAGCGGTGCATGACAGAAGTACACGTCGCGCTAATACTTCACATGCGTATGAGGTTCAGCTTGTTACTTCTTGTAGAACGCTTTTCAAGCAGTCTTTTATATGGAGAGCCTCATCCCTTTGGAATAATTTGCCCAGGACTGTGTTTCCTACCGAGTACAATTTACAGCGATTCAAGAACAACGTGAATCGCTTTCTCCGCGCTCGTGTCGCTCCTGTAGCGCTTTAGGGAATTCCCTGCAGCACGTGTGCTAGACCCATAAAAAAAAATTATTAATTAAAAACCGAGAAAAATTCTTATAATAATTGAGAAAATAAACAAAACCCCTTTCATCCAACTCCTCTTTTGCGATATTACCCAAAAACTATGTGTTACATCCCTACTTTAAGTATTATATCCATACCGAATTTAAAATTAATATCTTATTTCGTTCATGTTCAGAAGTATTCGGGCCAACAGATCGATATATTGAGATTATGGAATTATGTTTTTCGTGATACAGGAACCATGAAACTTGAAG
Source organism: Pachyrhynchus sulphureomaculatus (assembly GCA_019049505.1). Classification (NCBI taxonomy): domain Eukaryota; kingdom Metazoa; phylum Arthropoda; class Insecta; order Coleoptera; family Curculionidae; genus Pachyrhynchus; species Pachyrhynchus sulphureomaculatus. Next base: position 54,124,591 of record CM032448.1, read on the forward strand.
AATGCAAATATATCGAATTTTTTTGAATATAATCTATATCCCTAAGGTAAATCGTTACAAAATATAGTACTAATTAAATAATTGCCAATGAAGACATCAAAACATCATCGAACATCAAACACCGTGTGAGTATAGCTCTAATGAGGGAACGAATAACAGTAAGACGTCATGTTTATGAAAGACATCAACCACCGAAGTCAAATCTATTATTAGCGGAAGGAACTAATTTAAAAGAAATAGTCATTGCAGTTCAAAAGAGAAATGCAACAATAATTGTTGATAAGAACAGGTATTGCGGAAGATAAATGATTCAGCAAGTTAATCAGTACCTTTAGCCTAACTTTTGGAATTAAGTAGTTAGTTGTGAGTATTTTTTATTTAGTATTTATGAAACAGTTTGTAGTAAAAAAATAGAACACCTCTCATAAGCTGGAGTACATTTCTTTAGAGAATCGATATTTTTAATACCCCCTCCTCCTCTCTTGGCTCAAAAAACTTTACATATTTTCTAAATAAACTGATTTTTCTTCACGTATACTCTCTTATTTTCTTGAGCAAACTTCATTTATATTCTTGAACTAAACTTGCTTATCCTAATGTTAGAAGACAAGTTACCAAAACTGCAAATTGGGTTAATCAAAAAATAAAGATACAGAAACTACTCTTAAATTATGTTAGCTGAAACTTTCTTTGTTAATCATAAATATGTATAACTATGTTCAATTTAAAAGCTTTTTGTAATAAAGTTAATAGACAAGGCGAAATCGGCGCCATCGTTGGAAAAAATTTTCTAATTGAATTTTTTTTCATAACCTTCTCCAGGAGATGCCCCTGAAAGAGGATCAACATGTTGCCGGGCGGTAACCTGGTCCGAATTTGTTTAAACAAATTTTTTTTAAACAAAGTCCAAAAATTGAAATTTTCACCCCGTAAATTGGACCATTTTGAACAAAAAATGTATCTTGTGAATTTTCTCTAAAATGCGCCGTTTTCGAGATATCGGCGATTTTAGGTGCGAGGAAACGCGAAAATGGCCACTTTCACCTCCCAATATTGGGGTCAAAAATTAAAATTTTCAATGTTGCCAAGTGTCCAAATTAAAGTTTGAGATCTCTTCTACAAATTACCGTAGGAAATATTGCAATATCTTTATTTTTAAACATTGTTTTTTAACAGTTAACAAATTGCGTTCGAGCGCCCGCGGCCGCATCGAAACTGTATACATAGATATATACGCAACGCCCGTACGTAGGCGCGCGGAACTGTATACGCGCTGCAACTCGCTGTAACGTGAAGTATCATGCAAAAGTTCAAACATGCTATTGCTTAAATAAGAGTCGGACACTTTAATAGTTTATTCATTTCTTTTCCGCCCTTACAAGTATGTACATGTGTAATTATGTCTTTTTCTATTAAACGAATTAAATGTGATCATAAGTGCATTTTCTGTGGTAAGTGTGATGATGTTGTACAACAACCAAATTTTGAATCATTTCAAAAAATTCAACAAGCAGCTAATCGTCGGAAAGATGACATAAGTACAAAATTTAACGATTTATATAATCCAAGTAGCAGTGAACAAACTTTTTCTTGGCACAGAAAGTGTTATGCTTCCTATGTAAGTAAAGAAAAAATTGTACGTCGGGAAAATGCTCTCAAAAAACTGGAAGCAGAAAATAATGAAGCTGTAATAATGAAAAACAGTTATTATCAATTGAACCCGAAGAGAAAGAAAAACCAACATTGCGATCAAAAAGTATTAATTTTGGAAAAATTCCATGTACATCCGATGCTTTAAAATTGCACATTTCACGAGCTTCACTACAAACGTACATATGGAAAATGTCATTGTATTCTCGGTATCGACATTTAGATCCAACAGAATTTGGTTACACTATAGAAACAGGTGAATTGTTACCCAAATTCATGTTAAAAAATTCGATACCAGATTCGTTAATTAGGCAATGTAAATGTACAAAAAATTGTAAAACTAATGCATGTAATTGCAAAAGCAACAACGTAAGTTGTATACTCATGTGTGGGTGTAATTTAAATATTTGCGAAAATTCTATTAAATATATATAAGTTATATTTCATAAAATTGTTTTAATTCTTCTACCATCCTAATCGAATATTGAATTTTTATTTATATTCATTTGTTATAATAATTAAATTTGATATAACAATTACTCTTTAATAAATAAATATTTTTTACATACTTTTCAAATATATTAATTTTAATAAGAAATCAAGAAACAAAGCTTTATAGAGCATCGCAGTGCGTATACAGTTCCGTGCGCCTACGTACGGGCGTTGCGTATATACTCGTATCTATGTATACAGTTTCGATGCAGCCGCGGGCGCTCGAACGCAATTTGTTAACTGTTAAAAAACAATATTTAAAAATGAAGATATTGCAATATTTCCTACGGTAATTTGTAGAGGAGATCTCAAACTTTAATTTGGACACTTGGCAACATTGAAAATTTTAATTTTTGACCCCGATATTGGGAGGTGAAAGTGGCCATTTTCGCGTTCCGGGGCGAAAATTTCAATTTTTGGACTTTGTTTAAAAAAAATTTGTTTAAACAAATTCGGACCAGGTTACCGCCCGGCAACATGTTGATCCTCTTTCAGGGGCATCTCCTGGAGAAGGTTATGAAAAAAAAATTCAATTAGAAAATTTTTTCCAACGATGGCGCCGATTTCGCCTTGTCTATAAGGCATGGTCCCAATTTTATAATTCATTTTACACCTTGATTATATATTTCTACTCTTGACAATAATTATGCATTTCTAATCATGCGGCACATTTTGCACTGTTAATTACTTGTAGCCCAGTCGCCAGGGGTTTTAAGCTTTCATTAAATGTTAATAGGCTGTTTTTAGCATGCAGGTAGTTTTTTGGACGTAGAATACAATAAAAAAAAGTTTGTCAAAGTTTGATGTATGCTAAGCCCATAAAATCCAAAATAAAATCAAATATTCGGTTTTCCATTAATAGCTCGAAAAATCAAAAAGATATCTAAAAACTAATAGCACCAAGACCGAGAAATTTTACAAAAAATAGTAAATAAATCTTTTTTATTAGCGTGAGAGTTTATTAAAAATTCGGATAGGTGATTCAAAAAGTGTAGCACGCCAAACAGGTTGCTTTGAAAGTATACGCGTACCGCTCGAAGGTTATTATTATATACATACATATTACTTATTTTCAGAGTGTAAAAAAGATAGCTTTTTGAAGAGGAGACTTTCAGCTGTCCGATGATACTAACAGTTATTATTTTTGTTGCTTTATAATTTGTAAAACTTAAAACGAAATTTTTGTTTGCATGACTTTAACGGGCATACAATAAATTACAAATATTTAATAAAGTATAGTACTGAAAAACAATCCTTGTGCATATATCATTATTATACTTTAGGTTTCAGTATAAGAATAGTCTACGTTATTTAAAAAACGGTCAAGTGCAAGTTGAACTTGCACAATTAGTGTTCCGTACGTTGATTGTTTTTAAAATAAAAATTTTTGTTAGGGTGGTATAAAATGATTAGTGACTTCACAAAACACACCCCAAATGAGTTTTCAACAAAGTTTGTTTCCAATCTTTACTGAAAACTGGTGACCTTGAAATTTTGTTTTTTTTATATACCAAATAAATTATTAAAGGTAATGCACTCGTGAAAATTTTCGTTCAATCTATACCCCGTGGAGAATATTCCAGAATTTTTTCAAAATTTTTTGATAAGTACTTTTTGAGATAAGTTAGGGGACAGCGATTTTTTAAAAGTAATTCGAAGAAAAGTGTGCGCAAGTATTACATTATATATATATTTTTTACTCGTGTTTTCACAAGCTTTCATTTGACACCACACTCGATGACCTAGTAAAAAAAAATCTTTTTCACTTCCGATTTCACCCCTCAAAACGAACCCCTTAAGTCAAAATTTATGTTACGGTGGTATAAAATGATTAGTGACTTCACAAAACACACCCCCAAATGAGTTTTCAACAAAGTTTGTTTCCAATCTTTACTGAAATCTGATGACCTTGAAATTTTTGTTTTTTTATATACCATATAAATTATTAAAGGTAATGCACTCGTGATAATTTTCGTTCAATCTACACCCCGTGGAGAATATTCCAGAATTTTTTCGAAATTTTTTGATAAGTACTTTTCGAGATAAGGCCCGGGAAAGCGATTTTTCGCGAATTTTTAAAAATAATATAAAGAAAAGTGCGCGCAAGTATAATATTATATATATATTTTACTCGTGTTTTCACAAGCTTTCATTTGACACCACACTCGATGACCTAGTAAAAAAAATTTTTTTTCACTTCCGACTTCACCCCCCAAAACTAACCCCTTAAGTCAAAACTTAATTCTCAAAACTACATGGCTCTGATGAGGCCATCAATTCCTATATTATTACCAAATTTCACCTTTCTATGTCAAATAGTTTCGGAGAAAATCGGGTGTGACAGACACCGAAGTGATCTTATAAGTGTTCCGTACGGAACACTAAAAATTGAGTTTTAAAATATGAAAATTGCCTGCTGGAGTGTGCCGCCAGCAATTTTAGGTTCAAAGCAGTACGAAATGGTAAAAAAAAGTCGGACATTTTTTTCTAGTTACAGTTAAAAGTATACTGGTTATTAGAACATCTTTCAAAATTTTTAAAAAAAACTTTCCCTTTCCCTTAAACTTAAAGTAAAAAAAATATATATTTGAAGGTGGGAAATCAAAGACAAAAGTCTAAGCTTTAAATATAAATTACACAGGCCAGAAAAAAAAATATTTGTAAAAACTTTTTAAACCAATATATGTAAGTGTTGTGTACTTTTGGGTTCTGAAACCTGGTATAAGTTCTTTTGTATCACTCACAGTTTTCTCACAATATGACATCGATTAAATTTCAAAATAGGGAAAATTTGATACATAAAAAATAAAAACTTAAACCGTACTTTTATTTGATTAGGCTACAATTTTTATTCACGATAATATATTTCATTTCGATGCGAATATTCTAGGTGCTTATTTTTAGTGTTCCGTATGGAACACTTATAAGATCACTTCGGTGTCTGTCTGTCTGTCTGTCTGTCTGTCACACCCGATATTCTCCGAAACTATTTGACATAGAAAGGTGAAATTTGGTAATAATATAGGAATTAATGGCCTCATTAGAGCCATGTAGTTTTGAGAATTAAATTTTGACTTAAAGGCTTAGTTTTGGGGGGTGAAGTCGGAAGTGAAAAAAAATTTTTTTACTAGGTCATCGAGTGTGGTGTCAAATGAAAGCTTGTGAAAACGCGAGTAAAATATATATATATATATATATATATATATATATATATATATATATATATATATATATATATGTATTATATATATATATATATATATATATATATATATATATATATATATATATATATATATATATATATATATATATATTATATATATATATATATATGTATATATATATATATATATATATATATATATATATATATATATATATATATATATATATATAATATTATACTTGCGCGCACTTTTCTTTGTATTATTTTTAAAAATTCGCGAAAAATCGCTGTCCCGGGCCTTATCTCGAAAAGTACTTATCAAAAAATTTCGAAAAAATTCTGGAATATTCTTCACGGGGTGTAGATTGAACGAAAATTATCACGAGTGCATTACCTTTAATAATTTATATGGTATATAAAAAAAAAACAAAAATTTCAAGGTCATCAGATTTCAGTAAAGATTGGAAACAAACTTTGTTGAAAACTCATTTGGGGTGTATTTTGTGAAGTCACTGATCATTTTATACCTCTGTAACAAAATTTTTTTATTTTAAAAACAATCAACGTACGCAACACTAATTGCGCAAGTTTAACTTGCACTTGACCGGTTATTTTTTTTGTATTTCCTTCCCTTCACATTGCCTAAGTTTTTAGGAAAAAAGTCAATATGGTTGTGCAAGAATTGGACTTTAAGGCTCATCAGACAACCCAGATTTTTGAACTTGGCTATCATATTAGCTACGATAAGTTCATAGTTATGTTCCACATTACCCAAAAACTTAGTCACAACTTCTTTAAATGATATCCAAGCCTCCTTTTCCTATGTAATCATCTTTGCTTCAAAGTTAGAATCGAAGATCATTTTACGAATATCAGGCTTCTTTCAGTTTGGCTTCTGATAAATGATGAAATCTTCTACACAAATATTTAAAACATTCACCATCATCAGGCAAGGCTTTCACAAATTGTTTCATTAAGCCTAACTTGATGTGTAGTGGTGGTAGAAGAATCTTTTTTGGGTGTACTAAAGTTTTATGCAAAATGTTCTTCTCGCCAGGTGTTAAAGTTTTTCTTACGGACCATTGTTTTATGGACCAATGTTGCTCTGCTGTCCCACTGACATATAAACATGGAAACTATGTAAATCTCTTTTGTTGACCAAGGATCGTGGAGACAACTTCTCCACATAGCATCCAATCGTGAGCTGGATAGTTAACTTTCTGTAAAATAATGTTAAGATTTTCGTAGGATCCTTCATATGGACTGAATAAGCAACAGGCGGTGAAGCATAAGTACTTCTGTTGTGTAACAGAACACCTTTTATACTAGTTTTTGATGACTCTATAAAAAGCCTCCAATCTTTCTTCTTGTACTCAATGTCAAATTCGTTCATTAGACTACCAATATCATGGCAGTAAACCAAATCCTCTACCTGCTTGAAAAACTGAACAAACTGTTGATCTCTTATTCTATAATTGTAAATAGATGTTCAAGATTACAATAAATGTTTTTCTTTCAGTCTAGAATCAAGCAATTCTGCTTTTTCCTTAGTCAAACCCAGATCTCTCATTAAATTATTTAACTCAGCTTGTGTAAACAACTGTGGTTTTAAATTTTCTAGAGAGCATTGAAACTCATCATCATCCGGTCGACTTTCATTAAATTCGGGACTGAGGTGGCTCAGGGACAGGAAGGCCCGGTTCATGTCCTACCGGGTGATTAGCCGAAGTAAAGTTAGGATAGACAATTACTTTCCTATTTTTGTAGTTATATCCAGAAACATCAACGCTGCAAAAATAACAATCATTTGAATAATTTTCTTGCTCTCTCCATGCCATGAGTACTAAAAATCTTAAAGCTTTCTTTTCTTTCTTACACCATTTCCTAAGATCCTCGTCACAAACATAATATAATTTGTGAGGAGCCCAACATTTTTCTTGATTATGATTTCTACACCAAAATATGCAAAGTATACTTTTTTTACAAAGTCAGTAATGTTTCTTTGATGTTTTTTAACTACAAACTCACCACATATATAACAAGAAGTCTAGGGAGAGTTTTTACAACCACGATTAGCCATACTTTGAGTGTGAATTAAAGCACATGTGTTAAACATGCAATGCGAGGTTATATTAACTGGAATAAAACAAGCAGCTATGACATTTATCGGAACTGCCAACCTAACAACATTTGATTTTACTGTCAACCTTATAAAATTATGATTTTATTGCCAACCTAATAACATTCGAATGATAGAAAATAAACTTTTCACATTTTGAATATTAAAATGTGTAAAATTGGTGGGTGATACGAATTTGTTATTATTGTTTTCGGACTCAGCACACTAAGAAACATAGGAATCAGGTAAAATTATTAAAACAGTTTTTTCATTGTTGGCCTGTGTTATTTATATTTCGTTTAAATATCTAGGTAAAAAGAAAACCGTTAAAACACAAAAATTCTAAATTACTCGAAGAAATTAAATGAATTACGTACTCTCTGGCTGTGATATTGGATCCGTCATTCTGAATTTTTTAAATCTGTCGACGGATTCTTAATCATCACCCCCAGAAACCACTTAATTGCCAATTTCAAAATATTTAGGGGTATACAGAAACGTTAATTTAATCATAAATGAGGTTAGAAGCATGATTCCCACTACAACTGAAGGGGTTAAAACAGCCATTTTATTTTAAATATTTTTTTTAGATTACGGTATAACTAAAGAAAACAATCTATGTACTATTTCTTTGTAAAATGTTCTTTCTCTCTTTGATAACTTTTTTATTTTTCGAGATCTTTGCGAGAAACCGAATTTTTCATTTTATTTTCGAATTTGAAGGCTTAGCGTACACTTTAGTACAGCGAATTTTTTTTATCGTATTCTACGTCTAAAAAACTACCTGTATGCTAAAATGCAGTCTGTTAATATTTAATGAAACCTTTCCGTCAAAATTTGCCTCTGACGACTGGGCCATTAAAGGTAGTAGATATAAAATGAATATAATTTAACAGAGTTTGTAATTAATATTCACTATGACAATGAATAGCAACAAAATCTTAAATCTTCGGATGCTTCACATAATTGACTGTAGCTTAAGAAAAACTTCTAAACTTAATCATGATCTTACTAATTTCTTCTCAGTTGCATGGACGGTATGCAGTATGCAAAACTTGTGTTCCAGAAGGATCAGTAGTAAAGTAAAATGAATGAAAAGTGACCAAACTTATCATCTTCAGAGCATAATATTTACAAATGTAGCTACTAAGAAACTCTCCTGTACTCAAAATCGCAAAAATGCCATTCGTTACCAAGGCTTTTATTTCTGACAGTTACGACGCATATATGTTATAATACACTCAGTGTCTCTGAACATGCCTGGCATATTTGCAGGCAAAACGTCAGAAGTTCGCTTCAATTTGACATGGTCCAATACTAAGACCCACGATTCTGTTCCATATTATAATAATTTATGATTTAGATTACGCTAATCAGAAATCGTTCAATTAAAAAAACAAATTTTACTCCATACCAATAACTATTGAATGTGAAATTTCTCAAATCTAAGCATTGCTCAGTGCAACGTGTAAATAGAGAACTTAATTTAAATATTATTTGTGAGAAAAAATTCTAACCTCTTATCATATTTAAATTTCGCCAAATGCCAGTTGATAGTAAAAACTCAACGTTTTAAATTGGTAGATTTACTTTACATATTTTGATTGATATGAATCGTTCGTTTGATGATGTACTCAGTACTTTATCTCATTGTGCTAAACATTCGAGACAACTAAATCATCTTCCTAATAAGGTCGAAAATCATCCCTAGGAGGGGGAACTACCCCCTGAGATTGGAAGTTCTAGCATTTGAGAAAAAAATACAGGCTTTTGTATTCTCAGGCAGGGTGGACAAATAAATATTTTTTTTCTCAGATGCTAGAACTTCTAAGATTCATCAATCCTAGGGGGTAGTTCCCCCCTCCTAGGGATGATTTTCGATCTTATTAGAAAGAGTTGTCTTGAATGCTTGACACAATGAGATAAAACTACTTGATCCTTTCCGAATTTCAATAACATCCATGTGCATCGTTAGAGCGTAGGGGTAGTTTAAACCACTCTCTAAGGGTAGTTTATAGTCGTGTATCGGTGGTTTAATCGAATCTACTGCATATTTGTTCACCCTGCCTAAAACTACAAAAGCCTGAACTCATTTCGTCGCTATTGAAACTTATGAGATACCTCTGTAGGTGGGGATGGTTTGTACACCCTATAAGGGTGAGTCTCAATCCTTTAAGAGCATGGTGTTATTTGAGTTTTAGAGGTCCTTTTTACCCCTTATAAGGATGGATTTTGGTTTAATTAATAGAAATAGCTTGCTGTGGTTTGAATGCATCTCTTCTCTAGACTATAAAATATCTACCGTTTTTCACATTTCATTAAGAGTCATTATATTATTACTTAGTTTTACCCCATTTCAAGGGATGTTTTTGTCCAAAGAAAAATGACCCGATAAAACTTTTTAACTACGGATTCGAATTCAACGTCGAAAAATACACTAGATCCATGTATTTTGGTTCGTGGTAATGAACTTTTTTTTCTGGGGCTGTGTTATTAATGGGCACTCCTACTATATCTTATGATTCCGAAAATGTGTTAGAATGCATACAAATATTATGTGTGATTGTTTAATACATTGAGCTTTAGGAATCTTTGACCCAGTCAAACTAGACAACAGTTAGCACCACACTAGCCGCGAGTTTCCCTAACCAACAAGCGATGATTGACTTGGTCATAGTGTAGTTGTGATACATGTTGTGTAGTTTGTACCTACAAAGTGCTTAATCTTCTTAATTAATTTTCCAATAAATATGGAGTCGAAGGAATATTTAAAACACTTTCTCATTGTTTTAAAGATTATAAACCTTAAGATATATTGATCTCTACACTAGAAATATTTTTTGATATTTAGACGTTTTCTTACTCGCCTGGCGAAACATTAATGGAACTAAGTCAAGGTAGTATGATAACATAAGACACAAAGAATGCGTCTGTGCGGGGGCTAGATGACTCAGATTAGTACTACTTCTTTTTCCGGCTTATAGCTAGGCACTATTGCCTGTTTTCTGTGTTCTCTGCTCTATAGATCGTCGGTCCATCTCTTTCTTGGACGTCCCTTTGATCTTCTTCCATTCGGTGACTTGTCTCTTGATATCCGTAGTATCCTGTTGCTTGTCATTCTTTCTAGGTGTTGATCTCATTCCACTTTTCTTCCTCTTATCCACTGGTTGATATTTCCTATATTACATGTGCGTCTTATATCTTCACTCCTTTCTCTATCCCTCAGTGTCTTGTTTGTACATCTCCTAAGTATTCTTATTTCGGTGGATTCCACCATCCTCTGTGTTATACTTGTATCGGGTCTTGATACAGAAGTGTAAGTCACTACTGGTCGTGTTACGCTCTTATATATTCTTGTTTTGGTCCCCACGGAGAAGAATTTATTTCTAAATATGGTATCATTGAGGCATCGCTATCCTATTAGCCTTGTTAACTTGATGTTTAACTTCTCCTTCGATTTTTCCGATACTAGATATTTTGATGCCCAGGTAATCGACCTTCATCACCTGTTCTATTGGTTTATCTTCCACCACCAGCTTGCACCTAATCGACTCTTTTGCTGTTACTATTGTCTTGGTTTTTTCAGTGTGGATTGACATATTATATTGTTTTGCTGTTATGTAGAATTCGTTTAGCAGCCTTTGCAGATCGTTCTCGGTCTCAGCCATTATTATCGCGTCATCTGCATAACATATAATTTTAAGTTCTCTGTTACCCATTCTATATCCCTTCTTTCTTTGGATATTCTTTATAATTTCATCTATGACAATATTAAATAGAAGAGGACTTAAAGAATCTCCCTGCCTGATTCCAGATTCATAGTTGATTGGTTGTGTCATTCTTTTTGCTAATCTTACGACTACTTTATTGTCTTTATATATATTCTCGATAGTTTTTATTAGGTCTAATGGGATGTTCCTGTTATATAATAGATGAATAACGTTTTCTATTTGCACATTGTCGAAAGCTTTTTTTAAGTCTATCAGGCACAAGTATGCTGGAATGGATTTTTCTTTTACCTGTCTCACAATGAATACGGCATCGGTACATGAGCGCCCACTTCTGAATCCTTGCTGTTCTTCTTCCAGTTGTATTCTCGCGTTTATTTTTGTTGTAATAATCTTTGTTGTTAATTTCAGTGTACAATTTAGTAGATTTATGCTTCTATAGTTATTTGGATTTTCTTTTTCTTCCTTCTTGTGCATTAATATTCGCTGTTTTCCATTCATCTGGGATTCTATTCGATCTTGTAATCCTCTATATAAGTGTCTAGAGTTGTTTAACCAGAGAGTGTCCCCATATAGTTCATTAGCTATTTGGTCTTCGCCGGGAGATTTACGGTTTTTTAATCTTTCCGGTGCTTCTATTACGTCTTCTTCTATTATATATGTTTCTTCGTTTATCGTTATCTCTGGTGTTTTCTTTCTTTTCATGGCATTTCTCTTTGCGCATTGTCGAAAGCTTTTTTTAAGTCTATCAGGCACAAGTATGCTGGAATGGATTTTTCTTTTACCTGTCTCACAATGAATACGGCATCGGTACATGAGCGCCCACTTCTGAATCCTTGCTGTTCTTCTTCCAGTTGTATTCTCGCGTTTATTTTTGTTGTAATAATCTTTGTTGTTAATTTCAGTGTACAGTTTAGTAGATTTATGCTTCTATAGTTATTTGGATTTTCTTTTTCTTCCTTCTTGTGCATTAATATTCGCTGTTTTCCATTCATCTGGGATTCTATTCGATCTTGTAATCCTCTGTATAAGTGTCTAGAGTTGTTTAACCAGAGAGTGTCCCCATATAGTTCATTAGCTATTTGGTCTTCGCCGGGAGATTTACGGTTTTTTAATCTTTCCGGTGCTTCTATTACGTCGTCTTCTATTATATATGTTTCTTCGTTTATCGTTATCTCTGGTGTTTTCTTTCTTTTCATGGCATTTCTCTTTGATTGCACTAAACCATGGTGTTTTTTTTCGCCATTTTTTTATTTTTATCGACAGTTTTAGTCCCTAATGCCTCATATGCAGCTACATTTGTTTTTATTTTTAACCAACCAGAATTTATATTATCATTGTCATTTATTTGATCTATTCTGATTTTTTCTTTCAGTCTTCTCTGGTGCAGGACTCTCGTTGATTCTTCTTGTAGACTTTTTATTTCTATCTTTGTTTCCAGCTCCTTATTCCTGGTGTTGTATTGTGTTTTTTATGCTCCACCTTGGTTTACACATAACTAAATTATGATCACTTCCTACAGTTGGTGATGTCAAGCTTCTAACGTCTAATATATAACGTGGATGTATTTCGCTGTTTGTTAGAACATAATCTATCATTGATCTGTTACCTTTAGTGTTCTTGAATGTATATTTATATTGCTCCTTATGGTCAAAGTATATATTGTTTATTCTCAACTCGTTTGTAGCACAAAAATTTATCATAAGTTTCCCGTTGTCATTTTTTATGTTTTCATTAAATCTTTGTTTAACTCCTGGTATTACCCCATTTCCAACTCTTGCATTATAGTCACCCATTATTATTATTGTTTCGTTGATTGGTATCTTATCCATCATTTTCTGAAGTTCTTTATAGAATTGTTCCGTGTCTTTTTCTGGTTTAAAATTTTCAGGTGCATAAATTTCCACTACATTTGTATTTTTGTTCTTTATTCTTAGATGAGTACTATTAGCAATTAAAACACAAAATGCGGACTAACAGTCTAGAGATCTATTGTCCGTAATTTTAGTTCTAGAACAAACTCTTTTGCTATTCTCTTGTTTGCGAAAAGACAAACTTAATAATCTTTCATCTTCTTCTAAAAAGGGTAGTAGCTAAAATCTTAAACGTACTGTATCTTTAAGCAATATAAATAATTTATGTTTAGAAAGACATAAATAATTATAACGAACAAATAATTTTAACAATAACGATCTGTGTATTGTGTACTAAAGAGGATTTTAGAGATTTCATATTCACGAATGTATTTTAACACTATAGCGACACGACATATTATGCATGAAGTAATACATACATCAGAACTTTGAAGAAGTCACTTAAAAGCAAATAGAATGAGAGTAAGTTTTCCGCCTTTCTTGTCTCTGTGTAAACTTCTGGCGCTACGAAGTTAGCAAATTTACAAAGTGATTTTCAGTATAAAGGAAGGAAATCTAAATGTTATTTTTAGTAAAAGGGAGGCACACTACTAATCCATGTTAGTTGTTTTGGTAAAATAATATAAACGAGCAGATAAATATAAAGTAAACAATTGAAATAAACATACAATATTTTCGCACCATTTTTAAAAATTTAGTATTTTAGACACTAGTGTACCAAATTTAAGACGGTTTTAAAAAAATTTATAGTTTATTATATTTGTTACTAGCCTGTATCGTGTACAGGGTGAGTCAATGATAGAGTAAATTTCATTACCTTATTTGTTTCGGGAATGGCGAAAAAATGTTAAATACAATAGTTTTAGGGAATGTTAAGGTGCACAGTTCAAAATTATTTTTGAGTAAACAGGGTTCTTCAAAAAAGTGTGGCCGATATAACATATGTTTTTTTAAATGGAACATCCTATTTTTTAATTTATTTTTAGATTCTGCGTAAAATTTTATAACTTTTTTATTATTAATGTTATATACCTGAACCTAGTAGTTTTTCTAATATTTCATTTTTTGTTAAAAAAATACTAGTTTTCAATTTTGCAAAAAATTGCCAGTAACGTCATTGTTTCTGAAGGTGGAATACTCACAATTGGTACGAGCGTTCTATAGAGACGAAAAAAAAGATATATCTAAAGAAATTTGAGTTAGATGCTACAGGGTGTTCAAAATAAATGTATGCATTTCGACTATTCCAAATTCAAAAATCTCAAATTTTTTAAATGGCACATCCTGTATATTATTATTTTTTCTAATAGATTTTATAAAAGTCGGAGGTATTTCATATACCTATTTCTAATAGTTTTCGATTTATTTTGAATTTTTCCATATTTACCCTTGTTTTTAATACACTTACGCTATTGTGAAAACATAAACAAATAGTTAATGATAATTTTAATATAGTTTAATTTATCTAATGATTAATTATTATGACGTAATAAATGTTCAAAAATATGCCCGTCTCCTTGAATACACATATTTACTCGTTTTACTATATTTTGCTTCCATTTCCTTAACATAAAGGGCGTTATTGTCCTGCACACATCCCGTATTCTATTTTCCATTTCTACTGGTGTTGTAGGGGATTCACAGAAACACGTTCTTTAATGTAGCACCACAAAAAGAAGTCTAAAGGTGTTAAGTCACCTGAACGAGGGGGCCACTCAATTGATCGATCCCTACCGAACCATTTTTTTGTGGGTAACGATCGTTTAAAAATTCCCGAACTTCCCAATGGTAATGAGCAGGAGCTCGGTCTTGTTGAATTCATATTTATTTCCTTTCAAAGCTATCAACTTCTTCAAGAAGCTGGGGTAATTCTTTTTGCAAAAAATTTAGATATCTAGGCCCGTTAAGCGGTTCGCGGAAAAAATATGGACCAATAATTCGAAAATTTAATATTCCACACCATACATTAAGCGACCAATGGTTTGGTTTTGAACTTCCCGGACTCAAAGTGGATTAACTGTTGAATAATAATGCTTGTTATAGCTGTTAAGTGCTCCATTACTGCGAAAAGTAGCTTCAACAGAAAATATTATTTTGAATAAACAATTTGGATCAGCCTCTATTGCTCCATTCATGGTGGTACAAAAGTTTACTCGTCGTTCAAAAACACGGTCTTGAAGTTCTTGGTGTAATTCCATATGAAAGGGATGATAATTGTATTTACTCGTGGTGCGAATAGCCGTAGATTGGGATGTGTCAGATAAGTCATCTAGTTGACGGCTGCTGACCTGGGGATTATCTTCAACATGAAGTAAAATCTCCATTTCTTTTTCTTCATTGTTATCTTTCTGGTTTACTACTTTCCGTTTCATATACTCAACGCTACCACTACCATCAAACCATTCCATTAAGCACTGAAAAGATTTTCTAGATGGTATACGTCGATTAGGGTACCTCGCTCCGTAACACCTTACTGCCAAAAGACAATTTTTCCAGCCTCGACCAGTATATAAACTATATCAATTAATTCATTTTTAGGAAAATCCACAACTATTAGCTTTGTACGTCACTTACCAAAACAAATTAAACTATTTTTACTTGCTTAATAGACATGTCAAAATTTTTACATTTTTGTTTTGTCTTGGCAATTATGATGTTATAGCGTAAGTGTATTAAAAACAAGGGTAAAAAATGAAAAATTCAAAATAAATCTAAAACTCTTAGAAACAGATATATGACATACTTAATAAAACTTAGAGGGTTTTGTAAAATCTATCAGAGAAAATAATAATTTACAGGGTGTGCCATTTAAAAAATTTGAGATTTTTCAATTTAAAATAGTCGAAATGCATAAATTTGTTTTGAACACCCTGTATCATCTAACTCAAATTTCTTTACATATATCTTTTTTTTTCATCCCTATAGAACACTCGTTCCAATTATGAGTATTCCACCTTCAGAAACAATGGCACTACTAGCAATTTTTTACAAAACCGAAAACTAGTATTTAAAAAAAAAAATTGAAATATTAGAAAAACTACTAGGTATAGGTATGTAGCATTTTTAATAAAAAATTTATATAATTGTACGCAGAATTGAAAAATAAATTAGAAAATGGGATAATCCATTTCAAAAAACATACGTTATATCGGCCACACTTTTTTTAAGTACCCTGTATACTCAAAAATAATTTTAAACTATGCACCTTAACATTCCCTAAAGCTATTGTACGAGTATTTAACATTTTTTCGTCGTTCCCGAAACAAATGAGACAATGAGCTTTACTCTATCGTTGACTCACCCTGTACATACATTATTGCCCATGAAAGTTAATCGTATTAAGATATTTTGCCTGCTCTATATATTCTATTTTTACTTCTTGCCTATAGAACTATTTGTTTCTATTCTGTACACTTTACAACTTGTACAGAAAGAAAATAAAACCTAATATTTTCAATAGAATAGGATCCATTCTGTATATTATTTTTTGACATATATATCATTTTTTCTTGTAGGTACGGACTGTCTTTTAGAGACATTAGAGAGATTTTGTAATGCTTATTTTTCTCTTGTCTTTGTCCTTATCGTTATCTTAAGCATGCGTAGTATTAACGCAAATGACGCAGAATTACAATAAAATAAACTAAAAGTAAGGTTAGGTTAGTATTCATCTTATAAGTTTACGGATTAAGAATGGTTAAGCACACCGGTTATTAGTATTCGATAGGTCAACATAAGTTTCTAAATTAAAGTTGTGTCTAGCAGGTTTCTATCACTTCCTTCAATATTTCCAAGTTAATACGAACGTGCGATAAATAAAATTTCATTTAAAATGGGCACCACATAACACTTGTCAGCACTACACCAAACACTTTATTTTTTTACTCAACACGTGTTACACTAACCTCGTTAGCATCATCAGGAGCGATTAGTAAGTCGAGATTCAGTCATAACTCGTGACGATGCTGACATGGTTAGAGAAACGCGTGTCAGGTGCAAAAATAAAGTGTTTGTTGTAGTGGTAATAACTATTCTGTAATGCGATTGTGCTAAAGATTGCAAAATCCCATCATAATTTGAACACTAATTAACTGTTGTTAGTGTTATTTGCAATAAAATATTTCAATTGAATTGAATTTTCTTAGTGGTTTGTACATCTAAGTAGGAAAGAAACAGGTCCTACCATTATAGCAATAAGAATAACGAACTTCAAATAACCTCTCTTATAAGTTCCTAAACAAGGGAAATCGTTACTCTTAATAAAGGTTTCTCTTATTTTGTTCAATACTAGGCAAGCTCCAATTGGTGGGCGTATGCTTCAATTAACGATAACAGTTGAGTCCTAAAATTTATTTCTTCCCTTTACTATTGCGCATGCTTCAAATAAAGATACAGACAGTGGCCTGCCAAAATAAGCTTTGCAAAATCTCTCCATTATCTTACTATATTTAATCAGTAAAATGTTACACTAATAGTGTAGTACAGTGACGTAATTAAGTTACCTCACGTTTAAAGACTCTTTATAAAAGACTTGTATTATTCTATATGTATACACGTATATATATATATATATATATATATATATATATATATATATATATATATATATATATATATATATATATATATATAATTTGGGTTGAATAATGAATAAACATAATTTAACTGTTTGCCACAAAACGCATAACTCATTAAAATCCCTTTTTTACCCCCCTAGAATCTCTCTCTCTTACTGAAACAATCAAACCTGATATATTCCATTCCTTGTCAAAACTGCAACGGCTGTTATATCGGCATGACTAAACAACATCTAGAAACTAGACTGAATGGTCATAAGTATGATAAGAATAACCCAACAGCTCTATCAAAACACATTTAACAAACCAAACACTCTTTTGATTTTAAAAATACAAGAATCTTAAAAAAAGAATCAAATTATTTTAAAAGATCAATCCATGAAATGATTTGTATTAATAAAGAGAAAAACAATATAAACGACAAAAGCAACGTCAGGGGTCTGAGTCATATTTATTTCGGACTCTTCTCATAATAACTCAATAACAGTTAATAAATAAAAACACATAAACAAACCAAAGAATGACTTTCGTTCTCTATACATGTCTAAAGTTAGTTTAAAAAATGTGACCGTCTTAATAATACCTTTTAAAGAATGTTAAGTGTGCCTTCGTTTCAACCCTTACATGTAAGTTTTTATGTATATTTTTATGTGTATTTTTATTATTTCACTTTCTACATCGTATTATAAGTTTAATAATTTTATTTATTCATAATTAAAAAAATTTGAGTATCCCATTGAACATCCAAAACAATCCTGTAAAATCAAATTTAAAATCATAAAAAAAGTAAAAAAGGGAGGAAAACGTATATATTGATTGAAAATTTCAATTTTTAGATGAACTGAAGAAGCCTACAAATTAGGCGAAACGTTTTCAATAAACTTCTAACTAGAACGTGATGTAATTTCTCGATCCTTAAAACAAAGGAACCATAAAGCTCAAGAAATTGAAAAAAAAAATTATATATATATATATATATATATATATATATATATATATATATATATATATATATACATATATATATATATATATATATATATATATATATATATATATATATATATGCATATATATATATATATATATATATATATATATATGTATATATATATATATATATATATATATATATATATATATATATATATATATATGTACATATATATATATATATATATATATATATATATATATATATATATATATATATATACATATATATATATATATATATATATATATATATATATATATATATATATATATATATATATATATATATTACTATGGCAGTGCTATTATTTTCTATAAAAGGTAGATATATTTTTATATTTATAGGTTGTTAAAATTTTAAAAACCTTAAATGCGTGTTTCATCAACACATTTATCTAAAACTCCCCCTGGACTATTTGGTCTTTAACTTCCTTTAACAGTGGAGAATATGAGGTAATTTAGAATTGTATGAATGAATTATAGGCATGTTGTCCCTGCTTTAAATTAAATTCAGTCATATTTGCTATAAACCTAGTAACAAGAACTCTATTATTAACCAAAATTTGTACATTAGCTTGCCCCGAATGTCCGAATTTTACTTTAACCTTTCATGAATTCACTAATTATCTTGGAAATCTTCGTGATTGTTCTAAATTTAGAAATAGACTAAGCATGGACCTAAGTAATAAACTTAATACAGTGTATATGTGTATAGTAGCTTTGCATTTTAAAACTTGAGCATAATTTGTCTATGTGTCTATTTTAATACCGAAAGCAGATAACTGGCTATTGGATTTTTCAGGATTTAATATTATTTTGACTATTTCCATAACTTGCACGAAAATGATTTGATTTTGATAATTATATATATATATATATATATATATATATATATATATATATATATATATATATATATATATATATGGTCATTGGCGTTAGATAGTTCTGTTAGATGTATGTTGGCAAAAAACCTGTAATATGTAACTAGGTTAAATGAAAAATATCTTGGTGACACAGCAAACGTGTAACACCCTGTAATTTTTTTATTTTGAAAGTTACATATTTGGATTTTTTAGATACCAGAATGGGCCATTATTAGGCTTTTTTATCACTTAAGAAATATTTTTAACTACTTCTGGTTTGACCGGAAGTGACTGCAACTT
Organism: Pachyrhynchus sulphureomaculatus; assembly: GCA_019049505.1. Lineage (NCBI taxonomy): Eukaryota > Metazoa > Arthropoda > Insecta > Coleoptera > Curculionidae > Pachyrhynchus > Pachyrhynchus sulphureomaculatus. The sequence continues at coordinate 54,144,362 of CM032448.1, forward strand.
TCTTATTTTTAATGGAATCCTGTATATTTTTTTATCAATTTCAATTCGGTTTGAAATTCTCTTTCCAACTGTGTATCAGAAGATGACATTTGTTTGACAGGTGAATGGCAAAAACTGATTTAAACTCTTAGACTTACGCGGCCATGGCGGATATACTAGCAATTGTTTTTGTTCGTTATATCTCACTTTGGAAAGAATTTAAGACTATTCATTTATCGTGCCATTTTTGCGAATCTGAGTGGCCCCTACAAAATTTTATGCTTTATATTCAGTTACAGAATTTTCTCTTTAAATAACGATGAATATCACCGAAATTAAGATAGGAACACATATTTTTTATTTAACCTAGTTACACATTACAGGTTTTTTGCCAACATACATCTAACAGAGCTATCTAACGCCAATTGGATTTATTATTATTTTCAGAAAATAAGAAACCTATTTATTAAGTAAATATTTAAATGCAAATAATAAAACCAAAACATTTAATAATAAGAATAATACAACAAACCGATAATTGTAATTAATTAATATTATTTTAACTAGGTAACACAATAAAAATAAATAGGTAAAACTATTTAATACTAGATATAAATCTGCTAGGTATTTATTCTAAATATTCAAAATGTTGTCCGTTATTAATCCTACACAATCTTATGTTTCTCACCGTAGCTCTCTTAGCGTAACTGAATTTCAGTAATTTGAGTTACTGCTCTTCGTAAGAGCATTTCTAAATCATTTACCTGTCTGTTGGTGGATTTTTGTAAACTTTTTCTTCTAGATGGGTCCATATAAAAAAATAAAGAGGCGTAAGATCTCGCGATTTAATCAATTTGCACCAAATCTTGGATTCAAATAGTTTACTACATTTCTACTATTGTGGGTTGGAGCGCCATCCAGCCGGAAAATAATGTCTCCACAATTTAAAGGTAAAGTTTCTAAAAAATCTTCAACTTCATTTTGAATGAACTTAAAATATCTTTCTCCATTTAACGCACCATCAAATATAATAGGCCCAATAATTCTTGTGCCAAGGATACCCAACTACACGTTAAAGCCGAATCTTACTTGATAGGCACTTTCTCGAATAATTCTAGGATTTCCTCGGGCCCAATATCGAGTACTGCTACGATTAAATAGATCCAAATTGGTAAATCTAGATTCATCCGAAAATAGAATGTTGTAATGAAATTGGTTATCAAGGTAGTATCTTTGCAAAAACCAATTACAACAATCCATTCTTCTTTGATAATCTGTTTGAAATAAATGTTGATTTATTTGATATTTATAGGACCTGAATTTATATTTTCTTAAAATGCGGCGAGCGGTTTCACGATTTACACTGATTTGTTCTTCAACATGTCTTATAGAAATTATAGGATTTATCTGAACAATGACCAGTACACTGATTTCTAACTCTTCGTCACCAATAAATACATCAGCAGGTTCAATCGGTTTCCTTCTAAACTGCTGCTCTACCCTTAAAAATTAATTATTGGGTGGGTGACTCCTATCGAGATATCTTGAGAAAGAATAGCCGACAAGCCACTCGGTGGCTTGTCGGCTATTCTTTCTGCACTCTCCATAAATTAATAACATGTCTACTTTTTAATCCGTTGAATACATTTTTGTTAACGAAAAAATTTTTTGATGTAAAGCAAAAAACAATAATAATGGCCATTTTGGTAAGTGGACTAAATACTATCAGCCGGTAAAGAGCAAATAATATCAATCACATATATGAAAATAAATGGGACGTCGAAATGCAAGTTCAACATCAGTAGATTGAGAAGATTATCCAATACAATAGTCGTCAGGATGGGACAGGGTGGACTTTTGTCATTGAAACTAAAGTATGTATTGTTGAAAATAAATTTGGCTAGTGTCATAAAATTGCACTTAGATAATGTTGTGTATATCTTCATCAGATCCCATCTCGTCTCTAATATTGCAGACATTTAGGTAGTCTGGCAGTCAATAATAAGGGAAAAATCTAACGAAATTTAACACACAATTTTCAGGCAATACAAAATTGTCTATTGTATCAAGAAATGAGAAATATGTTTTATGTTGGAAACTGTAATATCACCAAAATATTCGATAAAAATTTAGAAACATTGTAACAGCATTTACAGAGCTAACAATCGATCGTAAATGTAGTCCTAGCTTATGTACTGTCGGTAGACAAAGCAGCTTCGGAAGGATCGAATTATAAATCATCATGTATTTGGTATCATTTATTTTATTTTTTGTTTAAGATTTTTTATTGAATTATTATAGGTCGTTTGAAGCGTAGGGGTGGGGTCTCGATTTATTTGTCGATATGTGGTTGTGTCCTGTAGCACAGCTTTGGTCTTTGTGTTAAGACATGTTTTAAAAGAATTACATTCACGAACAATTCGGTGCATAAAATTGGGCTGTGGGCACGTCGAAATGCAAATTAGATATATTTTTTAAGTTTACGGTTTTTTTTGTTTATTAAATTTGTGAAACGTCTGTAATTTATTTATTTCTTTGTGTGCTTTATAGTCAATATTTTTGTGGTCTTCAGGAAACACTAGTTCAGTAGTTTCATTTTCTTTTCTTGCAATAAAAGTGAAAATAAAAAGTTCAAACTACAGGATAAAAATATTCGATAATTGTGCGTGCGACAGTTGTGGTTTTACTAACATCATAATTTTTGAATTATTGGTTTTGAAAAAATAAAGTATGGCTTGGAATCAACAAATACATTTTAAAGTTCTCCTATCAATTTAACCGATGTGTTTCAAGCTCAAAGATTAAAAATCCCCTTGCTGTCATATTTTTATTGGTCAAAGGCGACAAAATACGATCTTTGTCCAATCTACATAAAATTTTGTACACTACTATAAAATGTAAGTTTAAATACTTTTCTTAATAAATTCTTTCGATATTTTAATAGAGTGACTTTTGAACTTCAGAAAACTTAACTTTTCCGTAAAAGCCAAATTGCAGTAGGCACCACAAAATGATTTTCTTAGTTCCAACTGATGCAGAAACCATCTATAAATTCACTTGTTTTTTAAGTTTAGTTATAAAGAAAAATTCTATATGTCACTTAAATTTTACCTCACTATATATATATATATATATATATATATATATATATATATATATATATATATATATATATATATATATATACATATATATATATATATATATATATATATATATATATATATATATATATATATATATATATATATATTAAGTTGGGAATGTGGAATCTTTGGCACAATGATACTACTCAGTATATATCACCACTACACCAAACACTTTATTTTTGCACTCGACGCGCGTTTCGCTAATCATGTTAGCTTCATCAGGAGCAGTCAATCATCGCTCCTGATAAAGCTTACATGGATAGCAAAGCGCGCATGGAGTGCAAAAATAAAGTGTTTGGTATAGTGGTGATATATACTGAGTAATATATATATATATATATATATATATATATATATATATATATATATATATATATATATATATATATTTATATATATATATTATATATATATATTTATATATATATATATATATATATATATATATATATATATATATATATATATATATATATATATATGTACCGATATACAGGGTGCCCCATAAATATGAAATACAGAGTGTATCAAAAAAATGTTTAAATAAAAGTTATAGAGTGTTATACGGCGCATATGCCGACGTTGACAATAAAATGTTTTGAACTGTCAGTTCGAAGAAATTACGCCATCTTGAACATACCATATGTCTAAATTAAACTCTTTTGGAATTATTGTCATTTGAAATTTAAAATAAAAAACGACAATGAAACTATTAATAAATACTCTAGGTTTATTTTTAAGGTAGCAATTACTCAAAATGCCTACCGTTAACAGCGAGACAATGATCCAGTCTGTCATAAACAGCCTAAACGGGGTGATTTGTGCTACTTCATATTGAATTTTTTGCTGTAAATCTTCTACAGTATCAGGTCGACTTCGGTAAACTTTGAAAATTCAAATGACCCCATAAAAAAATCAAGTGGCGTAAGATCGGGACTCCTTGCAGGCCATTCTACAGCGCCTCTTCTGCCTATCCATCAATTAGGAAAAATCGCAACCAAATATCTACGAACATTGATTTCATAGTGAGGAGGTGCTCCGTCCTGTTGATATCACAAATTCTTGTTAGGGGATTATTTTCATCGGGAAAAAGACCTACACCAGTTAGAATAACTTGCTCTTAGAGTAACTGTAAATACCGCTGTCCTGTAAGATTTCCATCGATAAAAAAGGGACCAATGATATGACGTACACCAATCCCTGCCCACACGTTTATCTTTTATGGTTTTTGAGAATGACTGTCGATTATCCAGTGGCGATTCCCAGTAGACCAGTATCGGCATTTATGCCTGTTAATTCTTCTGTTAAGACAAAATGTGGCCTCGTCAAAGAAAACAATGTTATGAATTAGGTTAGGATCATTATTGATTCGTTCCGTCACCACCTCGCAAAATTCAACGCGTCTATCGTAGTCATCTTCAGATGATTCTTGCAATAGAATGGGATTGTATCGATTTAATTTTTCTTCATTCGGTATACGACTTAAGGTACCTTTACTTACGTGGGGTCTAGGCAAAGCTGACGAGTGGCTGTATGGGATTTTCTATAATTTCCAATAAAACATCTAACTTTTATCATCGCTTTTTTTAGCATCGCAAAAGAAACCACTGAGAAGGGAATCACTCGCCGCCTAGACCCACCACCATCAATCCCAAACGCAACCGACGAAGTATTTAATCAAAAACTCCCGCAACGACAAAGAAATCCCAACAGCACAAAACCAAAATTCAAACGGCAAATAAGAATAGAAAACCAAATCAACAACATCAGGAGATATCTAGGACACCTTACCCAGTTTATCAACGGGAACGTGTCCAAACGAGTCACGCAGAGTATAAACAAGATCAAGTCCGGGTCTCCCGACAGAACACTGCCAGAAATCCTGGATACTCTGAAACAAAAATTATCCGTATGTGCCGCAAGACTTCGTAGATACAAAGAACCAAATGAGAGGAAAGATACCAACAACCTCTTCCGAAGAAGCCAAACACAGTTCTACCGGAAAACTATGCACAGCAAACAGACAGCAGTGATCGAACCATCAAACAAACAAGAACTCACAGATCATTGGAAAAGTATCTGGTCAGAACCCAAACTACCCAATAATAACACCCACTGGATCAAAGCCAAAGAAGGCAAAGATAAACATGTGACAGAACAGGAAAATTCCCACATTAACTACTGTGGGACCAAAGAGCATGATGAGGCGCCTGGATGCAAGAAGTTCCGGAGGTAAAATGGCCCCCCGTTCGGATCTCCGGGTAGGGGCTGGTTCGGAGGCGTCGACTTGCAGACATCAAAATTTTAAGATAGATTTTTGCAACATACGAGGTATAAACTCGAACATAAATTCAGTGCATCAACACCTGCAATCAGATAAACCTCATGTACTCGCTCTATGTGAAACCAAGGTCAGTCCATCGACCAGCACGGTCAACTATCTTTATCCTGGGTACGACTTCTATTCCCGATTTAGGCGTAACTTTGGAATCTGTCTTTTTGTCAGAAGCGATCTCTCTTGTCAACGAGAAGAAGCTCTGGAGCCCCCAAACTTTGATGTTATGTGGTTAAAAATAACGACTCAACAAACCACAAGGTTCATCTGTATCCTGTATCGACCACCACGATACCAATTTTCGAACACTTTTCGCTGCTCTTGCAGACACCATCGATCATTTACAAAGTAACTATCCAAGTGCCGAAATTGCCATCCTGGGCGACTTTAATGTCCACAATATCAACTGGCTCAAATATTCAAATACTACCGACGAACAAGGTCGTGAAGCTGAATCTTTCTCAATCAGTTATGGCTTAACTCAGCTTATTGACGAACCAACACGGATCCCTGATCGAGACGGGGAGTTCGCCAGTCTTCTTGATCTGTTTTTAACCACCAATCCGGAGATTTACACGGTCACCGTAAATCCGCCGTTAGGTTCTTCTGACCATAAACTGCTTTCGACATCGAGTATCGTGCCAATCAGTGACAGAGAGGCGCCTAGGCCGCGCAAGATTTGGCACTACAAATCTGCTAAATGGGAAGATCTCATGGAATACTTTCGAACTTTCCCTTGGATGGACGTTTGTTTTCGATCCGATAACCCATCTGACTGCGCCAGGGAGGTCTCCGATGTTATTTTGGCTGGTATGGAAGCTTACATCCCTTTTTCGAAGAAATGCTCCTCCAACGGCAAGCCTTGGTTCGACCGAAAATGCAAAGAAGCTGTTGCTTCTAAACATATTGCCTACCGACAATGGCGTGAAAATCCTAACACCTTAAATCGAAACATCTTTGTTCATGCCCGGAACAGATGCAAGGGAATTATCGACGAAACCAAGGAGGCACACAATCAACGAATTAGAAACAAACTTCTCGCTTGTCCCAACAATTCCAGGTCCTTTTGGGCAGTCGCTAAGGCAGTTAGTCAAAACTTTACCAAATCCACCATACCACCACTCACACGGCCAGATAATTCCATTGCAACCACACCTGTTGAGAGAGCGAACTTGTTGGCTGAACTCTTTGCTTCACATTCTACTGTCGATTTCCAAGGAAAAACACCACCTACTATTCCCATATTGCAGTCAAGGATGCCCGATGTTGTCTTCAGACAGCGCATCATAAAGAGTATTTTAATGAAGCTAGACACCAAGAAGGCTTCTGGCGCTGACGGAATACCTGCCATAGTTCTCAAAAACTGTGCAAGGGAACTAACACCAGTTTTCTGTAGACTATTTAACCTATCCTACAGAAAGGGAATATTTCCGTCCTGCTGGAAATGTGCCACGGTTCAGCCGATACCTAAAAAAGGTAAGAAGACATTGCCAAATAACTACCGACCAGTTGCACTGCTTTCAATAATATCGAAAGTCATGGAAAAGGTTATCAATGAGCATCTTCTAAAATATCTTGAACGATTCAATATTATTAGCGATCACCAATATGGTTTTCGTAAACATAGATCAACAGGAGATCTTCTGACTTATGTAACATATGTTTGGAACAACGCAATTGAACACTTTGGAGAATCTCGAGCGGTTGCTCTTGACATATCCAAGGCATTCGACCGTGTTTGGCACGATGGACTGTTGGCTAAGTTGCGCTCTTATGGTATGTCTGAAAGGTTCTGTTTGTGGCTCTCATGTTTCCTCAGGGAGCGTTCTTTACGAGTGGCGGTCGACGGATTTCTTTCTAACACCCTCACTATCAACGCCGGTGTGCCCCAGGGCTCCATACTGTCTCCTACTCTCTTTCTCGTTTACATTAACGATCTGCTCGAAAAGACCGGGAATCCAATCTATAGCTTTGCAGATGACAGTACGCTTGTCTCTTCATTCACCTTGAACGCTCGGACATCGGCTGCTCAGGCGAATATCCGCAGACAGCAGGAGGTCGTTCAACTTAACAAAGACCTGGAAGAAATTCTATCTTGGGGTGACAATAACCAAGTGGAATTTAACGCTACAAAAACCCAAGCGGCAGTTTTTTCTAAAAAAGTTAACGTTGCTGAACCCGACATAGCTATGTCGGGGCACTCCATTCCCCTAGCATCGTCGCTCAATTTGTTGGGCGTTAGTTTGGGAGCAAATATGTCTTGGCATGAACATGTTGCAGGCATAGCAAGGAGAGCTTCTCAAAAATTGGGAATATTATTTAGAACCAGAAAGCTTTACACCCCACAGCAACTGTTAATTCTTTACAAAGCCCAAATTCGACCAACTATGGAATACTGCTCCCACGTTTGGGGCTCCGCTCCCAAACATACACTGCATTTGTTGGATTCTGTTCAGAGAAGAGCGGTCCGTCTGATTGGGGACCCGGAATTGACCGGCGGCCTTGATTCGCTGGAACATCGAAGAACGGTTGGCGACTTGAGTCTGTTCTACAAGTATTTTCATGGAAAGTGTTCGAAGGATGTAGCCCGCTTAATTCCTCCCAAAGCGGTGCATGTTAGAAATACACGTCGCGCTGGTGCTTCGCATCCGTATGAGGTTCAGCTTGTTACTCCGCGTACGACGCTTTTCAAGCAATCTTTTATATGGAGAACGTCATCCCTTTGGAATAATTTGCCCAGCGCTGTGTTTCCCACCGAGTACAATTTACAGCGATTCAAGAACAACGTGAATCGCTTTTTCCGCACTCGTGCCGCTCCTGGAGCGCTTTAGGGACTTCCCTGCAGCACGTGTGCTAGACCAATAAAAAAAAAAATCGCTTGTTTTGACATTTGTAGGTCCAGATTTAGAACGATCCTCAACATGACCTGATTGTGTAAATCGTTTTAATGTTTTGCTAACTACGGATTGGGTAATAGGTTCTCGATTCGGATATTCTGCGTTAAAAAGATCACGCACCTCCTTTTGTGTTCTAGTACGGTCTCCGCAACCAACCACCATTAACAAAGTGATTCTTACAGTTTCTTAAATGTACCATTATGATATTACGCTCAAATTGCAGTTTCACAAAATGCGAAAAAGTTTTTTAGTTTGATCTCCTTAATTTCAAATATCAATAATTCCAAAACAGTTCAATTTAGATATATGGTATGTTAGACCAATAATATCTAGAATTTTTAACAGGACTCAAAATAAAATAATATATAGGGCTTTCCATTTTAAAAAAATTAAGATGGCGTAATTTCTTCGAACTGACAGTTCAAAACATTTTATTGTTAACATCAGCCTATGCACAATATAACATTCTATAACTTTTATTTAAACATTTTTTTGATACACTAATTAATAAATGCTGTGGAATCATTATTCCATATATATGGGGCACCCTGTATATATATATATATATATATATATATATATATATATATATATATATATATATACATATATATATATGTATATATATATATATATATATATATATATATATATATATATATATAATATATATATATATATATATATATATATTTATATATGTATATATATATATATATATATATATATATATATATATATATATATATATATATATATATGTATGTATATATATATATATATATATATACATATATATATATATATATATATATATATATATATATATATATATATATATATATATATATATATATATATATATATACTTCAGAAATATGATCGTACAGGTACTATTAAAATATAACAAGTGTTGAGGAAGAAAATATATTTTTTCCAATTTTTTGCAATAATAAATACAGTTTTCTTGTAACTTTTTGAAAGTGTATTCTTTCCAATTTTTGGAATAACAAAAACAGCTTTCTTGTTTAAATTAAGCAACAGTTATTCTAATTATGCAGATGGTAACCAATTCTTTTTCAATAACGTATGACTAAAGTTAAAAGAAACATAACATATTTACTATCCAAAACTTTTTTTTAGTAAGAACTGTAAGAAATAGCATTATCTTATGCAAGTTATTAATTATTTAATCTTTAGTCTCCCAAAAGGTTTAGTTAAATATAAATTTTTGCAGCCAAAATATTTGTATAACGAATATAATTTCATATTATTTCTTTAATAAAACCTTACAACTGTTTGATTTATACATTTTGTCTTACCAACATTATGACATTTTACATTGTATCATTAGTTACTCACCTACCGCTAGTGTAAATATAAAGTTATGTTCTTCCTATATTTTTTATTAATTCTGCACAGAGTTATCTCTAATTATTTTAAGAAATAATTTAACTCTATATTCTAACTAAAAGTTTATTGAAAATACCAACTATGAGAAATTTGAAAAAAGTAATTCAACTATCTCTTACACAAATGAATTCATTCGCTATTATATTGTGATTAAATTGGCCCTTGTTATAATTCCACAATTTTATAATAACTAACTAGTAATTCAGTTACTTTTATAGTAGTTTTTATAGTACTCTTAAGTAATTCCATTACATCCACAGTAAACCAGTTATCGTGAGAGTAGTTAAATTACTGTTTTTAGAAAATGAACTACCACAAAAGTATTTCATTGACTTTAAAAGTAACTAAATTATTATTTTGGTAATTCAGTTACTACGAAAGTAATTTTATAACTATAATAGAAAATCAATACGAATTTCCATTTACTATACATTAATTTTAGACCTTGAAAAACCAATCAGAGTAATTAAATTTTTCATTTCCTGCAGTTGAATTACCGAGAGCTACAGCGGTGATATAAGTATTTTGTAAATATTTCTTTGCTTAATTCCATCACTATAGAATCATCCATTATAATCTGTATATGTATAAATAACCTTCCATCTAATCCATTACTTATGGAGAAGTAAATGAGATGATTTTAAATTGTGCGCTTTTTTAAAAAATAATTACTTGGTATAAATTTATTCGTATTAATGTTAACATCACTTACTCATATTCATTTTGTATCTCTAAAATTATTACCAGACAATATTACGACCTCGTCTTTCAGACACTCAACCGACGTTACGATAAATGGAAAGTTAAATTTTCTTGAAATTTTGCTTGATAATATTAAACATAACGAAGTAATGCAATTTCTCACATCCTATCAACTTTTATTACTTCTGCGCCAGTTGTGGAAAAGCTGTTTTGTTAAACCAGGGGAGAAATGAGCCAAAGGAAAGACTTCAAGCGTATGAGCAACTTTTAAAACTTATCGATGGATCGACTAATTTAACTGGAGATATATCAAGACGTTTTGAATTCATCATCCCTTTAATCGACCTTTTAACTAAGTTCTATTTACATCGTTTAAAAAATTGAAGCTCTAAGTATCTACCGAGTTTAAAGATTTAGGAATGGAATTGATTTATTGTAGAAATAAAAAAGGAGCTTTTTTGATAATTTTTCATTTTCTAATCTTTAAACTAAACCTGCGTGTTTTAGTGTTATAAAAGGAATTATTTAGAAGGTTCTAATTACATGATGATGTCGATTATTCAGAAAAAAAGGCAAAAAAATCACCAATAACTAAGTTTTAATCCGGTATATGTTGTATATATAAGAATTGTGTTGCGTTTTTTTTTTAATTTAAAATAAGAAAATATATGTATATAACTTCTTTAGATTATGGACATTTTCCTTTATGGTAAACGGGAAGCATTGCTTATTAGGAGTTATTTCATTCATAAAACATTCTTTGAGCCACAATTCCAAAATGAATTATCACAAAAATTATCCATAGCAAATTGTGTTGTTTTTGTTGTTGTATTGTATTAATATCACCTGATATTCAGATTAATTTTTACGTCTCTCGTCATCTAATGGCGAAAGGTTTCTATTTCGGCTTTGGTTGGTATGAAGATTTACTATGCAGGATGGGGGCAGTTGATTTGTATTTGCTAGCATCGTATGACGTCTTACAATATAAGGCTTCAGTGTTGCCATGTCGTCACTGCAGAACATTTAACAGTGCCTGCCCTACCTATTGGCACTTAGATAGTGGACGTGCCCGGCAGAGGTCCATTATTTTTGATGCCTAGTACTTCTAATATACTGAAAAATGTTACCTATAATTGTTATCTGCTAATCACTAAGTTTCTTTCTATTTTCATAATGTCAACAATTGAACTAAATCACAATCAAACTGTGATAAATGGGACCAAGTGTATTCATGTAAACCCTACCAATAAAAATAACTAACATCAACAGAACAAATAGTATCCCGATTCGATATGCTCATACAGAAAGACGTATTTTTGAATATTATTGGTAACTACAGCCCGTCAACTTGCCATCAACTATATAATTATACTTTGGCAATTCTGACAATATCTTGAACAGCCTTACAGACATAGTAAAGTAAATGTATCACATTGGCGACATTTTTTTGCAGTGCATATATACAGGATGTTGAATAGGACTGACGTAATTAAATATCTCGAGCTATTAAGTTTTGTCGTGGAATAATTTCTTTTCATTTTAGATGTTTACATCATTATATCAAGGAGGAATATTAAACCATTCCTTCTCTCCTTATAAGCCACTGCTTCTCCACTGCAGGAAATAAGCCTTTTCAAGTATTTTCCAATTGTCGCTATCCTGTGCAAGATGGAGCCATCTACTGCCTGCTATCAACCTGATATCATCAGTCCATCTTTTCATTAGTCTTTCGACACTTCGTTTGCTCTCCCAAAGTTTCCATTTAAGTAATTTTGTTGTTCATCTACCATCATTCGTTCTAGCCACATGCCCCGCCCATTGCCACTCTTTCACTGATATCTATAATTCTTGTTGTTCGTCTGATATCCTTGCTTTTAATGTGCTCTCGTCAACTAACATCTAACATCTGTCTTCCTATGGCCCGTTGAGTATGTTGGAGTAGGCAAAGACTATTTTTGTAAGAGAATGCAGCTTTCGTACACTTTTTTTTAAGCTCATGGGAACATGTCTGTTTTTTAGAATAAACTCCAGTTTTTGAAATGCAGTCCAGCTGAGACCAATTCGCCTTGGTATTTCTGCTGTTTGATTCTCCTTATCCAATCTAATCTTATATCCCAAGTGTATATATATATATATATATATATATATATATATATATATATATATATATATATATATTATATACATATACTCTTCCACTCTCTCTATCCCTTCAATGCAGATCCTAATATTTGTATGTTGTGGGCTTAGAATTATCTTTTTCTTCATATTCATCTCGAATCCAACTTTCTGTGAAGCTTGATTAAGTTGTTCTATCATGATTTTGAGTTCTTCTAGATCTTCGCTAATTAGTACTACATCATCTGCGATTCGCAAGTAATGTAAATATATGCTATCGGTTTTAATTCGCTTCTCTTCCCACTCAAGACTTTTAAATATATCCTTCAAGGACACGGTAAAAAATGTATTATTATATTAAACCACTACAAACAATTATTTTAGAATCTGTATTGGAAAGCGCCACCAATTAAATAAAACATACAAAAAAAAAGTAATAAAACTAACTCACTTCAAGCTTGTTTGCGCTATCCTGGATAAAGTAAGATATTCCTTAAAATAGGATAAATGCAATAAAATGGACTGGTCCAAGCAGTTCTCATAAAAATGCCTCATTCTCGATTTCCTTTATTGTAGTTTTTATGAACTCTCCGCATTTTTATTTCAAAGTCTTATTTCATTTTCGGCATAAATAACTGGTGACATCGAAAAGATATGTTCTCAGTTCAATTCGTATGTAAGTGTGTGCACATTTTTTTAATGTAAAAGGCGATGGTACTTGTACTTTTTAAAATGAATTTTCATTTATTCGTTTACTTTATTCAATTTCCATCAAATTTAAACGGCAATTTAAAAAATACGTAAACTTTTTTACATTTTCTTTTATATTTGTCTGCCATTTATTTGGTTTCGCCTTATTCTTCTTTTGCCGGATCGGCCTATGCTTCTTTTGCATAATGGTGATTTATCGCTATTCAGTGTTAAATTTGTGGAATAAAGTTTGTAAGTTCTCGTTATTTTAGAGCTATTCGTCGTGTATTTACTGCATAATAGAGTACGTTCTTATTTTTGCCTCTTTTTTTTATTCTTTCATCAATGCTGAGAGTGAAGAGAAGCGATTTAAAGAGTTCCTGTGCTGGGAATGTGGAATCTTTGGCACAAAGATACTACTCAGTATATATCACCACTACACCAAATACTTTATTTTTGCACTAGACGCACGTTTCGCTAACCGTGTTAGCTTCACTTAACTGTATATTGTTCTAGTAAATTATCTGGTTCCTATTCAGCAATTTTTATAGATGTTTTCGATTGTTTTTTATTATATCTGAGAATCTTTTTAGGTAGAGGGAGATTTATGTCTCTAAGCTTTATTCTGTTTACTCCATTTTTATAGGATAATTTGCTGTTCTTGATTGCATTTTCCCTGATTTACCTTATCAAAAATACTGAGTCCGCTCCTTGTCTCTAGTTATGCAAACATTGGTGTTCCTTCACCGAAATTATCTGTTTGTTTATTTGCTCAGATAAGACTCTCGTTGTCAATTTTAAAATATTACTGAGCAAGATGATTTCTTGCTTCTTTTGGTTATTTTTAAATTAGATAGATGATAGGCTTGTTCTTCGGCTACATTAGTGTATTTTAGCATTTTGTTAATTAGTACTATTGGTGTGTCGCTGTTGCTGTGCCCTTTAAGAGTATATTTGCCCGTTCATCTTCACCTATAACCTAAACTTTTCGTGAGACAGTAACTATTGTATAAAGTTTTATTTAGGAACTTGCAGACAATATTCTAAAAATAAATATAGCTCTTGATGTTTTTAACATCAAGTTGATTTATATTTCGCATAGCTACAAAAAATATTTTTCCTTTGATGGTCTTCAAGAAAAGAAGGACAATATCCTTTAAAATAAACCAGATCCAAAATTACAAAATATTTATTTTTTCAAAATTTTCTAAATGAATATATCGTCATATATTCATGTATCACCAGGAAAATAAATTAATTTATGCTACATTTTGAACAAATCTATTTATTACTAATCTTTACAAAATAGTTTTTAAACAATAATTTGATGTATTTTACAACTTTTTCGTAGTCTGTTTACAAAATGGAGACACAAGACTTTTTTGACTCAACTCAAGTTGTATTAACATTGTTTCACACGCAAACTGAAAAGTTTTTAGTCTGACACATAGATGTGTCAAAGATGTGTGTTCAAAAAAATTCATATGATTTTTAGGAAGTACCAACGTTCAAACAATACGTGTCAAAATTTCATGATATTTCGACTATTAATTTACAAGTTACAGTGGTCTTAGTGATGCTACTTTTGATATTTTCAATACAATGTAAACAATCGAATTTCGTGTGTTGATTAAACACTGTTTTCAAGCAAAGGCTTGAGAAGTATTACGGGGACTCTGCCCCTAAAAAATCACTCATCATTTACTGGTATGCTGAATTTAAACGCGGTAGTACAAATACGAATGATGCTGAACGCTCTGGAAGCCCAAATGAGGTAGTTACACCGGAAACCATAAAAAAAATCCACAAAATTGTTTTGGATGATCGTAAAGTGAAATTGCGTGAGATAGCTGACACCCTACAGATATTAAAAGAACGTATTGGTCATATTTGGCATGAACATTTGGGCATGAGAAAGCTCTGTTCGAAATGGGTATCGCGTTTGCTCACAGTGGACTAAAAAACACCAACGTGTTGATAATTATAAGCGCTGTTTGGACCTGTTTAAGCAAAATAAAAAATATTTTTTCCATGCGATATGTGACAATAGATGAAACCTGGATCCACCACTACACACCGCAATTAAATCGGCAGTTAGCTGAATAGACAGCAGCCAGTGAAAGTTACCCGAAGCGACCAAAGACACAACAGTCGGCTGGGAAGGTTTCGGCCTCTATTTTGGCATGCGCATGGAATAATTTTCATCGACTATGCTAAGAAGGGAAAAACCATCAATAGCGAATATTATATAAAGTAATTAGAGCATTTCCGGGCAGATAATGCAAAGAAATGGCCCCAAATGGACAAGAAAAAAGTGCCCCCTTTCATCAAAACAACGCACTGTGTCACAAATCAATGGACACGGTGGCAAAATTGCATGAATTGATGTTTGAATTGCTTCCTCATCCACCGTATTCTCCAGATTTTGCCCCCAGGGACTATTATCTATTCGCAGACCTTAAAAAAATGCTCGAGGTTCTTAATTTGTTTAACATATTTATTTCTTCTTTTTGGAAAGTTAAACCTTAAAACTGATTTCGATAATTAGGACTGTAAATTACCAAGAACCTTAATAAGCCAAATAAATATATAAAGCTGGGCAGTACAAAACCAAAAAGTTATTTTGACTTATGGTTAAACCTAAATGAAAACTTATTCTAAAATTCTAGGAATTATTCATCTCCTACACCAAGGTTTCATTACTCATATTTAATTTTAAATTTTCTGCTAAAAATTATTATTTATCATATGAAACACCAAAAACAAAAGAAAGTTGATTAGAAAACTACCATTTTAGGAAATCTAGCAGTAAATATCGAACTAAAATGTATCTGTTTCTCCAGCACTCAATGTATAATAAGAAAAGTAAGAGTTACAGGTTTTTTACCACCTCAGAATTAATTCAAATAAATATTTAATTTGGGAAAAGTAACAAAAATAATTTATTAATTGTAAAAATAATATTTTTGTTTTTTTATAATAATGATTTTTTTTTCATTTTAGTCTATTAAGTATTCATTAAGAACGCTAAAAAATTAAATAACATTTCAGATATTATTTTTCAAGATGTTGTAAGGTGCTGACTGAATTTACCTCAAGATAAATCAGAAGTTTGAAATCTCTTTCAATCCCGTTTGTTATTTGTTAACTTTGTGGATTATATATCATAATTAAAATAAATTTAAAGCTTTCGTGTAGTCCCCATATTTTATACATAAAAACTGAAATATAATAACAGAACTTCTTCAGAATTTGTTTTCAACATATGGTGCAAAAAATCCGAACAAACTAGGTCGCTAAGTATTGCTACCAGCAAGACCGATAAGGAGCAGTAGAAGTACGACATAGGTGACGCTCAATTTCCTAATGTGTTTTGGACGCGTTACCGAATTTAACCAAACGACCGAAACTGGTTGATTTTTCTAAATGAATATATCGTCATATATTCATGTATCACCAGGAATATAAATTAATTTATGCTACATTTTGAACAAATCTATTTATTACTAATCTTTACAAAATAGTTTTTAAACAATAATTTGATGTATTTTACAACTTTTTCGTAGTCTGTTTACAAAATGGAGACACAAGACTTTTTTGACTCAACTCAAGTTGTATTAACATTGTTTCACACGCAAACTGAAAAGTTTTTAGTCTGACACATAGATGTCGCCCTTTTCAAAAAAAATTCATATGATTTTTAGGAAGTACCAACCTTCAAACAATACGTGTCAAAATTTCATGATATTTCGACTATTAATTTACAAGTTACAGTGGTCTTAGTGATGCTACTTTTGATATTTTCAATACAATGTAAACAATCGAATTTCGTGTGTTGATTAAACACTGTTTTCAAGCAAAGGCTTGAGAAGTATTACGGGGACTCTGCCCCTAAAAAATCACTCATCATTTACTGGTATGCTGAATTTAAACGCGGTAGTACAAATACGAATGATGCTGAACGCTCTGGAAGCCCAAATGAGGTAGTTACACCGGAAACCATAAAAAAAATCCACAAAATTGTTTTGGATGATCGTAAAGTGAAATTGCGTGAGATAGCTGACACCCTACAGATATTAAAAGAACGTATTGGTCATATTTGGCATGAACATTTGGGCATGAGAAAGCTCTGTTCGAAATGGGTATCGCGTTTGCTCACAGTGGACTAAAAACACCAACGTGTTGATAATTATAAGCGCTGTTTGGACCTGTTTAAGCAAAATAAAAATATTTTTTCCATGCGATATGTGACAATAGATGAAACCTGGATCCACCACTACACACCGCAATTAAATCGGCAGTTAGCTGAATAGACAGCAGCCAGTGAAAGTTACCCGAAGCGACCAAAGACACAACAGTCGGCTGGGAAGGTTTCGGCCTCTATTTTGGCATGCGCATGGAATAATTTTCATCGACTATGCTGAGAAGGGAAAAAAAAACCATCAATAGCGAATATTATATAAAGTAATTAGAGCATTTCCGGGCAGAAAATGCAAAGAAATGGCCCCAAATGGACAAGAAAAAAGTGCCCTTTCATCAAAACAACGCACTGTGTCACAAATCAATGGACACGGTGGCAAAAATTGCATGAATTTATGTTTGAATTGCTTCCTCATCCACCGTATTCTCCAGATTTTGCCCCCAGGGACTATTATCTATTCGCAGACCTTAAAAAAATGCTCGCGGGAAAGAAATTTGGCTCCAGTGAAGAAGTTATCGCCGAAACTGAGGCCTATTTGGAAGGCAAAGGCAAATCCTTCTCAAGAAAGGTATAGAAATGTTCTTGCCTTGCTCTTAAGGGAGACCATATATATAAAAAAATGTGTTTTAAGTAGCTAGACCAAAAACTTTTCAGCCTACATACTATATATATATATATATATATATATATATATATATATATATATATATATATATATATTTATATTATATATATATATATATATATATATATATATATATATATATATATATATATATATATATATATATATATATAGCTCGCGCAATTAGAAAAGGTTGACCCAGACGATATCTGGCGTATTAATTTTACTATCAATGTGAAGTCTATTTTGAATATATTATTTAATAGAATAAACAATAAAAGCAGAAAGTTTTAAAAACTAACTAAAAAACTGAAATATTAAATATCTCATTTTTCTTTTGACAGTTATTTGTCATGAGGCTTAAGTTGATTGGTTGTCATTTCTCAAATTCTGGTTCTGTTTTGCTTAAACATGTTACGTGAACTATAACGTCAACGTCAGCTGTTAGCGGCAGTAAACTGAAAGACGTCGGAACGCACATCTTATCGCCTCTTATCAAGGGACGTGTTTTGAATTAATAGATAAAAATATTCTTTATTAAGATTAAATATTATTTTCTTCTAGGTATGCTTATTATTTATTATTATTTTAATTTATTATCAGATAAATTGTTACTCAAATGTGAAAATTTACAATTATTGAATGTAATCGGCTATTTGGCAACATTGAGGAATTTCTGTATCTTGTTAAGCATTGGTCCAATGGCAGCCATTGATCTGATGTCAATTGCGGGGACTTAGCCGTCAAATCCAGTAAACGATTTTCATGATATACTATATACATACATATATATATATATATATATATATATATATATATATATATATATATATACTCGTACATATATATATATATATATATATATATATATATATATATATATATATATATATATATATATACATAAATATATGTATATATTAATAAATTTTGTCATATGTCATATAAATAATTAGACTAATAAGTGAAAATCTAATTACTTACCTATTGTTGTTATTAAAGTAAGCGAATAAAGAAAACTTGAGCTAAAACTCCACTTGTGCGAGTTTTGTTGATATTCTAAATGAGCACTATTGCCACTATCACTCTTTAACGCATCGAATAACCTATGCTGAAATTCTAGCACTTCCTCCGCGGCAAGTCTTGTCCAATTTTCTTTATATAAAATATTTAAATTTTCAGTTAAGCTCCATAATCTGTCAACAGTATCAGTTCGTAAATTCCCTATCAAGGTATTGTCTGCTTGTGGATTAGCCTTCGATGCTGCAACGGCTGTATCTTGATTTAGGTCACCTGCAAACAAATAATAAGTAATTATAATTGATATAAAAACTCTTATTTGATATCTACATTGAACAAAACATGAAGGTTATATAAAAATAAAAATAATTTTTGAGTAATTTAATGCGTAACAGTAGATTTATTTATTTGAAACGTAATTTGAAAACGATTCACGATTATTAGGATAATCAGGCATGACCTAGCAACCAGCCAGATCATCTCGTTTATGCTGTTCATTCATTTCGGAATTTTCGCATTAACTTATGTTGTAACTTGAGGAAAAAATTGTGCTATAAAACCATATATTGTTCACCTCCCCGCCTGAGTAGGAATTTTATCCTTTCTTTATACCTGACAGGCTATCAGCGAGGATGTCGTAATAGCCATCAACGTTGTTCAAGTGCTGAAACATACATTTTTGTATTTCATAGCACCTTTTAGACAACGCGGTAGTGCTGCTACGGACGTTATTGCATTTCTACAAACAACTACTACCTATGTACGAGGCCAGGCCAAATATACTTAAATAAATTAATAAATAAAGTATACCGACCTACCCGAATTGGAACCCAAGCAAGTTCTATCCCATGGAGCCAAGGGCCGCCACATTAATAACCTTTAATGAGTATCATTCGAGTTAAGCTTATTCTATCTAACGAAATATTTTTTTACGTTAAGGTTTTGCCCATTTATACTACTATCGAGGTTCTTAATTTGTTTAACATATTTATTTCTTCTTTTTGGAAAGTTAAACCTTAAAACTGATTTCGATAATTAGGACTGTAAATTACCAAGAACCTTAATAAGCCAAATAAATATATAAAGCTGGGCGGTACAAAACAAAAAAGTTATTTTGACACCAAAAACAAAAGAAAGTTGATTAGAAAACTACCATTTTAGGAAATCTAGCAGTAAATATCGAACTAAAATGTATCTGTTTCTCCAGCACTCAATGTATAATAAGAAAAGTAAGAGTTACAGGTTTTTTACCACCTCAGAATTAATTCAAATAAATACTTAATTTGGAAAAGTAACAAAAATAATTTATTAATTGTAAAAATAATATTTTTGTTTTTTTTATAATAATGAATTTTTTTTCATTTTAGTCTATTAAGTATTCATTAAGAACGCTAAAAAAGTAAATAACATATTTCAGATATTATTTTTCAAGATGTCGTAAGGTGCTGACTGAATTTACCTCAAGATAAATCAGAAGTTTGAAATCTCTTTCAATCCCGTTTGTTATTTGTTAACTTTGTGGATTATATATCATAATTAAAATAAAATTTAAAGCTTTCGTGTAGTCCCCATATTCTATATATAAAAACTGAAATATAATAACAGAACTTTTTCAGAATTTATTTTCAACATATGGTGCAAAAAATCCGAACAAACTAGGTCGCTAGGTATTGCTACCAGCAAGACCGATAAGGAGCAGTAGAAGTACGACATACTCGTAGGTGACGCTCAATTTCCTAATGTGTTTTGGACGCGTTACCGAATTTAACCAAACGATCGAAACTGGTTGATTTTTTTTTATAGTTGAAACCTTTAATAAAATTCAAGTTTTAAAATTGACTAAAATTTTGAGTTCTAATTTGCAAAAGAAAGTTTTATTTTTTTTAACTTCTCATTTTATGTTATGTTTATTACTTTCTAATAAGATATATCATTTTGGATTTATTATCATCAGTCTAAACTCTCTGAGCATGGACGTGTCTTGTTTATTGCAATTCTTATAAGCTCTATAAGTATTGGATGTAAGTAATTATTATATCTAATATGAATTCAAAATGTCTATATACCGGATGTATTTTAAACAAGAATAGTTTTTCCACCTCTTATCCACTATCACAATGCTGGTATCAAGAAGCACTAGAAGACAAACATTACGGCAGCCATGGTGATTACCTACTAAGAATCAAAAGGTTTACCAAATTTAACGAAATAAGAAAATTCAGTTGACCTCGCATGGAATGGCGTTGTAATAAGATTTAAATGATAAAAATAAATGAAATTCGAGTCCTAATTTAAAGTAGTATCGTATCTTTTTCTAAACAAGTAGTAGTAGTAATAGTTGTGGGAGGCTCAGCGTCTAGCAAACAGAACAGAGGGAATTTTTTTGCCGACTCTAAAGAATTTTTTTTCAAAAAACAGCCTAGCCAAAACGATCATCGCGACCTGGCCATAAAAGTCAGGATATTACTCGACGCTAGAGTGTCAGCTTCATCCTTTTTAAGCAGTGCCGCCTCGAAGATTTCATATCTGAGTCTTCCCTGTGCCTTGCATGTGCCGACAAAGTGGGCATCTACTTATCCTCCAGACATCTTCGGCATGTCGAGTCGTCTTCCATGCCCAACAAGGCTTGGTTCTTTCTCAGCTTACAATGTACAGTAAAAATCTAAACAAGGAGGCTCAGGACGAGCCTACTCCTATCAAACAACCATTCAAGGTGCGTTCTTCTAGGCAACGATGTAAAATCCGTGACATGCCCAATACTGGGCTTTAGTATCATTGCTCTTTCAAGAACCCATATCTTATTTCTTGAGGGCAGCTTTAACCTGTCTCTTAGATGTTCCTAAAGCGGATTCGGGTCCATGAAAAATCACATCACCGAGTTTAGCGAACTGATCCGCTGCCTTGTTGCTCTGCACCTTCCGATGTCCAGGGACCCACAACAACTCAAGCTGGTTCCCGCTAAACAACTCATCCAGGGCAACCTTCCCCTCTGGTTTCAGAGGCAAGTTCCTCCGAGATTTAGCAATTAACCTAGCTACCGCCGGGCTGTTAAAGTAGATGTACACTATCAGCTCGCAACTTTTTCTCAACAAAGTGTTTCTGAGCGCACGGTACTTTAATGTAACAAGCTTTTTCTAATCGACTAATGTCAAAAAACCATTATTTTATACGGGATTAAATTTCTAGAGGTTGTATTATTAGCATAGCTAAAAAAAAATTCAGGGTTTCACTTAGACTGTTATGACTAAGCATTGATATTTCAGATCGTATGTAATCCTTATATGATTTTTTGGTACAAAAATACTTTTAGAATAAAAGAAAATTCCATGAGCCTCTAAAGATATGGGGTCCCTTACTGTTTTCCTGACTGTATTATCATCGCGTCGAAACAAAGATAGTCACTGTGAACCAAGTTTTAAGTATTTAGGGTTTCTCCAAGTATTTTCCAGTTATCTTACCAATATACTTGTGAGTTTTTTTCTGCTCCGAAGTTAACATCCCTGATATCCCAGAACTGATCGTATTTATTATTAAACCGTATGACTGAGACTATGAACCGTACCAGTTTAATTTTATTAGGGAATCCGGCTTCAAATCTTTCATGCATATGGTATGCTTGATTCGCATAGATATGCACTTCTCAATTCGAGTGCTTACCGCAGACAGATTTGTAACTGCGTCTGTTGCAAGCCAATATATATTCTCATATGCACGTACACTTTGAGCTTTGCAACAGGAATATGATTTACCGAAGTAGAAAATTTGTAAAATTAAACAAAAAAAATTGAAGTGTTATGTTTTATTTCAAATTTAATTTACCATTTAACTTATCTAATAATCTTAGGTACAATTTTATGGTTGAAAATGAGGAAAACTCTATATTTTGAAGATATTAGAGAAAAACAGATTTTTTTTTATTGTTTTAATGGTTTTTTGATTAAATGAATATTTTAAATTAAGTTTATGCCTTTTAATAAATTTTCACGTCAAAATTATAAAAAATGACTTTTGTAAACGTTTCTTCGTCGTTTTGGGGCCTTAAAAATGGTTTTTTTAAGGAACACTTAATTATTACATACAGAATAAGTTCAATTACAACAGAATATTTCAGTTTAATGTATGAAGAAAAATTCGTGTTTCAATATTCATTTATTTTACCACGCGGTTAGTCTTACAAACTAGTAAATGTAGTAAAGCAGTCGGTTTAATTGTTAACAAGATCACTTAGTAAGTTAAGTTAAGAAATATCTCGGCATATTACCACTTAAATGCTGCCAAAATGTTCAACTGATAATTTAACATTGGCAATGTTTTTTTTTCATGTGCTAAGTTTCAGAAAAAAAAAACAGAGGAAAACAGCAAAATATTTTTTTTTAACATTCGATCCAAAGGGTCTTTTTAGAATTGGGTTAATTAATTTTTATTATTATTTTTTAAATCACTATTATTATTAAATTTAAAATTATAAAGGTTTGTAACTCCTCCTGTATGGTTGCTGGGTGGATTAAGTAGCACTGCAGCCATGCTGCTGATCCCGAGCCCGAACAAAGGAGGAGGGTTGCTAGGTTAGGCTAGTAATCTACCTGGGGAAAAAACAATAAGCCGCTCACAGACCTAGACTAGCATCGGAACAAGGACGGACCTCAAAGATGACAACACCCTAGAAAAAGGAACATGAAATGGAAAAGAACATTATTAGAATTGCTGCGTGGAACATTATATCCTGATCATCAAAGGAGTGCAAAACGATAGAAGAACTGAAGGTCCACGAAGTTGACATATGTGCACTAAGTGAAACGAGGAGAGACGGAAAAACGAAAAATGGAAATCATATATAGTGGCGTACCACGAAACAAAATAGCTCACTGGGGGGTAGGGCTACTAATAAAAAAAAATTTCAACAGAGCACTGAGGAGGAAAAGTATATCAATGACAATATGTGACAAGTGACATTAAATATAAACGAAGAAAAAATATGCTTGATAGATGTATATGCACCAGATATCAGTAAAGATAGAGATGAGCAAGAACAGTTTTACGCAGACTTGAAGGCAAACCAACAGGAAAAACTAATAATAATAGACAGTCTCAATGCCAGAATAGGCAACGAAGAATTGCCAAACATAACACAAAAATTTAACGGAGAAGAGACAAATGATAATGGCGATATGCTGAAATCCTTCTCTAAACACCTAAATACCTTAAAAATAAATAATACTTTTTTCAGACATGATATAAAATACAAATATATATGGCAAAACTCTAGAGGTCAACAATCAGTAATAGATTATATTATATTTATTAAAATTTATGCCAGAAACAATAATAGATATACAAACGTTGAATTCGGCTAATATAGGTAGCGGTCACAAATTATTCTTATGTAAACGCAGACTTAAAATAAAAACCCCACCGAAACTAAAACCTATATACATTAACAAATAACTTTGGAACAGACAGAAAGAATTATAAGGAATCTTAAAAATAGAAAAACATCAGGACCAGACGACTTTACAAATGAGATGCTAAAATATGGAGGAGAAAACCTACATCAACAACTAGCACAACTCTTTACAAACATAACAAAAAATCAAAAATAACCTAAAGATTGGAAAACTAGCATAAAAGTCTCAATATTCAAAAAAGGGCAAAAGGCATCGCCCGAAAACTACCGCGGAATAACGCTCCTGAATACTACCTTAAAAATATTAACAAAAATCATACTAGAAGAAATGAGCAAGTATATTCAAATAAGAGAAGAACAACAGGAATTCCGTAAAAATCCATCGACCTTAAATACCATATTTATAGTAAGGCAGATAATGGAAAAAGATAAAGAATTTAACAAATCTGCATACATATGTTTCGTCGACATGACTCAAGCCTTCGATAGAGTGAAATTAACAGATGTTATAAAAATATTACAAGAAAAGCAGACAAATCAGAAGTTAATAAAAATCATACATGGCATTAACACAGAGTGCAAAACAAATATAAAAATGAGACATCTACTGAGCAAGGAAGCAAAAAATAAACGCCGGAATAAGACAAGGCGATTCACTTAGGTCCTTTATCTCGTTATGGACAAAAAATAGTAGCAAAACTCTCACCATCTCACTGTTAAGTAACATCATTTTTTCTATGCGATTGAGTTTGAATAGGACACCACTGTAATATGTAGCTGCTTTATATGATGAAATTTTGAATAAAGTTTTAAAATTTTAAATCAAGTTTAAATTGAAACATGTTTTTCCGCCAACATACTATAGAAGGACAATAATTTAAATTTACACAAGAAATCAGGTTTTGTATAAATCTAATTTAATCCTATATCTATACATATTGTTCATTCGAATAAAAGCCTTTGTGTAACTTTTCAGGAGAACAAAGAAAACGAATAACGTTTTTCAAAACTTATTAAACATACAATGATTTAGTATAAGTATTTCATATTTAGGTTTAAATTTGAAATCTCTTAACTCGTTTTAACCCCCTGTGAAGGTTTAATATTACATCAGAAAAACTCTAACACTGGTTTAAAAGGTGGCTTAATGGTTTAAAGTTAAACTGAAATTAAGACCTTGGCACTACCCAGCTTTAAAAATTCTATTGTGATGGTTACAGACGCAATAGAAATGTCAGTTTATGTTACGTCTTGTGTCGGTAAAGAAGACCAGAAATCCGGTTTACTGTCCTGAAACTAGATGAGGGAATAACCCGAATATTGTTTTTTAATATCTTGTCACATAAAAGTGGACCAAACCAATTTTTTGTTGTAGAGTCGAATGTAAACTTAAGAATCTACATATTGGTGAGCTCGAAATATCTCTGCGTTAATGTGACAGTTGGAGATTTAAACTCAATACAGTAAGAAAATTGGATAATTAAGAGATTTATAGTTTTAGTTAATAAGGGCGTTCGAAACTTTATACTTCTGGAGAGATCTTCCTTTGTTCAGTTATTAAAGTTGGGAAGCCTAAAGCTTAAAGTTATCGTTTCCAAATTAAACACCTTTGGTTTAATGTGGTATTTAATGTATATTTCTCGTGAGAAAAGGCAATATATGTGTGTAACAGCTAATAATGTAACCAGTTTAGGACATATTTTTTTCTTTTTCTGTTAGAGCTTTCTGAATGGTGTAACCAAACTTGTTTATTGATTTTTGTAATTTTTTTCGAGAGTATCGAAGAGTATAAAAGTAGAGATACATTTTGCTAGATTCATCTGGATTTACTGAGTGTTCCACTGACAATATTTGTTTTTGACACTTGTTTTATGTTCTCGAATCCAGGTAGAGATTTTTCTGTTCGTTTGCTCTATGTACAATCTGTGGCAGTCTCTGCATGGGATGCTGTAAACTCCCTGGTTTTCAAGTTTTCTCTTGTCCTTGGGGTTATCCAGGATGTCTGCCAGAATATTTTGTGGTTTGTATGCTGTGCCTATGTTGTGTTTTCTTAGAACTCTTCCAATCCTATCTATAACTCCTTTTACATATGGTAATAGGATTCTACTTTTGTTGAGGCTCCGTTCTTCCGTCTTTATCTGTGGATGGCGCTGCCTTTCTAATGCTCTCCGTATGGACTGATCTTTATATCCGTTTTGCTTGAGTACCATAGCAATTTGTGTAATGTCTTGTTGTCTCATATCTGGTTCGGTGAGTCGGTATGATCTCGATACGAGAGTGTTGGATATATATATATATATATATATATATATATATATATATATATATATATATATATATATATATATATATACATATACATATATATATATATATATATATATATATATATATATATATATATATAGTTATATCTATATATTCTGCTCCTTTCTTATTACTAGTAGTGACCCGTGGCTCCATGTTGTAGTACTTGCTTGCGGCAGTATACTGAACTTATTTATTAATTTTTTTATATTTGGTCTGGCCACATACATGGTAGTTGTTTGCAGAAATGCAATAACGTCCGTGGCAGCACTAGCGCGTTGTCTAAAAGTTGCTGTAAAATACAAAAATGTATATTTCGGCATTTGGACAACGTCGACGGGTATTATAATATTCTCGCCTTGGGATATAAATAAGTGGTCAAGTACAAGTTGGACTTGCACAATTAGTGCGTTGATTGCTTTTAATATAAAAATTTTTCTTACGGAGGTATAAAATGATCAATGACTTCACAAAACACACCCCAGATGAATTTTCAATAAAGTTTTACCGATCTTTTTCGCTTAATCTACATTCTGTGGAGAAGATTCCAGAATTTTTCCAAAATTTTTTGATCAGTAATTTTTGAGAGGAAAGACAGTGATTTTTCGCAATTTTTTGAAAATAATCCAAAGAAAAGTGTACGCAAGTATTACATTATATGTATTCTTGAACTCGTGTATTTTCAAGCGTTCATTTGACACCCCACTCGATGACCTGGTAATTTTTTTTTCACTTCCGATTTCACCCCAAAACTAAAGTCAAAATTTAACTTTCAAAACAACACGGCTCTGATGAGGCCATCAATTCTTATATTAGTGCCAAATTTGAACTTTCTATATCAAATAGTTTCGGAGAAATCAGGTGTGATAGACAGACAGACGGAACACTAAAAAAGGTAAAATTCCTACTCAGGTGGGGAGGTAACAATAAAACAAAAATTTTAGCAATAGAAAATAAAAACACTATTGTTTTTCTTTATTTTATTAAATCAGATGCGGATCTCTCTGTTACACTTTTCATTACATTCCGGTTTGACATTTAAGGCTTGCTTAAAACATTACAAGCTTTCAGATTTGTCCTTTTATCTGATATTTCATTAATTCTATTAACAGTCAAAATCACTGAAATTGATATTCACCGAACAGTCTCTAAACTTTCAGAATCTCCGTCACTCACTACCTGAGAGTATATTTTGCTAATAGTAGTTTTTTTCAACTATGTTGAGTTTAATTTCGATTTCACAATTTAGGGCATTTCCTGTAAATGATTTTTTATGGTAAAAATTGAACAGAATTGACCAATTTACAGGTAAAGTATCTGTTTTTCAATAATATTTTTAACGTTGTTCTAATTATTTGACCGATGATTAAATTTTCTTGTTAAGATCAGTTAGAAATATTAATCAATAGAAACAGGTTTTGTTATTAAAAATAATTATTAAATTGCAGCTAAATTTTGACTTGGAATATGGTTGTTCATTTGTAATCTTCTGGGGGATGAAAGTATGTTCTTTTCTTGCCAGCAATTTCATACTAGCTAAATCTTCAAAAACTATTAATTTTAATGTGCATGCCAAAAATTCTAAAATAATCTTATTTCTATGTCTAGTTAACTCCATATCTTATATTCAGTAAGTAATTATACAGAATATAATTGCATGTATAAAGCTTTCATAAATTATATGTGATGGATGTTTTCAGCCTGTACTAAAATGAAAGATTACACAGGTTAACGATGAAAAAACTTTTTTATTAATTTTACCTGATTCCTATGTTTTTTGGTGTGTCGAGTTCGAAAATAATAACAGAAAAGTTGTATCACCAATTGTTCACATGTTAATATTCAAAATGTGAAAAGTTTATTTTTTTATCATTCGAATGTTATTAGGTTGGCAATAAAATCAGAATTTTATAAGGTAGGCAGTAAAATCAAATGTTAATAGGTTGGCAGTTCCGATAAATGTCACAGCTGTTTGTTTTCTTCCAGTTATTAAAACCTCGCATTGCAGTGTTTAACCCATGTGCTTTAATTTACACTCAAAGTATGGTTAATCGTGGTTGTAAAAACTCTCCCAACACTTTTTGTTATGTGGTGAGTTTGTAGTTAAAAAACATTAAAGAAACATTACTGACTTTGTAAAAAAAGTATACTTTGCATATTTTGGTGTAGAAAAATGTTGGGTTCTCGTATGTTATGTTTGTGTCGAGGATCTTAGGAAATGGTATAGAAAGAAAAGAAAGCTTTTAGATTTGCAGTACCCATGGTATGGAGAGAGCAAAAAAATCATTCAAGTGATTGTTAGTTTCGCAGCGTTGATATTTCTGGATATAACTTCAAAAATAAGAAAGAAATTGTCTATCCTAACTTTACTTCAGCTGATCGGCCGGTAGGACATGGACCGGGACTTCCTATCCCTGAGCCACCTCAGTTTATTGATGATGTTTTACAGTCCAGTCCTGAATTTAATGAAAGTCGACCGGATGATGATGAGTTTCAATGTTCTCTAGAAAGTGAAAGATTTGGGTTTGACCAAAGAAAAAGCAGAATTACTTGGTTCTAGGCTAAAAGAAAAACATTTATTGGAATCTGGAACATCTATTTACCATTATAGAACAAGAGATCAACAGTTTGCTCAGATTTTCAAGCAGGAGGAGGATTTGGTTTACTGCCATGTTATTGGTAGTCTAATGAACGAATTTGGCATTGAGTACAAGAAGGAAGATTGGAGGCTTTTTATAGACTCATCAAGAACTAAGTTGGGAATGTGGAATCTTTGGCAGAATGACACTACTCAGTATATATCACCACTACACCAAACACTTTATTTTTGCACTCTACGCGCGTTTCGCTAACCGTGTTAGCTTCATCAGGAGCGATGATTGACTCAATATCATGTGACTCATGAAGCTAACATGGTTAGCGAAACGCGCGTCGAGTGCAAAAATAAAGTGTTTGGTGTAGTGGTGATATATACTGAGTAGTGTTATCAAAAAACTAATTTAAAAGGTATTCTGTTACACAACGGAAATACTTATGATTGCTTGTTATATATATATATATATATATATATATATATATATATATACATACATATATATATATATATATATATATATATATATATATATATATATATATATATATATATGTATTTATATATATATATATATATATATATATATATATATATATATATATATATATATACATATATATATATATATATATATATATATATATATATATATATATATATATATATATAGAGTGACCCATATGTATGGAATATTGATTCCACAGCATTTATTAATCAGCGTGTCAAAAAAAATGTTTAAATAAAAGTTATAGGTTGTTATACGGCGCATATGCTGACGTTAACCATAAAATATTTTGAACTGTCAGTTCGAAGAAATTACGCCATCTTGATTTTTTTTAAATGGGAAGCCCTGTATATTATTTTATTTTTGAGTCCTACTAAAAATTCTAGATATTATATGAATAAATTGAATATGTTGAAACATATAGTATGTTAGAAAAATAATATCTAGAATATTTAGTAGGACTGAAAAAATAAAAATAATGCACAGGGTTTCTCATTTTAAAAAAATCAAGATGGCGTAATTTCTTCGAACAAAAACATTTTATTGTCAATGTCAGTACGTGCGCCGTATAACACCCTATAACTTTTATTTAAATATTCTTTTGATACACTGATTAATAAATGCTGTGGTATTATTCCATATATATGGGGCACCCTGTATATATATATATATATATATATATATATATATATATATACATATATATATATATATATATATATATATATATATATATATATGTATATATATATATATATATATATATATATATATATATATATATATATATATATATATATACAGGGTGCCCCATATATATGGAATAATACCACAGCATTTATTAATCAGTGTATCAAAAGAATATTTAAATAAAAGTTATAGGGTGTTATACGGCGCACGTACTGACATATAAAATGCAACGTCTCTCTGTCTGTCTGTCTGTCTGTCCGTTAGTGCGCCTATCACTGAAAAAAACCACTTATCCGATTTACGTACTTTTTTTTTAAAACATACATATGTTCGCTGGCCAGGTTATAGGCTATATTTTATTACGATAGGTAGCATAAGGAATGAGCAGTGACGTAAAATAGTGAATGATGTCGGAAATAAGTTTGCCGCTAGCGCGTGCCTTTGCAATACACAGCCTAAACCATTAAATATGGAACAATATTATGTAGCAAAGAATATCTGTAATGTATAATCTATAATATATATAAAATGCATTGTCTCTCTGTCTGTTTGTCTTTCCATTAGTGCGTTTATCACGCGGGAACCACTTATCCGATTTACCTGTCTTTTTTTAAATTCATACATATATTCTTTGGCCAGGTTATATAATAATAATAATAATCTATATCTATAATATATATAAAATGCAATGTTTGTCTGTCTGTCTGTCCGTTAATGCGCTTATCCCTCGAGAACCACTTATCCGATTTTCGTACTTTTTTCTTTTAAAAACATTCATATGTTCTCCGGCCAGGTTATAGGCTATATTTTATTACGATAGGTAGCATAAGGAATGAGCAGTGACAATAATAGTAAATGAAGTCGGACAAAGTTTGCAGCTAGCGCGTTCTCTTGCAATACATAGTCCAAACCATTAAATATGAAACGATATTATGTAGCAGAGAATATCTATAATATATATAAAATGCAATGTCTCTCTGTCCGTCTGTATGTCTGTCTGTCTGTCCGTCCGTCCGTTAGTGTGCTTATCACTGGACACATATTTATCCGATTTACGTGCTTTTTTTTAACCATACGTATGTTCTCTGGCTAGGTTATAGGATATATTTTATTAGATGACATAAGGAATAAGCAGTGACGATAATAGTGAATTAAGTCGGAGAAATGTTTGCCGCTGGCGCGTTCTCTTGCAATACACTCCCTAAAGCATTAAATATGGAACAATATCATGTAGCAAAGAATACAATATATATAAAATGCAACGTCTCTCTGTCTGTCTGTCTGTCCGTTAGTGCGCTTATCACTCGAGAACCACTTATCCGATTTATGTGTTTTTATAAATTTATACATATGTTCTATATAATTCGATATAAGCCTAGATAATGGGAGATAAGGTGAGAGCTTCACATTCTACTGTCGATTTCCAAGGAAAAACACCACCTACTATTCCCATATTGCAGTCAAGGATGCCCGATGTTGTCTTCAGACAGCGCATCATAAAACGTATTTTAATGAAGCTAGACACCAAGAAGGCTTCTGGCGCTGACGGAATACCTGCCATAGTTCTCAAAAACTGTGCAAGGGAACTAACACCAGTTTTCTGTAGACTTTTTAACCTATCCTACAGAAAGGGAATATTTCCGTCCTGCTGGAAATGTGCCACGGTTCAGCCGATACCTAAAAAAGGTAAGAAGACCTTGCAAAATAACTACCGACCAGTTGCACTGCTTTCAATAATATCGAAAGTCATGGAAAAGGTTATCAATGAGCATCTTCTAAAATATCTTGAACGATTCAATATTATTAGCGATCACCAATGTGGTTTTCGTAAACATAGATCAACAGGAGATCTTCTGACTTATGTAACACATGTTTGGAGCAACGCAATTGAACACTTTGGAGAATCTCGAGCGGTTGCTCTTGACATATCCAAGGCATTCGACCGTGTTTGGTACGATGGACTGTTGGCTAAGTTGCGCTCTTATGGTATGTCTGAAAGGTTCTGTTTGTGGCTCTCATGTTTCCTCAGAGAGCGTTCTTTGCGAGTGGCGGTCGACGGATTTCTTTCTAACACCCTCACTATCAACGCCGGTGTGCCCCAGGGCTCCATACTGTCTCCTATTCTCTTTCTCATTTACATTAACGATCTGCTGGAAAAGACCGGGAATCCAATCTATAGCTTTGCAGATGACAGTACGCTTGTCTCTTCATTCACCTTGAATGCTCGGACATCGGCTGCTCAGGCGAATATCCGCAGACAGCAGGAGGTCGTACAACTTAACGAAGACCTGGAAGAAATTCTATCTTGGGGTGACAGTAACCAAGTGGAATTTAACGCTACAAAAACCCAAGCGGCAGTTTTTTCTAAAAAAGTTAACGTTGCTGAACCCGAGATAGTTATGTCGGGGCACTCCATTCCCCTCGTCGCTTAATTTGTTGGGCGTTAGTTTGGGAGCAAATATGTCTTGGCATGAACATGTTGCAGGCATAGCAAGGAGAGCTTCTCAAAAGTTGGGAATATTATTTAGAACCAGAAAGCTTTACACCCCACAGCAACTGATAATTCTTTACAAAGCCCAAATTCGACCAACTATGGAATACTGCTCCCACGATTGGGGCTCCGCTCCCAAACATACACTGCATTTGTTGGATTCTGTTCAGAGAAGAGCGGTCCGTCTGATTGGGGACCCGGAATTGACCGGCGGCCTTGATTCGCTGGAACATCGAAGAACGGTTGGCGACTTGAGTCTATTCTACAAGTATTTTCATGGAAAGTGTTCGAAGGATGTAGCCCGCTTAATTCCTCCCAAAGCGGTGCATGTTAGAAATACACGTCGCGCTGGTGCTTCGCATCCGTATGAGGTTCAGCTTGTTACTCCGCGTACAACGCTTTTCAAGCAATCTTTTATATGGAGAACGTCATCCCTTTGGAATAATTTGCCCAGCGCTGTGTTTCCCACCGAGTACAATTTACAGCTATTCAAGAACAACGTGAATCGCTTTTTCCGCACTCGTGCCGCTCCTGGAGCGCTTTAGGGACTTCCCTGTAGCACGTGTGCTAGACCCATAAAAAAAAAAAAAAAAAAAAAAAAAAAAAATGGGAGATAAGGAGAAATAATGGGAGATAAGGTGAGATAATGGGAGATAAGTATTAATAATGGAAGATAAGGAGAGATAATGGGAGATAAGCAGAGATAAGTCTAGATAATGGGAGTTATGGTGAGATAATGGGAGATAAGGAGAAATAATGGGAGATAAGGAGAAATAATGGGAGATAAGTCGAGATAAGCCTAGATAATGGGAAATAAGGTGAGATAATGGGAGATAAGGAAAAATAATGGGAGATAAGGAGAAATAATGGGAGATGAGCAGAGATAAGCCTAGAAAATGGAAATTATGTAGAGATAATGGGAAATAAGGAGAAATATTGGGAGATAAGGAGAAATAATGGGAGATATTTTATTGCGTTGGGTAACATAAGGAATAAACAGTGACGATAGTAGTGAATCAAGTCCACGCGAGCGGAGCCGCGGCCCGGCTAGTATATATATAAATTAATACACACAATAAAATTTCGTTCGTCTA
Source organism: Pachyrhynchus sulphureomaculatus (assembly GCA_019049505.1). Classification (NCBI taxonomy): domain Eukaryota; kingdom Metazoa; phylum Arthropoda; class Insecta; order Coleoptera; family Curculionidae; genus Pachyrhynchus; species Pachyrhynchus sulphureomaculatus. The sequence goes on from CM032448.1 coordinate 54,178,581, forward strand.
ACAATGAATTTGCACGACGTTTTTATATATATATATATATATATATATATATATATATATATATATATATATATATATATACATATATATATATATATATATATATATATATATATATATACATATATATATATATATATATATATATATATATATATATATATATATATATATATATATATATATATATATATATATTATTAGCGGGCACGGTTTAAGTGTTCGAAATGAACGCGGAGGGAGACTGACAGAGTACTGTTAACAAAATCACTTAATAATCACAAATAATTGATTCAAATTGCCTAAGAGAGAACTTTATATGTAGTATATATATATAAATTAATATATAACACAATAAAATTTCGTTCGTCTAACAATGAATTTGCACGACGTTTTATACATATATATATATATATATATATATATATATATATATATATATATATATATATATATATATATATATATATATATATATATACATATATATATATATATATATATATATATATATATATATATATATATATATATGTATATATATATATATATATAATATATATATATATATATATATATATATATATATACATATATATATATATATATATATATATATATATGTATATATATATATATATATATATATATATATATATATATATATATATATATATACATATATATATATATATATATATATACATATATATATATATATATATATATATATATATATATATATATATATATATATATATATATATATTATTAGCGGGCACGGTTTAGGTGTTCGAAATGAACGCGGAGGGAGACTGACAGAATACTGTTAACAAAATCACTTAATATTCACAAATAATTGATTCAAAAAATTGCCTAAGAGAGAACTTTATATGTGTACAACAGCTAGTCATACCAGATAGAATCTAACGAGGAATCAGATAGACTTCATTCTTATTAACCAGAAATACCTGATATAAATTCAGGTCATAATCCACTAGTAATGATATTTAAAGTAACTCTTAAAAAATAAAAAGGGAAAACACGCATACCTACTACTTAAAGATGATAAAACTAGGTTAGAAATAAAACAAGCCATAAGCCAAAGCTTGAAAAACAAAGAGAATCATAGGGATTTGAACGATGAATGAAGAAAAAATAAAAGAGAAGATTTTAGAGGTTGGGCAGAGTGACATAAATGATAACAAACAAACAAGAAACAAAGATGGATAACAAATGAAATTCTGGATTTGATGGGAGACAGAAGGGAACACAAAGGTAAAGATGCGCTAAAGTACAAACAGGTAGATAGAATAATAAAGCGAAAAATAACACAAGAAAAAGAGGCTTCTGTGGATGAAAAGGGTAAAGAAATAAAAGAACTAGAAAAGAAATATGATACATTTGGAGCCCATAAAGAGATTAAAAAAATGACAAGAGCAGGCAGAAAGAAAAGTTATACCTTAATTAAAGATAAAGCAGGAAAATTTATTTTAGATGTCACTCAAAGAATTAAAAGACACAAGCGCGAATGGAGCGCCTATCACAGAAACCGAAGTAATCTACGCCATTAAATGAACAAAAGATGGAAGAGCAACTGGTTCTGATAGTATTTCTGATCAATTACTAAAACTAATATAATATGAGCCATTACATATTCTTATAGATTTGTAAAACATCATTAATAATACAGGAATGATACCATCAAAATAGCTTCAATCAATTTTCGTCATACTCTCAAAGAAAACGAATGCGAAAGAGTGCTCAGATCATAAAACCATAAGTTTGATGTTTCACACTTTAAAGGTTTTTCTTGTGGTAATTCATAATCGTATTCACGACAAACTGGAGGCTGATACGAGTGCAAGTCAACTTGGATTCTGTAACGGATTGGAAACTAGAGAAGTACTGCTTGCAGTAAACGTTTCAATTCAAAAATGCGTAGACATGAATAAATAAATTTGCCTAGGATTCATAGATTATTACCATTTTTTTTATGGGCCTAGCACACGTGCTGCAGGGAAGTTCCTAAAGCGCTCCAGGAGCGGCACGTGTGAGGAAAAAACGATTCACATTGTTTTTGAATCGCTGTAAATTGTACTCGGTGGGAAAGACAGCCCTGGGCAAATTATTTCAAAGGGATGATGTTCTCCATATAAAAGACTGCTTGAAAAGCGTTGTACGCGGGGTAACAAGCCGAACTTCATAGGGATGTGAAGTACCAGCGCGACGTGTATTTCTAACATGCACTGCTTTGGGAGGAATTAAGCGGGCTACATCCTTCGAACACTTTCTATGAAAATACCTGTAGAACAGACTCAAGTCGCCAACCGTTCTTCGATGTTCCAGCGAATCAAGGCCGCCGGTCAATTCCGGGTCTCCAATCCGACGAACAACTCTTCTCTGAACAGAATCTAACAAATACAGTGTATGTTTGGGAGCGGAGCCCCAAACATGGGAGCAGTATTCCATAGTTGGTCGAATTTGAACTTTGTAAAGAATTAACAGTTGTTGTGGAGTGTAAAGCTTTCTGGTTCGAAATAATATTCCCAACTTTTGAGAGGCTCTTCTTACTATGCTTGCGACATGTTCATGCCAGGACATATTTGCTCCCAAACTAACGCCCAACCAATTGAATGATGATGTTAGAGGAATGGAGTGCCCCGAGTGTCGGGTTCAGCAACTTTTTTAGAAAAAACTGCCGCCTGAGTTTTTGTAGCCTTAAATTCCATTTGGTTACTGTCACCCCAAGATAGAATCTCTTCCAGGTCCTTGTTAAGTTGAACGACTTCCCGCTGTCTGCGGATATTCGTCTGAGTAGCCGATGTCCGAGCATTCAAAGTGAATGAAGAGATAAGCGTACTGTCATCTGCAAAGCTGTAGATTGGGTTTCCGGTCTTTTCCAGCAGATCGCTAATGTAAATGAGAAAGAGAAAGGGAATGATTTGGCTGTACTTCCATACAACTATTTAGAGCAACTGTGTCTCAGATTACAATAACTAATACAACATCCTAGTCACTCTAAGAAGAAGAAGAAGAAGAACACTATGAATAGAAATTATGTTGGGAAGTTGTCAATCATCGCTCTTGATGAAGCTAACATGGTGAGCGAAACGCGTGTCGACTGCAAAAATAAAAAAAAGTGTTTGGTGCACTAGTGATATATACTGGGTAATATATGGAAATGATAACTGAACTTAATTATCTGTTATTTTTAAGTTTACTTATAAATTTAAATGTTTTACACGAGTTCAATTATTGAAATAAGTAATTTTTTACAGGGTACCTTGGAAAGTTCTAAAGATAGAGAAAATTTTTTTCCATATTTGTCGGTATTAGCAGTGTGTCTGTTATGCCCCTGATAAAAACTGAAGATACCTATGTGTCTCTAATATATTTTTTAAATTTTGTTACTGCCCGTAATTGCAAATTTTATTATTTTTTCTTATAAAATTAAAAAAGTTTACTTTATTAACAAGATTAACAGTAAATAAACTAATTTTTTGTAATTTCTCAGGCGAAGTAAAGTTTTTTATTATATTTCGAAAATTTCTTTATTTTATGTTAGTCTTGGAGGAATTCCAAGCAAGTTAATTATACTTACTATATCTATATTAGAAATTCTATGAAAGTAGTACCCATATTTCTTCGATGTCCAGTGCATACTCTATCCTCCATTCAGAATCAAATTATGGGTGACATAATTGCATTTATAATGGTTTCATAAATTATATTGGATACGTTATATCCATGTATTACATTCTGTGCCAAAACTAATGATCGTAATTCAAAAGTATCTAGTTATTATTTTATATTTTTAGTTAGATATTCGATCTTATTTAGTTACTTAAAAAATATGTAAAATTTTCCTTATGCTACAAATTAATCCAAGAATAAAGTTGCCACATTTTAGTTCTTATACAATACATATAAATAAACAACGATTATTTTGATTAAATCTGTAACAACAGACATATGATAAGAGTTTATCTACCTAGACAGTATTTTAACAAAACAACAATTTAACTACAATCATGTTCAAATATTTCTTAGGAGTAAAAGTAGTTTAGCTAGAAATTTTGAGAAATAATAAATTTTAGCATCACGCATTCCCTGCTTCAATATAAAGATGGTTTACCCTGCCGTGTTGCCATAATCAATTGTAAAAGTTTCAGATATTAATAATATATATATATATATATATATATATATATATATTATATATATATATATATATATATATATATATATATGTATATATATATATATATATATATATATATATATATATATATATATATATATATATATACTTATATATATATATATATATATATATATATATATATATATATATATATCCTCTGTTGAGATCTCCCTGGGGGAGGTGTTTGACTATGTGTCTAAACTTGCCATAAATAAGGGACCGGGTCCTGATGGTATATCTCCCAGATTTTTAGTTGACTGTGTCTATGCTTTGGCCAAACCGCTCCATATGCTTTTTAAAATGTCCCTAGAGAGCGGTGTTTTTCCTGACCAATGGAAATATAGCTTCATTACTCCAGTATTTAAGTACGGCGACAAATCAGACGCTAGAAATTATCGACCTATTTCTATTCTAAGTTCTATTCCAAAAGTATTCGAAGAAAGAAATTGTTTGCGACAAATTAAAACCATTCATAAAACCTTTTTTGGTTCCGGAACAGCACGGTTTCGTTGGTGGCAGATCGACGGCTACAAACCTAATCTTGGTGGTTCAAAGTACTATTGATGTAATGGAGGCGGGTGGTCAGGTTGAAATGGTTTATACTGATTTCAGCAAGGCCTTCGACACAGTCAACCACGATATCCTGATAGGGAAGTTAAGAGGTTAGGGTTTTGTGGAGCACTACTGAATTGGTTGACCTGCTACCTTACATACAGAAAACAGTTTGTTAAAGTAAAGGGCTTTGTGTCGAGTGAGGTGTCTGTTGCATCGGGTGTGCCGCAGGGTAGCCACCTGGGCCCGTTGCTGTTTAATATATTTATTAACGACCTACGAAAGGTGATTCTATTTTCAAGGCCCTTGTTTTTTGCAGATGACTTGAAATTATCTACGGCAATTCATTCTGTTGACGATGCTATGAGACTGCAGGGAGACTTGGATAAGGTGAGGAGAAACAAAATGAAACTAAATATTCAAAAATGTAAGATTATGTTGTTCTTTCGAGTGAAAGTTCCGCTTTTGTATGACTACAGTATTAATAATTTTCTTCTCGAAAGAGTCTCCTCATTGTGTGACTTGGGTATTTATTTGGACACTAAGCTTGATTTTCATATTCATTATGACTTTATTACTAACAAATGTATTAAACTCCTTGGCTTCGTCTGTAGGAATACTAGGGATTTCCGGACCGTAGATAGCGTGAATATTTTGTACAAGGCCTTGGTGAGATCTTCTTTGGAGTATCTGTCATGTGTGTGGTCGCCATCGTATGCTGTGCATATTGAGAGTGTTGAAAGGGTACAGAGGAAGTATGCTAGATATGTCTCTTGCAAATTTAAGTGGAACATCACTGCCTATGGGGACCAGCTACGAAGACTTCAGCTGCAATCACTTTCAAGGCGAAGGAAAGTTGCTGATATATGTTTCTTATTTCGACTTGTAAATGGTCATATAGACTGCTCTGATCTCTTGAGTCTGATAAATTTTCACGTTCCACCAAGATCAACAAGGGACCACGTACTCTTTGCCCCGAGGTACCACAGATGTAACTATGGCCTATTCTCGCCGATCACTAGAATCACTAATGGTGCCAGTGAAGCGGATCTTGATTTTTTTAATCTCTCTTTAAAACGTTTAAAAGAAAAACTGTTGACAGTCCACTGAGTTTTTGAAATGATAATTACTGGTGTTGTTATTGTATTGTATTGTTATAAGTTTACTATATTATTGAAATTTTTCTGTAAATACTATGTATAAAATGGGTCTGCCCGTAGATAAATAAATAAATAAAAATAATATATATATATATATATATATATATATATATATATATATATATATATATATATATATATATATATATATACCTATATATATATATATATATATATACATATATATATATATATATATATATATATATATATATATATATATATATATATATATATATATAAATTTCTTTGCTTTCGTTTGTTAAAATATGTCCTAGTTATATGCTATATTAGATAAATATTACTTTTTGATGTATTTTATGAAGTGAATTTTCGCTGTGGCAACGTAGCTTGAAGAAAACAGTGCGCGCCGACGCGGGCGTTCTTTCAAATTTCGAATCACATACGCTGATCGGATTTTCTTTTAAAAGATACTAGAATAAATGCGTGCCTTGCACGCGCATGTATTCCATATAATCTAAAGTATCGTTCTAATTAATTATACATAATTTTTATTGTATATCATATAAAAGTATCAAAGTTATTAGAAATAACACCTTGTGCAAATCATTTTAATAAATAAACTGTACACCTACTCTACAGCTTTAGATTAAATCGCTTAATAAATGCTTATATGTTTTGTATATTATAAATCATGTATATTAATTGGCTAATAAAATGGGAGAGGGGGTTCAAGCAGTTGCATCCTACAGATCGTGTTATAATTCTTTTCAAGGTTTTCGAAGAAGAGGAGTTTAGGAATTGTAATATTTGTTCATTATTTTCAATTATTTATATTTATTCATATATAATGGGTCATGCATTTTTTTAGAGTCCTTTGAGTCGCAGAGTCTGACATGTGTTATTTTTCCATTATTTTCTCGTACTTAATATATATGAAAGATTAAAGAGAAAGGCCGGGGGAGACGGATTCTTCTTGTTCTTCTTTCTTGTATGGTGTGTCATATAAGTAGGCATACTGCCTGTGTTATCTCCATTAGGCCTCTTCCGATATGGACGTCCAGCACTCCTTCCACCTTTTCGGAGGTCTGCCCCTAGTTCTTCTACCGCAGGGCCATCCAATCTACGTGTTTATTATAATGTTTTCTTCTAGTTCTGGTCCATTTGGATCCTACTCCTGTATCTTCTTTAGTTCATTCTTCTACTTTAGTAACTGCTGGTGTTTACTTATTCATTCGATTTTTATTTCTTGGATCTTACTTAGTTCTTGTAGATCTTTGCTGCGGATTTTATCGTGGATAGTTTTTCCATGTATATCCCTTCATTTCTGTTTTCCTCATCATTTGTGCTATTTTACATATGTCAGCTCTTGTTTATATAGCATATGTGAGGATCGATCTCACTCTTGTCTTGTATATTCTTATTTTACTTTACATCGTGAGGTATTTATTTTTCCATACTATAGCCGTCTAACATCCTGCTATTAGTGAAAACTTCATACTGTAGTTTTACTTCCTTGTTTAAGTCTCCGTAGCTTGTTATCATTATTCCCAGGTATTTAAAATTATTAACCTGTTCAATTGGATCTCCAGCTTGCATTTTAATAATCCTTTTGAAGCTACCATACATTTTGTCTTGGTTGTATTATGGAAGTGTGTGTTGCCCATTTGTATCCTCTAGTTTTTGGAAGATTCTCCACTATTTTGTCCATGACAAGGTTGAAGATGAAGGGACTAAGTGAATCGCCTTGTCTTACTCCGGCGTTTATTTTTACTCCCCTGTTCACTAGATGTCCCACTTTTATATTTGTTCTACATTCTGTGTTAATATATATGATTTTTATTAGCTTTTGGTTTGTCTGCTTTTCCTGTAATAATTTTATAATATTTGTTAATTTCACTCTATCGAAGGCTTGAGTCATGTCGACGAAAGACATATAGGCAGGTTGAATTGAACATTCCCATTATCTGCCTCACTATGGTCGATCGATTTTTTGCAGAATTACTGTTGTTCTTCTCTTTTTTGAATATCCTTGCTCATTTCTTCCAGCACGATTTTTGTTAATACTTTTAAGGTAGTATTTAGGAGCGTTATTCCGCGGTAGTTTTCGGGAAACGTCTTTTGTCCTTTTTTGAATATTGACATTGTTATGCTAATTTTTCCATCTGTAGCTATTTGTCCATGTTTTACTATGTTTGTAAAGAGCTGTGCTAGTTGTTGATATAGATTTTCTCCTCCATATATCAGCATCTCATTTGTAATGTCGTCTGGTCCTGAGGCTTTTCTATTTTTAAGACTTCTTATAATTCTTTCTGTCTGTTCTAAAGTTACTTCTAGATTTACTTTTTCCACTTCTTCAAGTATGGTTTCATTATTTTTTTGTTCTTTTTTATATAGTTTCTCAAAATATGTTTGCCATTCTTGAATTGTAATTTTGTTAGTTTGTGTTTTGTCTTTTATATTAAGTTTGTTCCGTCTTAGTATTTTCTAGACTTTCCTTTCAACGCATACAGGTCACTTTCCATCCCTTTAGTAAATATCTTCTAGTATTCTTGTTTAATTTGTTTTCTTCTTCTATTCATTATGTTTCTTTCTAGGATATATGCGTTCCAGTTGTCTTGGGTTTTGTCGTGTATGTAACGTATATATACCTCCTTTTTCTTCTTTGCCAGCTACTTTATTTCTGGCGTGAACCGAGGTGTTTTATTTGTTTTGTTGATGTTTACTCGTCCTTGGCCTAAGGTTTCCTTTGCCTCGTTAATAATGCTTTGTTTTAAGGATAACCACTGTTGGTCTATGCCTCCTTGTACGATGGGTGTAGAGTTATTTTTTGTCTCAAGTGGTTCTCATATAATTGTTTTGTGCTTTCGGTGTCGAAGGACTCGATGTTATATTTGTTAATGTATATATGTTTTAATTTTGATGGGGTTTTTATTTTAAGTCTAAATTTACATAGGAGCAATTTGTGATCGCTACCTACATTAGCCGAATTCAGCATTCGTACATCTTCTATTATTTCTGGCATAAATTTTCTATTGGTTATTATATCTATTAGTTTTGTCCAGTATATTTGTATTTCATATCATGTTTGAAAAAAGATGAATTGCTAAGTATATATCCTGTTATACACCCTTTTCAGGGTATCTGGAAACCGAGAAATCTAAAAATTGTGTTATGTCCTATACTATTTTCAATAATTTATAGTCAAGCATATAAAGAGTTAAAGTGGTAGGAAAAGAAGCTAGAGGATTGCTCTATATAAATTATGTATATGTCTTTTTTCATTGTCCGAGAATTTGAAAAGTTTCTTATTTTTTCATTATTTTCCCTTACTTATTGTCAAACATATAAAAGATTACAGAAATGAGGGAGAAATTTGAAGGGATGCTCAATATACATCGTGTTTTACATTTTTTTAAGAGTTCTTATAGTGAAATGTGTGTGTATATGAAGAGTTAAAAGTTTTGTTATTTTCTCATTGTTATTTATAGTCAAACAGATGAGGGTTTACACGAGTGGGGGAGGGCTAGTTCCCTCACCCCTTATATATCATGTTATACATCCTCTTTAAGTTTCTTGTTGTCTAGGAATCTGAAAATTGTATTATTCTTGCATTAGTTTTAGCTAGTTACATTCAAACATATGAAGAGTTAAAGAAGTAGTATGTATTGTGATATACTTGTATAGAAGGTTTTTTCGATATTATTGTATTAAAGGAATCTAAAAATTTTAGTATTTTTGGGAGTTTGTATGGTTGCCCAGTCTTTTAAACATCCTTTTCTGGGTTCTTGGTTTTGGAGGTACCTAAAATTGTTCTTATCAATAGTTTCAATTTTAATTAAAAAACCATGTAAAGAAGACTGCGATATCATAATAAATGATCTCAGAAATCATTATCATTATTCAACTTCCTACTTGTTTTTGGAAGGAAAGAACATCTAATTTTACTATTCTAATTCGCAAAGGTTCCAATATTTCGATTCGTTCGATATTATGGTACCATAAGTTATTATTAACTTATAATTCAAATTCCTTATTAGTTTGACAACTTAAATTTGCAGGAAAAGTATTGGGGAATAAGTTTACAAATTTTTAATTTCATTTTTTCATTTTGTGTTCAGTTAATTTTCATAATGTTGTACCTAATTCAATTATTGCTGAAATAAGTCATTTTTGTATTAAATATCTCGGAAGCTATTACGGAGAAAAATATTTTTAATATTATCAATTCTAATAATAACTTTTAACTCTTATTACTATCAATATTTGTAAATTTTGTTATTTATTTAAAATTAAAAAGTTTGCTGTGTTAAAAAGGTTGTTTTTAATGCCCACCAACTGTATTAAAGTTCCTATATGTATACTAGAAATACTGTGAAGGCTGTAATCAATCAATCAATTCTTCGAGGTCTGTCCCACTAACTATGTTACATTTCAAATTAAATTATGGGGGACGTAAATACTATCATTACTTAATAACGACTAATTCATTCTATAACCCAATTTCACACATAAATTATACATCCATTGTACTCCACACAGATTTAGTTTCACTACTAAATAAATTCATTATATTTATCTTTCTATTATTACTATGTTTATGTTATGGATTAAAATAATATTTGAACTTAATCCGTATATATTTTTATTTTCATTTTCAAGTTACAGTCTGTCAAGTAAGAAAGTGACCGTTCGTGTTCTTGAAAAAATGTGTTTCGAGAACATTTTTTGCCATCAATGTGTTCTTTGGTGTGCTTACAACGGCACAATTACCTTAGTAAGTTGTCCAATCGGCTCCTGCATCGATAGCATCTTCGGGGCATGTTGTCGACGAGATTTTTTGCATACTCGGCAAGTTTTTTCGGAGACAACTGAGTCAAAGTTTCCAGAATCTTTCGTCGTGAGATCATGTGTACGAGGTTGTTGTCGAATGTGACACGTTCAAACCCGATTTTCATAATTTGGCCGCTTCGTGACGCAGCGCTAATTTCGGGTGCCGTGAAAACAAAGATACAATTCGTTTTTCGACTTTCGAAGTGATTTTGCCTACCGAGCCACCTTTTTGCCAAGACATTGACATTTTTCGTCTAGTTAAAATGATTTACCCACTTCTTCACAAACGATACCGACTTTTTAATATATTTAACGATCGCGGAACATGTCATTTTAAGTCCCATTGGATGGGAACAAAGAAAGACTGCTTCGAACAGACGCACAAACACTTATTTTGGATTTTACCTGATTTCGAAATCCGGAATCGACGGACACTTTTACTAAAATGCATCGTAGAGAAAGGTTCCCTCTACCTGGTTCCCTCCATCTGGTTCCATCTACCTGTTTTTTGTTAAATCGCTAAAATCGTATCTTCCAAAAATGAATTATCGCAGACTCTTTCTTAATTGACAGATTGTACAAGTTTTTTAATGTTGTTACCCCATTTGTATGCTAAAATGTTTATTGCACACTTCGGGAACAAAAAAATATCATTAACAGATTTGTCAGCACTAACTACACTAGTAATAAATATTTTATATGCCTTTTTCTCCCTAATATATTTTTTTGCCCTCGCTACTGTCAGAAATTTTAAATTTTACGATTTATCATAAAATTAAAAAAACTCTACTTCGTCAGGCAAAATAATCTTCGGCATTTTCAGAACTTCGAACAATATCAAGTCATATTATTAAACTTCCTATATGTGTACCAGAAATTCTATGAAAGCTGTAATCATATTTCTTACATGTCCAGTGCATTCCCTGTTTTATATTCAAAATTAAATTATATATGAGGTAACTGAATTTATACAGCTTTTATAAATTATATTGAATATGTTCTAGTGTACAATAAATTATGTACCAAAATTAATGAACATAATTGAAAATAATTCAATTATTATTTTTTTAACTTCAGCTTAATACTATGTCGGGAATGCGGAACCTTTGGCACAATGACACTACTCGATATATATCACTGCTACACCAAACACTTTATTTTTGCACTCAACATGCTCGTGATGGAGCTGACATAGTTAGCAAAATGCGCGGTGAATGCAAAAATAGAGAGTTAGGTGTAGTGGTGATATATACTGAGTAGTCAGTTTAATAAATATTCAGTTTTTTAATTAGTTACAATGTATATTATATTTTCCCTATTCTTTTACTTACTCTAATAATAAAATCTGAAATTTTAACGTAGCTCTTGATACAATTAGTCATAAAATTGTTATTGAGTAAGTTCAGGGAGTTTAGTTTTGGTACGAGATCCCTAAACTTTTCTTCTTTAGATCCGGAGAAGAACGAACCATTAGTGTTTTTTAAGTTGTCGACCTCAGTGATTTAGTGTGTAACTAGATGATCGCCGCATAGATGTTGTCTCTGTGTAGAGATGGCAGTTAATGTAGATAGACACTAACGCCATCTCATTGTGTAAAAGGTGTAGCAAAATATAAAATGTATATTTAGACAGCTGCATAACGTTGGCGGATATCATGACATCCCTGTCAAAATATATGCATTAGGTTGCAGTAAAAAAAAGCAAATCCCTATCATGGCGAAAAGGTAAGCTATTTTTGCTGACTAACAATTTTCTTCCCTATTAAATGGAAAAGTAATCGATTCAGTGGTAAGGCGACAGAAACAAATTTTGTTCTAACTGAGCCAAATGTGTTGTATGACGTACAGCATAGTAGGAAACAGCAGCCATTGTAGTATTCGTATTTAATAAAAATATATTGGAGCACACTAGCATAATAAAGCTGTTAGCTTCGAAACAAAATTCAGTTGAAGAACCTTGGTTTTCAAGTTTTCTCTTGTCCCTGGGGTTACCCAGGATGTCTGCCAGAGTGTTTTGTAGTTTGTATGCTGTGCCTATGTTGTGTTTTCTTAGGACTCTTCCAATCCGATCTGTAACTCCTTTCATATACGGTAATAGGACTCTACTCTGGTTCAGGTCGAGTTCTTCTGTCTTCGTCTGTGAATGGGGCTGCCTTTCTATTGTTCTCCGTAAGGACTGGTCTTCATATCCATTTTGCTTTAACGGCCTTAGTGATTTGTATAATTTCTTGCTGTCTCGTGTCTGGTTCGGTGAGTCAGTATGATCTCGATACGAGGGTGTTGGCTACCGACTGGATTTGGGATGGATGGTGGTGTGAGCCAGCATTTAAATATCTCGGGCTTCCGGTAGACTGAGTATTGAAGTTGACCGTTGTTTTTCCGCGTTATGAGCACATTAAAGTAAGGGAGGCTTTTTTGTTCTTCTACTTCCAAAGTGAACTGTATCCGGTAGTGGATTCTATTTAAATAGGCCAGGAAGTTGTCTAATTTATAAAAGATTATAAAGATGTCATCGACATATCGTTTCCAGAGTTTGGGTTTGAGTGGTGAGTTTTTAAGGGCCTCTGTTTCAAAATACATCATATAGAGATTGGCTATTACTGGTGAAAGGGAAGATCCCATGGGCGCTCCATCTGTTTGTTTGTATATCTAACTGTTGAAGACAAAATAGGTATCTTTTAGACAGTGTTTCGATAGTTCTACAACATGAGCTGGAAAATCCTCGTTCATTGCTATTTTGTCTAGTACTTTATCCACTGGAATACTGGGGTAAAGTGAAACAATATTTAGACTTGCCAGAATGTCCTCTAGTTGAAAGTCTCTGATTATGTTCGTGAGGTTTTTAATGTATGAGTCAGCACTTTCAACGGTTGATTGCATGATCTTTGACAGATGCTTTTCTAAGTTTTGTGTAGATGAGGCCACCGCGCTAACAATGGGTCTAAGGAGGACGTAGAGCTTGCGTATCTTTGGTAGCCCATACAACTTTGGGCATTGGCTTGATTTCTCTCTTGGAATTATGAGTCTTTCAACCTCTGGTCCCAAATCTGCAGCTTTTATTTTGGCCTTTGTAATATTTTCCAGATATGTTGTAGGGTCCCTGGTAACTGGCTTGCAGGTATCGTCTTGTAGAATGGTTTCAATTTGTGTCATGCAGTCTTCGGTATTTAAGATCACTGTGGTATTGCCCTTGTCTGCTGGTAATATGGTGATATTTTCATTTTTCTTGAGCGCTTGAAGAGTTTTCCATTCTTCAAATTTTAAGTTTGGCTTGGGAGGTCTGCTTGTTCTCAGGAGTTGAGTGATATCTTGTCTTATTCTTTCAGCATTTTCCTCGGGCATGGTATCTAGGGCAACCTTTACATTTGAGATTATATCTTCAACTGGGATTGATTTTGGGGTTACGGCGTAATTGAAAAATCAATTTTGGCAAAGGCAAAATGTTTTTTCCTTCCAATTATTTTATTTTTCTAAAACTTTAATGCATTGTTTCTTTCTGTTATCCCCCGTATACAGGTTGACACGTGCGCTTTTGAAATAAAAGTCTAAATTCTCAACGATTATTTATTTCTATCTTTATTCATCACATTATTTGCCATTTAAATAATTTTTTAACTGCAAGCATGTTTTAGATCGAAACGAATCAGTATCTTCGATCTTCCTCTACTACATAAAATTTACATTAATCTATCACACTCCATCTTTACCACCAAAAATTGAAAATGTTTTGTCATTTTACTGGTTTACGGGATAAGCAGAGAGAACCAGAGCCAGCCCCTTTTTTGGCCTTATTGTGTTTTTCCTTTTTAACTATAATATTATGTAGTTAATAACAGTATATTAGTGTGCTTTGATTGTTTGTTTCTTTGTTATAAAAAACCACTTTGGTAAGTCAATCATTTTTCTTTTTTTTTTTTTTTTTCTTGTCTCTCCATCATTTTAATGTACTCAAAATTTATTATAAAAGAGAAGAAAATTTTGTCTTTCCAGATGTCCTGAAGAAGAAATAAATATAATTTAGAACACACACACACATATATATATATATATATATATATATATATATATATATATATATATATATATATATATACATGAATAGAGAAATGTGTAGAAGAGTTAATACGGGAATACGTGTATATCCGTTTGTTTGTTAGACTCCGAATATAATTTTGTAGAGGTTTTACTAAGGTCTTCAATTTAATTTTGGTTCGAAGGTAACAGCTTTATTATATTAGTGTGCTCCAATACATTTGTATTAAATAGGAATACTGCAGCAGCTGCTGTTTCCTACTTTACTGTATGTCATAACATTATATTTAGTTCCGTTAGAATAAAATTTGTTTCTGTCGCATTATCTATACCTATATATATATATATATATATATATATATATATATATATATATATATATATATATATATATATATATATATATAGATATAGATATAGATATAGATGTATATAAAGTATTATGAATATGAGTTTAAAATATTGAAACCGGTGACTAGTGGGATTATGTAGAAACATGTTCAATATACTTTTTTTAATTTGAACATTTTTGAATAATTATAAATTGAATTTTAGATACTAACCAATACGCAGCTGACGTCAAATTAACGGCTGCCATTGTACGAAACAGCTCAGACGCAGGCACCATTTCGGCAATGTTATCTACCACATGATTTTTTTCAACAATTATAGATTTTCCAATTTTTCCAATTCATCTAATAACAAATCAATAATAATAATAGATAATACACCACATACCTATTAAAAATACTATTTAACTATAATTCAGAAGATTTATTACCTATTATTTCAAAAGACATCATGTGTGTTTATACGTTGGTTCACTGCCACTCAACAGGTGACGATGACGATTCAGTTGACCTTAACTATTTGGCAACATAGAACCAGCATTTGAAAAAGTTTCTTCTGACACTATTTTCAAGATTAAATAGTAAATGACTTTCTAGGTACAAATCTAAGGTTTTTCAATGCTACAGCGAAAAACACAAGGCAGGTTTAAAAAAGCATTTATTTATTATTCTGCACTTACCATTAATCTGGAATTTAGAATATATAGAATTGTTTTCAGAATCTTTAAATTCCAGAAATTTAAATAAAAATGTGTAAAAGTTATTTTCTTAATATTTTGATAATGATATCGTTTGTTCCCAGAGATGTGTGGAAAAAAGTTTTCAAAAAATGTTATTGATAACAATGAAAGTTGACATCTCCAAAAAACTAGTCATTGAGTTTAGGAGGAAGTTGAATAAAAAATGGAATCTCAAAAGAGTTAAGAAGAAATCAACTGCATCTGAAGATGACGCTTTAGAGATGGAAAAGAAATATGCAGAAGAAATTATTACAGATTTCAACAATCAATTAACAAGCTATGAAAAGGCTGCCACACATGTGAATTTATTAATTAACAAAGATTTATTCTCAGTTTCCCGTGATCTCAGAGCTCAGTTATGAAATTTATGATAGTTGCTATGGGAGCTTATTAATGCAGAAAAAAAATTACATCTCCAACTTAAATTTTGATTTAGAAAAATTCCACACACAGGACAATCGACCGCAGATTGAAGTGGATGTCAGTGCCGCTAATATATTATGTTATAGATGAAACTTAAAAAATCTGGAGATACACAACTTCACCACTAAGGATTGGTTATATAAATTGGGAATGGAAGTTGCCATCTACAGAGCAAGAGTGTGTAATTCAGCTGTGATAACAGAACTTTGTTGCTGGACAATTAATTTTTTTTTTCAACAGACAATTCAGTAATAAATAGAACATACAATATGTTCTTCAGTCTAGATCTACTAATCTGGAACTGGCTCGAACTGCTTCTACTTTGTCTAAAGATTTTAACAAATTATTCAAGTTGATAACAAACAACCTGCCTTAAGTGTAAGGTGTTTTAAGTGAATTTAAAATTAAGATTTGATTTATAATTGTAAGCTATCTATAAAATATATACTGTCATAAGATTGACCTAAAATATGTAATTGAGTCCAGTCCTGATGTTTTTACTTTCATTGATAATTTGTATTGTATTCCTGGTTTAGGTGAAGTGGACTATAATTTTATAATTATTATTTTCAATATTGTTTTAAGAATGTTTCTTAGTTTTTTGTTTAAGGTAAATAAGAAATTTTAGCATATAGCCAAACCTAGAAGCGGTTGAAGGGTTGCTTTTTTCTATTTCTAGCATATTGTTAGAGGCAAGAAATCTAACAATTAGGCTATTTTTTCTGGTGAAACATATAAAGGGTTCTTGATATGGAGTTGGGTGATTTTGTATATATTATGTTATACATCCTGTTGAGGGTTCTTGGATTTGAGGAATTTGAAAATTGTTTCATTGTAGAGGGAAAGGCCTATTTCATTCATAACTATCTCTGAAACTCTTCCTCTGTTCAATTGATTGATATCACAGTAACTATTGTTTTGTTTACACAAACACAGATGTGTTTTACTAGACTCACACTGAATATACATATATATTTATTTACGAAACTTTATAGACCAGGGGTGCTCAAACGGTCGATCGCGATTGACAAGTCGATCGTGAGTGCTTTTTGAGTCGATCTCGAGAAAAAAATTCCGATGTAGAACTATTCACAGATTTTGTTTTAGGTAACTAAAACAAAATGTAATGAATAAACTACTAAAATTTATTCGATCCACAATTAGGCCAGAATAACACCCTCATCACTTTCTTTCATCGTAATAACCCCCTGCTAGCGGCAAAAGGCGGCTTTATCAAAGAAACGCGCGGTACTTGTCAAAGAAAAGCCGCGTTTTTGATTCCCGCGGATTTTTCTAGAAATTTCGGGCGGCGTGGATGACGGGAACATTCGAGACTTCGTTCGCGCCGATATAAATGTTGCGCCTGCAGGAATAGGAGTCAGTCTGAGTTGTAACTTGAAGGCGATACATCGATACAAAGTTTATTAATAAATAGTCCAAAATGAGTGCGGCGAAGAGAGGTAAAACTTATCATTTTAATAACGATTGGGAGGAAGAATTTTTCTTTTGTATGGTAAAGGATAAGTGCATTTGCCTCATTTGCCGTGCGTCAGTTGCAATACCTAAGCGTGGGAACTTAGAGAGGCATCATAAAATGGTTCATAAAAACTATGAAAAGGATTTTCCGTCACAGAGTGAATTAAGAAAACGAAAAGTACGTGATTTGATAACTTGTTTGAAAAAAGAACAAACCATGTTCACAAGACCAGCCAAACAATCAAAAGCTGCAACGATCGCGTCATTTAAAATATATCATATATGGGCGAAATACAAGAAACCATTTGATGATGGATTGGTTGTGAAGGAAGCATTTATTGAAGCAGGTGAGACTTTATTTGGAGATTTTAAAAATAAAACAGAGATTATGTCTACTATTAGAGAACTTCAGTTATCTCGTCCGACTGTCACAAGGCGTGTTAAAGTCATGAGTCTGGACATGGCAAATAAACTAAAACATGATATCATGGAATGTGCATACTTTTCTTTATAGTTCGACGAATCCACCGATATGACAGACACTGCCCAGCTGTGTATTTTTATTCGAATGGTATTCAATGACATGTCGGCTAAGGAAGAGTTTTTGACAATGATTCCTCTGAAAGGAAAGACCCGTGGCGAAGATATATATGACGTTTTCTTCAATTTTGTAACAAAATACCAGCTACCAATATATAAACTAGTGTGCATTACAACCGATGGAGCACCAGCAATGACTGGAAACAAAAACGGTTTTGTGGCATTGTGTCGAGCTAATGATGATTTCCCTTCATTTTTCTCCTTCCATTGCATTATACATCAACAAGTTTTGTGTTCAAAAGTTCTAAACATGGAGGAGATTATGGGCATTGCAATAAAAATTGTGAATTCTATCCGTGCACGTAGCTTGCAACGACGGCTCTTTAAATTGCAGTTGGAAGATAGTGAGTCAGCTGAACACACTGATTTACTTCTTCACACGGACGTCAGGTGGTTGAGTCGCGGAAAATTCCTAGAAAGGTTTCAAGAATTATTGCCCGAAATAACAGCTTTGCTGGACGAAAGAGGTGATGATACTCAGATGCTGAAAAACGGAAAATGGCTGACTGATTTGGCATTCTTGACAGACATCACAATGCATTTAAACACCATTAATTTGGAGCTTCAAGGTAAAGGAAAAACTATTATTGAGATGATTAGCGCAATAAACTCATTCAAAAGTAAATTGCAACTTATGATAGATCAACTGAAAAGAAAGGATCTGAAAAATTTTCCATCTTTGAAAGCAAGAATTCCTCAGTTGAATTATTGAAATTTTTGGGCCAATTCGAAATACGTTTTTATGATTTCAGTAAATTGGCAAATATCGCATCATTTATGAGTTATCCTTTTTCGTGTAAAAACATTGAGGAATTAGCTACTGAAATAGCAAGTCAGTTTAACATGAACTCATGTTCTGTTGAAAATGAGTTAGTGCAGATTATATCAGGTATACATCTCAAAGCCACAGCATCTGATACAAAATTCTGGTGTTTTATATCTGAAGATAAATATCCGAATCTAAGGCAAATCGCCCTTCAACTGACGGCAATGTTTGGGTCAACTTACTTGTGCGAGTCTGCATTTTCTGAAATGAAGACAATTGAGTCAAAATATCGCAATCGACTAACTGACGAACATATGTCATCATGCTTGCGATTAGCACTCGGTAATTACGTACCATCTTATGAAAAGTATGCTGAGGACATGCAGTGCCACGCTTCAACATCCAAAGTCACTCTTTACTTAAGTTTAGACACTAGAACTCGTTTGTTTTGTAAGAACCAATAAACTCGCAATTTTGAATAATTATGAGTTTTTTCATTGACATTTTAGAGCAGACCTACCTTGACTAAAAAAAATGCATATTGTGCGGAAAACTAATATCTATGCCACGAGACACCCTACCTAGATGACAATCCTACATCACACTTACTTGCAGCCTCTCAGAGTCGATCGATCGTAGTCTAACAATATTGAGGTAGATCGCCAGCAGTTCAAGTTTGAGCACCCCTGCTATTTTAAAAACATATGTAGTATATATTAGTAATTTTTGTCTGAACATATTCATATAAAATTTTATTATTTTAGTAGATTTAGTGACAATGAAGTAGGTTATTTGGTAGGATTTTGTTTTGTGGAAAATAATTTCTGCTACCTTTTATCATTTATTTAAAAGACCAAATTAATTTAGCTACAATAAGATTAGGGTAGGGTCCCTAAGACTACGCGGGAGATAAGACTGCGCAAGCCTCGTAAATCGAAATGCTAATGACATCTGTGAGAAAAAAAATTTAAAAACACCCGAAAAAAAACGAAAGTGCTAGGTAAGTTTGTTAATTAATATCACTTTTGATGTTATGTTTTAATACTTTTAAACTATGGCAATTCAAGATAATGATGTAATTTCCATAATCTGACAATGCCGACTTCATTACACCCACATGTCGCCCGGCCGGTATTAGTGACGCTGATTTTCAATAGATGTTGTTATAGGGTATGCTAGTAGACAAAGAGCGAAGTGGTAAGACTGCGCGGAGATAGGGCGGGTAAAATTGAGCACGCAGTCTTACCTTCTATGTAATTATACTTAGCATTTGTTCAAGTTACTTACTACAATAGTAATTTCTTTTTCATTATTGAATGCCGAATCGAAGAACAAGGACTACAGAGCGTTCTCTGTGTCCTCAAAATATTTTAGATGAAGGAAGAGGACGAATAAAAAGTGGCGAAAGTAAGAGGATGGTGGCGTCATCATACCACATGAAAGAGAGTACTTTAAGATATCGTTTAAAAAGAACAGAAGCTGCAACAAAACTGGGAAGATATGATACAACTATCTATTCAAATATAGAAGAAGAATTTTGTAAATATTTAATACAACTGGATAGCATGTTTCAAGGGAAGACTACTAAAAACTTAAGAACTGTGGTTTACAGGTTCGCTGAAATAAATAAACTCCCTCACCGTTTCAACAATGAAAAGAAGATACCAGGTAAATATTGGCTCCTTGGTTTCCTCAACAGACATCCAGATCTTTCACTGAGACGTCCAACCGCTACAAGCATTGTCAGGGAAATGAGATTTAACAAGCCTCAGTGTGACAGATTCTACAAAAATCTAGCAAAGTTAA
Source organism: Pachyrhynchus sulphureomaculatus (assembly GCA_019049505.1). NCBI lineage: Eukaryota > Metazoa > Arthropoda > Insecta > Coleoptera > Curculionidae > Pachyrhynchus > Pachyrhynchus sulphureomaculatus. The sequence goes on from CM032448.1 coordinate 54,199,486, forward strand.
TGTGCAGGCACAAGTTTTCTGCCACGTCCATTTACAACATGGATGTAACAGGAATGTCTACTGTGCCCAACAATCCTCCAAGAGTAGTTTCCAAGAAAGGTAAACGCGCCGTTAATAAAACATCTAATGCTGAACAGGGTATTAACGTTACAGTCATTAATGCAATGAGTGCTACTATTCATTTCATGCCACCAGCATTTATATTCGGCCGAAAAAGGATGAAGACAGAGTTGCTTGATGGCGCTCCACCAGCATCCATTGGGCTGGTATCCGACTTAAGTTTTATTAATAGCGAACTGTTTTTAAACTGGTTAGTACATTTCAAAGATCATACGAGACCAACGAAAGAAAATCCAATTTTATTGTCGAATTAAAGCTGGCGATTTTTATCGGGAGAACAACATAATAGCACTGACCTTGCCACCTCATAGCAGCCACAAAATGCAGCCCTTGGACAAAGGTTTTCACAGTGCGTTAAAAATATATTTTTCGAGCGAATGCCAGAAGTGGATGAGAAGTCATCCTGGCAGAGCTATAACTACAATTCAAATGACTTATTTATTTGCCCCAGCATTTAACAAAACAGCAACTGTTGTCGGCGCTGCTGAATGTTTCAATGTTTCTGGGATAAAACCATACAATTCAAACATCTTTACAGAAGCAGATTTCCTGCCTAGCTCTATACATGAAAGAGAAATGGATGGTGATCCTGCCTTGTCTAATGCAAAGGAGGCTCAAGAGGAAATCCCTACAGTACAAAATGATCAAAATAGCCAGGGACCAGAAGAGCCTGCAGGTATGAAAACTTGTAAAACTAATGAGATAGAAACCGAAGAACTCCTTGAAGATTATTCTGTCCTAAAAGAAACTTAATCTAGAATCAGTGTTCTTCAGGAAATGCAGCGTGTGTCACCTCCAAAAGGCAGTAATGATGAAACTTTTCAAGCTTCTGCACCTGTTCCATCCTGTAGCTATAAATAACAGATATTTCTCCATTACCTAAATCAGACATAAAACAAGCAATAAATAACAAGAGAAAACACAAGAAATCGGAAATACTAAGCAATTCACTCTATAAACTACAACTTGAAAAAGAGAATGAAGAAAAAATATACCAAAAAAGAGTGAAAAAGAAATGCAAGAAAACTGCGAAGAATCCTGCAAAAAACCAGCAAAATATCCTAGAAATAAAAAGAATTGGTCATATGTTGGTTGCAATGAACCATACAAAGAACCAATTACTGAAGATTGGATCGGTCGTTCTGTATGTGGCGAATGGTAGCATCAAGATTGTATCGCGTACATTGGTATTAGATCTTTCAAATTTGTACATCAAAGTAATTTAATATTAGTGTTCCGTGCGGAACACTTATAAGATGACTTCTGTGTCTGTCCGTCTGTCTGTCTGTCCGCCTGTCTGTCACAACCGATTTACTCCGAAACTAGTTGTCAGAGAAAGCTGAAATTTGGTAATAATGTAGGAATTGATGGCCTCATCAGAGCCATGTAGTTTTGAAAGTTAAATTTTGATTAAGGGGTGAAATCGGAAGTGAAAAAAAATTTTTTACTAGGTCATCGAGTGTGGTGTCAAATGCAAGCTTGTGAAAACACGAGTAAACTATATATATATATATATATATATATATATATATATATATATATATATATATATATATATATATATACATATATATATATATATATATATATATATATATATATATATATATATATACATATATATATATATATATATATATATATATATATATATATATATATATATATAATGTAATACTTGCGCGAACTTTTCTTTGTATTATTTTTAGAAAATCGCGAAAAATCGCTGTCTACCCGCCTTATCTCGAAAAGTACTTATCAAAAAATTTTAAAAAAATTCTGGAATATTCTCCACGGGGTGTAGATTGAACAAAAATTATCACGAGTGAATTACCTTTAATAATTTACCTGGTATACAAAAAACAAAAATTTCAAGGTCATCAGTTTTCAGTAATGATTGGAAACAAACTTTGTTGAAAACTCATTTGGGGGTGTGTTTTGTGAAGTCACTGATGATTATATACCTCCTTAACAATTTTTTTTTTATTTCAAAAGCAATCAACGTACGGAACACTAATTGCGTAAGTTCAACTTGCACTTGACCGGTTATTATATTATTGTGGCTTAAAAAGCCTTTGACACATATGCGTAATCTTAGCAACCTTAGTCCGCAATGTTACCCGCACGGGGCTCTAAGACTGCACATTTTTTCTTTCATAACTCTAAAAATTATTACCAAAGCTTCCATTAAGTATAACATTAATTAACCTTAATAACGTGTTCATTAAACTTAATAAAGATGAGTATGACAATTTGTATTTTTCTTGATTTATAGCCAATCAACTATATATATATAGAGTGTGCGTAATCTTGGGGACAAGGTCCTATTTCGCAGGAGTACAATTGCATATAGTATTATACTCAGGTACTGTTTCCCAACGAGAAACGCTGACATTCTTAGTGGGTCAGAGAAGACTAGTTCGGGGCATTTAACGTATGAAGCACAAAGAGCCTTTCTGTAGATTATTGAATATTATGCAGGTATCTTTCTTCTACCTATATCCCTGCTTAATTTTTGTGTAAACGAATGACAACCTTTTCTTTAGAAACAGAAACATCTGTGATAACAGTAGCTTGAGGGTTTGGATATGTTAGCTGAATTACTCAATCACGCCACCTTATTACATAAGGGCTCTTCAGTTAGTTATATAAAAGCCACTAATGCATTTCTAGAACAACTGAGAAATACTAACCAAGAAGGTTTTTTATTAAGGACAAAGCGAAGAGGTTCCTTACCGATACTAAATTTTATTCCTTAGGTGAACATTTATATTTACTGTATGCAGGTATCTTTTTCAGTGCTTCGTACGGAACACTTATAAGATGATTTCGGTGCCTGTCCGTTTGTCTGTCCGTCGGTCTCTGTCTGTCACACCCGATTTTCTCCGAAACTATTTGTCATAGAAAGTTGAAATTTGGTAATGATGGCCTCATCAGAGCCATGTAGTTTTGCTTTGACTTAAGGGGTTAGTTTTGGGGGTGAAATCGGAAGTGAAAAAAATTTTTTTTTACTAGGTCGTCGAGTGTGGTGTCAAATAAAAGCTTGTGAAAACACGAGTAAAATATATACACACACACACACACACACATATATATATATATATATATATATATATATATATATATATATATATATATATATATATATATATATATATATATACATATATATATATATATATATATATATATATATATATATATATATATATATTATATATATATGTATATATATATATATATATATATATATATATATATATAAATATATATATATATATGGTCCGCGTCAACCGGATCAGAGCTACGACCAAAATTAGAAGCAACCAAAAAACTTGACCAAGGGCTCATTTTAAAGCTTAGAGTGTCTACTTTCAAATGCCGAGTGTGCCTTTGAAAAATCCAATAGGGCGGCTCCAATATGGCGGCCGGTAGCCGGAGAAAAATCAAGTGTCCAGCAAATAAGCTTGTAAAAATAAAAATTCGCAACTGTTTGGGTCGTTTTTTGACTCAAATTGTAGCTGATGGACGGCCCAAGAAATTGGGGTGGTATGTTGACAAAATCCAACATGGCGGATCCAATATGGCGGTCAAAAATCCAATATGGTAGCCGAATTTTCGCAAATGAACCGATTTGCACTAAATTTGGTTAACGGGGGTTTTTAGCGTCGCTGATCGCGAATCCAAGGTCTGATTTGCCAAATTCAAGATGGCGGATCCAAGATGGCGGATGAAATTTTCGAAAATGTATCGATGATTTTTACGGGGGTTTTTGGGGTCCCTGATACCGAATCTGAGGTCAAATTTCTAAAATTCTTAAATTGAAGAAGGTGGACCCAATATACTGGAAACTGAATAAGGCAATCTATTATATTGGGTCCGCCATCTTGGATTTTGAAAATCGAACTTCTGATTCGTAATCGGCGACCCCAAAAACCCCCGTATAACAAATTTGGTACAAATCGATAGATTTTCGAAAATTTCATCCGCCATTTTGGATCCACTATCTTGAATTTGGCAAATCAGACCTCGGATTCGTGATCAGCGACCCTAAAAACCCCCGTTTTGTCAACTTACCACCCCAATTTTTTGGAGCGTCCATCAGCTACAATTTGAGCCAAAAAAAAAAAAAAAAAAAACGACCCAAACAGTTGCGAATTTTTATTTTTACAAGCTTTTTTTGCTGAACACTTGATTTTTTCTCCGGCTACCGGCCGCCATATTGGAGCCGCCATATTGGATTTTTCAAAGGCGCACTCGGCATTTGAAAGTAGAGGCTCTAAGCTTTAAAATGAGCCCTTGGTCAAGTTTTTTGGTTGCTTCTAATTTTGGTCGTAGCTCTGATCCGGTTGACGCGGATCGTCCCATATATATATATATATATATATATATATATATATATATATATATATACATATATATATATATATATATATATATATATATATATATATATATATATATATATATATATATATATATATATATATATATATATATATATATATATATATATATATATATATATACATATACATATATAATTTAATACTTGCGCGTATTTTTCTTTGTATTATTTTTAAAAAATCGCGAAAAATCGATGTCCACCCGCCTTATCTTGAAAAGTACTTAGCAAAAAATTTTGAGAAAATTCTGGAATATTTTCGAAAGGGTGTGGATTGAACGAAAATTATCACGAGTGCATTACCTTTAATAATTTATCTGGTATATATAAAAAAAAAATAAAAAAATTTCAAGGTCATCAGTTTTCAGTAAAGATTGAAAACAAACTTTGTTGAGAACTCATTTGGAATGTATTTTGTGAAGTCACTGATCATTTTATACCTCCGTAACAATTTTTTTTATTTTAAAATCAATCAACGTACGGAACACTAATTGCGCAAGTCCAACTTGCACTTGACCAGTTATTTTATCAATTTTTTAATGCTTAGCCTTGAGACTTTAAAATTTTTTAGGTATATGTTAAGACTGACTTATTTTTCACATTTAAAAGACAGTTACTTATTCTCTACTTAAGATATGTTTTGTACTATTGATCGCCTCAAGCGTTACAGAAATTTTGACAGATACCATGGGATTCTGGTCTAATTTATATTTTTAATTATGAGGTTACGGATGAATTTTAAACGATTTTTTTTAGTTTCACATTCTCATTTTAAGCATATTTCTGTAAAAGCACTACTGACAAGCTGCTAAAAACAAACGCAATTGAGTTCTAAAAATTTGGCGAAATATTTGTTAGGATAAAAGGTACGAAGTAATCAGAGGCAAAGGTTTTTGTAATCTACTAAACTGGTGGCATTCCTTGTTAGCAACAGATATTTAAGAGTAAGATTACTTTATTTATAAATCATTTTATTTTCAGAGCCCTCTCAAAATTGGATTTACCTGGTCTCAAAATTTAAGTATTGTCGCAAATAATCAGCGGAACAACTGCTGCAAAATTATTTGAATTCTGAAACAAAAAGTTCCAGTAGGACAATTTGTTAGATAGACGACAACAGAGTTAAAGTTACGAGCGTGAAATATTCGTTTATTTGGAGTTTCAATAGATAGAAGCTACCCTATTTCATTTAAAGTTAATGTGTATATTATAACTTGGTCATGTGTTTATTTATTTGGTTTACCAGTGAAAGAGTAAAAGAGGTCTTATTTCTTTAGGGAGAATTTTTTAGTTATAAAAAATCGATCAAGTGCAAGTTAAACCTGCGCAATTAGTGATCCGTACGTTGATGGCTTTTAAAATAAAAAATCTTGTTACGGAGGTATAAAATGATTAATGACTTCACAAAATACACCCCAAATGAGTTTTCAACAAAGTTTTTTCTCGATCCTTACTGGAAACTGATGACCATGAAATTTTTTTTTTTTTTTTTTATATACCAGATGAAATATTAAAGGTAATAATGTTTTTCATTCAATCTACACCCTGTGGAGAATATTCCAGAATTTTTTCAAAATTTTTTGATCAGTACATTATATATATTTTTGAACCATTTTTTTTTTTTACCATCTGTCATTTGTCATCCCACTCGACGACCTTTTTTTTACCTCTGATGTTACCCCCCCCCCCCCCACGAAACTCACCCCTTAAGTAAAAATTTAACTTTCAAAACCACACGGCTCTGATGTGGCCATCAATTCCTATATTAGTACCAAATTTTAACTTTCTATATCAAATAATTTCGGAAAAAATCGGGTGTGACAGACGGACAGACAGACGGACGGACAGACAGACAGACGGACGGACGGACGGACACCGAAGTGATCTTATAAGTGTTCTGTACGGAACACTAAAAAGTGCCATGTATTAGTAATTTTATGATATCCCTTCTTCTATAAGGATTTGCGAGTTCCAACATATTAAACGATTTTTATAACACTCCCTCTTTCTACATATATATATATATATATATATATATATATATATATATATATATATATATATATACTTTAAAATCTTCTTGAACCATCAATGAATATTTATTTTCAATTCTTGGGATTTGGATTCATTTTATGAATATTTGGTATTCAAAATTAAACTGACGTTTCGCCCTTTGGTTTAGGGCATTTTCATTTTTTCTTTATTTCTACAAAATATACACAATATAAAAATCAATTACAATTAGGTACAGTAGTACAACACAAATTATTTAACTCACACAACAATACACTTTTTACATATATTCTTAGTTCTATCTTTAAAAATTAAAATCACACAAGTCATAGTAGCATTTCTTATCGATATAGATTTTATTTCGTATTATTGATCTATGATTTTTTTTTTAATATTGAGCAGGTAGTCTTTTTGTTAATATATTAAGGACGAGTATACACTTTAAAATATTACCTGATTAAATTTGTATAAATATGGCTAATTCCTTTTACATCACTTTTATCATTGACAGCAAATTTCTCATTTTTTTTTAATTTCGATCATTTCTTTTATTGCAAGTTTCCCAATGCTAATGTCTCTGTTTAAAATCTTTGTTTCATTAAAGTTGAAATCATGTCCAAGTTCCGTTGTGTATTTGTGAAGTGCCGTTGTTGCATTTTTTTTATACTTGCGTCCATTGAGTCTGTTTTTTAATACTTAGGTCGTCATACCAATATAATGCATTGGGCAATCTGCACAAGGTACTAAAATTAAAAACAACAAACAAAACATGACCATAATGCAAAAAATTGATAAGAATGCTACTATGACTTGTCCGTAGTAAAAAAAATATGTGAGATTCAAGGTAAGGCCCATGTGATTTTAATTTTTAAAGATGGAACTAAGAATTTATGTAAAAAGTGTATTATTGTGTGAGTTAAATAATTTGTGTGGTACTGTTTTATATTTTGTAGAAATAAAGAAAAAAATAAAAATGTCCTAAACCAAAGGGCGAAACGTCAGTTTAAGTTTAATTTTGAAAACCAAATATTCATAAAATGAACCCAAATCCCAAGAATTGAAAATAAATAAATATATACATATATATATATATATATATATATATATATATATATATATATATATATATATATATATACGTAATTTTCCTATTATTGTGTATTTAGGGTCGGTAATGAAACGAATATTTAGCTATTTTTTTCCTTTTTTGGTTTGGTTTCGCCAAATTTTAACACAGAGTAACATACTGACGGGTACGCTTTCAAGAAATGTAAAATATGAGACTTTGAAAATGCCCAAAAAATTGGGCGAAACGTCAACCAAAAAAGGAAAAAAAGAAAAAAATAATCGTTTCGTTACCGAACCTAAATACCAAATAACGAGAATCTTACGTAATTAATAAAAATAATAAGGTTCAAATAAAGGAAAACACGTTATTATAATATATATATATATATATATATATATATATATATATATATATATATATATGTATATATATATATATATATATATATATATATATATATATATATATATATATATATGTATATATATATATATATATATATATATATATATATATATATATATATATATATATATATATATATATATACGGATAATGCATTGTATACAATCCAGTGAGCACATAATTTAGGCATGAAAATAAAATGATTTGGAGATATTTCTAGTGGTATTATTTGTGGCGCATAAAAAATTGCAAGTGCATTATGTTTTCAGCTATATTTTTGTAAAAAAATTACAGTATAATATAGAAGGATAATTATAAGAAATCAAAATAGTTTCCGGTAATTTTGTTTATTTGAAACATAAAATAATAACGGGAATTGAAGATACGTTATTATAATGTATATATATATATATATATATATATATATATATATATATATATATATATATATATTATATATTATAATTTAAGTGTTCTTGGAATTAGATCATTAAAACTATTCTTGGATCTGTTATATATTTATTGACGTTTCGACCTTCGGAAGAGGTCTTCTTCAAAATTTGCTCGTAGAAAGTAGTTCATTGTATGGGGTGTTAATTTTAAATCACTGTCAAAAAAACATTTTTACTTTCTACAAACAAACCACTTAACTTGAAGTTCTCAAGATAAGAGGAGGACAGCGATTTTTCGTACTTTTCTGAAAATAGTAGAAAGAGAATTGTGCGGAAGTATTATATATTTTTGAACTCGTCTTTTTGCAAGCTTTCATTTGACACCCCACTCGACGTCTTGATAATTTTTTTATTTTTTTACTTCCGATTTCACCCCCCCCCCCCAAAAAAAACTAACCCCTTATGTCAAGATTTAACTTTCAAAATTACACGGCTCTGATGAGGCCATCAATTCCTATATTAGCGCCAAAATGCAACTTTCTATGTCAAATAGTTTTTGAGAGATCCGGGTGTGACAGATAGACAGACACACGGACGGACGGACACCGAAGTAATCTTGTAAGTGTTCCGTACGGAATACTAAAAATAATGTAACAAGCTCGTTACATTATATTTCTCGAGATCCATCGCAAAACATTCATCAATTGAATCCGATATTACCTTGAAACATACACGTATATATTTTACACCTTGTGATAAACATTTTATAACCTAATTTGACATAAAAATCATGCAGGATTTCCGGTCAAACAGTTCGAAGCACGCGGATGAATTTTCGCGGTTGGGGCTTCTAAAGGGGAAGTTTGGGCATTCTGGAGCTCCAAAGTGTGGATCGGTGGTCCACACACTACTTGATAGGGGTTCTAATTACAGAGGGTTACTAAATGTTATAAAAAGTGATTCCTAGAACGTCGGTTGGAGGTTATGTGATTTGAGCAGGTGGTAGAATACGTGTGACCGTGTTTTTCGTGATAGTTGCGTAATCGGACTGACAGGCTGACAGAAAACGATTATATCCAAAATCAGTAGCACTTTAACCGAGGAGAACCTTTATTAGAGCCCATGAATTAGAGGAAAAACCAAAATTTAAAATAAAAAGTTCCTACAAATTTATTGACACTAAATTCAGACTCGCTTGGATGTGGACCTTGTCGGGAACCATTTAATAATAAAGAAAAAATAACTACCCGACCGAATAGCCCTGGCAGCTGTGGTCGTAAAAAGCATACAGAAAGAGAGATATAGTTTAACTAACAAGAACGTATACCTTCGTACTATGAACTGTACTTATATTGTGGATAGAAATGGTGTTTGAACTTAATCTTTTTTTACTTTTATTTGCGGAGTTTCAACTTATTTAATATTGCATCCGAGTTTGTTTGCTGAAATGCATAAAATTTCCTATTGAGTACCTTAGAAACTATTGAAGGTAGGGAAATATTTTTAATGCCGCCAGATTCGCATTTATGTGTTCTTTGCCAGCCCTGATATGTCACTACTAACTGTGCCTCTATTGCTTTAATATATTTTTTAACGTCTGTTATTGTCAGTAATTTTTGTCATTTTTCTCATAAAATTAAAAAAGTTTACTTCACCAGAAAGTTTAAAAGTTAAATGAACTAAAGTTTTTAAATTCCTTAAGTAAATAACTTTTGTTATTTTCGAATTTTTTCATTCCATGTTAGTCTTCAAACAATATCAAGCAAGTTTAATGACGTTCTCATATGTATACCAGACATTTTATGAAAGCTTTAAACATATTTCTTCGATGTCCAGTGCCTTGCCTAGATTAAATTCAGAATTAAGTTATGTGTGTAATAATTGCATTTATAAAGCTTCCAAAATTATATAAGATATGCTGTACTATGTAATAAATTCTGTACCATAAATTATAAACTTAATCCAACTATATTTATGTTTAATTAAATATTTAGAAATTTACACTAGACACAATTTTATAATCCATTAAAAGAGCTTCAAACATACAGTGTGTCTTATTTTCTTAAGTTTTATAAGTAGTAGTATACCCGGAAGATATTTTACAATAAATCGTACGTGCAGATTACCGAAAGCGCCGTCATATTTTTTACCCAAAACTTATGTATCTACATCACTTTTCATACACTGTATTTACTTGAATCTCATGTGCATCCCAAACCAATATGCAATGGTGCCTGTAAAATAACTTTTTGTTACGAAGGTATAAAATGATCAGTAACTTCACAGTATAGGCCCCAAATGAGTTTTCAATAAAAGAATTAAGAGCTCAGATTACAAAGATGTCTAGTTTGATACGGACTCAGCAGGCTAATCAAGGCAACCAGAATAAGATAAAAAGTTCCTGACGTGTCTATATCTTAAGATCAAATATGTATTTTCACATTTTTTCTTAGTCAATAATATATAATAGTTATAGCATCTTAGCTACCTAACAGCAAACATATCAATCTAACTCAATCTGGAATCTATTTCTAAGAGTTTAAAACAAATATTTACTACCTAAATATTTGTTTAGTTATAAAAAAACAAAATTATTTTGTTTCGGTATCTAATGCTTAAAGCAGTAGCTAGTAGTCCCGGTTCAATTCACAATTTTCGACGAAATAAGTCTTCACTATTTTGGCGGTCAAATAGTTTTTTTTGTACTATATAAATTATCAAACGTAATACACTCGTGATAATTTTCGCTTAGTCTACACTTTGTGGAGACTATTTCAGAATTTTTTCAAAATTTCTTGATCAGTACTTTTCGAGAAAGGCGGACAAAGGTTTCTGGCCATTTTTTAAAAATAATACAAAGAAAAGTGTGAACATCATATATATTTTTGAACCCGAGTTTTCACAACCTTTAATTTGACACCTCACTTGATGACCTAGTAAAAAAAAAATCACTTTCGATTTCACCTCAGGTCAAAATTTAGCACTCAAAATTACACGGCTCTGATTGGGCCATCAATTCCTATATTTATGCCAAATTGACAGACGGACAGACAGCGAAATGATACCATAAGTGTTCCGTATAGAACACTAAAAACGCGTTTGACATCGAGTAGTGAGCAGCTCTATAACTACATTAGTATCAATACGCATACCGTATTCCTTCCGCTGCGAACTTGCAGTGCCGACAGCGACACGGACGACAATTAAAAATCCATCCTCACCATTTGCAGATGTTACCATGAAGCAAAGATACATATAATTATTATAATTATTATATACTCGATACTAGTACTTATAAATTTTTATATTACTGGATTTTCGACTTGTGAATTTCGCACAATTAAATTTTTTTTATTTTCGTTATTATCGCCTCATTTAAGAAAAAAAATGGGTTTGTTGAGTAAATGGTATTAATATACTTTTTGAAATATGCATTTTTAAGTTATTCAACTTAGACCAGAAGTATTATTGTTTTTATTTATAATTCGGACGGCTTAAACCTTCTTTTAAGATTGTTTATTTTCGGAATGAAAAAATCCTGTAATTGCATGAACCTTTTAACAGTGTAACAGTAAACACAATTACTTTAAAAAATAAATTGTGCGTGGTAACCCATTTGAAAGGCTGTATAAAATTAATGTTTTTTTAAGTTACAAAGTTCAGCTTTTTTCACTGTCTACAGTCACAGCGTTTCTCAATATAGAGTTGAGATGTCGCTTAGTAATTTTAAAAAAGAAGAGCCTGAATGTATAAATAATGATTAGTTTACTTTGTTTTTTATACCAAATTTTTTCAACTATACACAAGTAACGAAAAGTAACAATTTAAAAATTAAAGAACGTTTAATTGTTTTTTATTTAATTGCATGAATATTTATTTTTTATTTAAGAATATCGCAGCCCTAGTACGAGTGTAATCGTTAATGATTTATGATAGACAAACGTTTTAAGGTTTATTTAGAAAGGTTTTCATTTTGGGAATCTCTGTCGAATTTTACAGTGTAAATGGTAACATAATCTTTCTTTTCACCTACCAGCAAACTTTTGTTTTTTTTCTTATTGCTAAAATTTATGCTACAAAAGAGTTAATTATTTTTTTATTTGAAAAGTTCTTTAGATTCAGTGAATACGTAATATATATATATATATATATATATATATATATATATATATATATATATATATATATATATATACATATACATATATTACAATAGAGGTTTTACGGATGGTAAAATGTAATACATTGAAGTTCCGGGTGAGGGAAAGAGCACTTGAAAATGCCAAATGAGGTCTTAGCGAAACGTCGTGCAAATTCATTGTTAGACAATCGGATTGAAACCGTAATTTTAATATATTATTTATATACATATATATATATATATATATATATATATATATATATATATATATATATATATATATATATATATATATGTATATAACGCGAAACCCGTAATTTTAATATATTATTTATATACATATATATATATATATATATATATATATATATATATATATATATATATATATAGAACTCAGTATTTTCTATACTAACATGAAAGATAGAACAGACTCTTTAAAAAAATTAAATATAGTCTATGGTATTAACTGCGAACGTGGTAAAATATATTTGGGCTAAACATCACAAAAACTGTCTAAAAGAATCGCTTTACCCAAGAGCGACTATAAACATAAGTCAAACGTAACTAGCCTTAGCTCACATGTGAATGCATTTGACCATAAAATCAGTTTCTAAGAAAGTTTTGTTCTTGATACCGAAAAAAAAAAAAACACATTTCATAGAAGTTTCTTAGAAATGAGTTATATTAATAACTGTGCTAATTCGATGAACCAAAAGAAAGATGTAGATAATCTGAGTTCTATTTACACTTACCTTTTATCTCAAAAATTCACTAAAACAATAATAACTAATGAAAATTATATATATAATGAATGTCTTTTCCCCTCCTAGTTGACTAAATTAAGTAATATTTTCACAATATTACGCTCTTAAAGAACCAGGCCGTAAATAAGTGTACTGCATATTAACATTTAACTAAGGATGAGTTTTGGGATTCTTAAAGAAGAGAAACGGTATATCTTTTCAGTTTTAATGATTCTACAATAACTTGATGTTTGATAAATATGTCTGTCAAAAGTGTCTAATTACTAGGTACGTTTTCCCTCCAATTTAAAAATGAAATGAAGGTAACACGTAAATAGTTTAGTTAAGTATTTTAATTTTATATCTTTTAAACAGTCCTATCTCTCAATAAATGTAATAATAATACCTTTATACCTTCATTTTTTAACATAATAATAGTCTTAAGTTCTGATATATATAACAAGAGAAAAATGAACAGGCAAACGTTCTAATATGTAAAGAGTGAAGCATACATTTCTCAATCTTCTCTACTCCTCTGAGGCAGCACTTTAAAAAAACTTTCTGTAAGTTAAAAAATCAAAACATTCCACTCATAGTGGTTACTTGTCCCAATCTTTGTTTTTCAGAATTCCTTGAAGAAGCGATACCTCGAAATTATGAATATAAATACAGTAAAAAGAATACCCTACATCTTTCATTACTGTTAGTCGAATAAATTGGGGTGATTTAACAAATTTTTTGCTAATTTATAATTAGTTTGTTGTTACCAGTAGCCCCGTCACTGTCCTCATATATATATATATATATATATATATATATATATATATATATATATATATATATATATATTATATATATATATAAATTCATTTAACACCGATCCTTGAGTTTAATTTTCAAACAGTCGTATTATTTTTGGTATCGTTAGAATGCTGATTTTCTGCTCTTTCCAATAATATCAAAATTATTTGAATTTCCTAAAAGTTTTATTGATTAAAACAGTTTTACTCAACAGAACCTCTTTTGCTCGCTCAACAACGTACTCGATGCGCGCTATTCATCCCTATGAAAACACATAAACTGCATTTTCCAGTCATTCCTTTATCGGAACTTGAACCGCACAAGTCATTGCCCTATTGTAAGAAGGGCACAGCCAACGTGTAGTCGCTGCGCAGCTGCACCTGAGCCAGTTAACTGTTTCCAAAGTCTACAGACGTTACCAAGAGACAGACGCCCTTACACGGAGATCAGGATCAGGAAGAAGAAGGCGTACCTCAGAGCGAGACGACCACTTCATTGTCAACACAACTCTAAGAAATCGTCACTTGACCGACGTTGAGGTCTGGTAGGAGCTCCGACAAGTTCGTAGTCGGGCTGTTAGTCATTGGACAGTCAAAAGAAGCTAACCAAACTCCGAAGAGACCAGCTAACGGACCCAAATTGACAGCAGCCCATCGACAAGCGCGACTCGGGTCGTACTGGACCTTACAGTAATGGCGCCCCGTTTTATTAAGTCCCGAATGTACCTACATGGCAATGATGTAAGAAGACAAGTCTAAAGAAGGCCTGGAGAGCGCTATGCGTAGTGCTCCATTACTGAAACGATCGCCTACGGAGGAGGTTCTGTCATGGTGTGAGAAGACATCTCACTGGATGCGAAAACCGATTTGGTTTTAGTGACTCATGACACTCGTAGTGGTGGATTAATTGCTCACCGATACATTGAGGAGATCCTGCAGAAACATGTCGTTTCTTACGCTATTAGCGACAGCTTCGTGCTAATGCACGACAATGCTAGGCCACATGCTGCCGCATCGGTGCGGCAATACCTAGCGGAAGTGAGAATACCGAAATTGAACTGGTCTGCACGGAGTCCTGACCTCAATACAATCGAGCACATGTAGAATGAGCTCAAAAGAAGGGTTCGGCCAAAAATCCAACCTTTGCATCGCTGAGGAACTTAAAGGTTGTGATGGCGGAAGAGTTGGTAAGAATCCCACAGACAGTGGTGAAAAAGCTCACCCGCTCCATGAAAAACCAGCTGAAATCCGTAATAAGGGCTAGGAAGGGGGGGGGGGGTAATACAAAATATGGATTTTGGTTTTTATCAACAAATTTAACTGTTAAACCTGAAATTTGTTTAATTTTTCCTTTTTCTTACCCCTATTTTGGATCTTTGCTCTCCTTAATATCAGTGGTTTATAAACTTTTTCGGTTCTTGCCAGTGTCCAATCTAGTGAGTGCGCTTAAGGCAATAACGAATATTTTTTTCATTACAGGCTAAGGTAAAATTAAATGACTCGTCTTTAGTATCACAATAACATATAATTAAACAAGTTATAGGTATAATTCTTCTGAATTTCTCCTATGTCGATTGAATAAGTAATGCCGACGTTTCATCTATCATTCTGTCAGCATCTTCAGAACTTATTCTGCGAAGTGACTTCTTCGGAATGTAAAACGAAACTGGTGTGGCAAGAGCGGATGGATGGATGGAGGTGGATCACCTGTTCCCAGATTGGTGAAGGATAAAGACCAGTGTCATGATAAAGGTTGTGGGGATGTTTAAATATTCCGATGGACTCCCGAATTTGCCTCGGATAGAAAAAGGAATGTGTTGCAAGATATATTGATTGGTCATAGATGTCTGTTTCGTGCTGGATTTCTACAAGTACTAAAGTGGAAATGTTAAGAATATCCCTTTTGATGTTCTTTAATTTTTGTACATATTTTTCTCCTTGTTTCGTTTATGTAGGTTTCATAACAGTTACATGGTATACTGTATACTCCTGAATTTTCAGATAAAATCTTACCTTTGACAGATCTGAGATGTTGTGAGAGTTTAGGGAGCATAGGGAATTATGGTATTATTTTATGTTTCCGTTGAATTTTTAAAATGATAAAGTCTTAATGTCTGGAAGGACTACAATCCTAAGGGACTAATCTGCTTGACTACTAGTCTTCGGAGATACCTGAGGAGGTGTTTGTTTTTGAATGCAGCGTTTTAAATCTCGGCACTGAAAGCAGTTTGATTAAAGAACTAAGCTATATTAGCTCTGATCGACAAGATTGGGACAAAGAAGTGGTAGTGCTCTGTGAATACGGGAGTTGATCACTGAGTATTTTTGGCCGAAATGGTGAGGCGAGGAAGCGTTTAAATATCTATCAGTCTAAGTGGGATTTTTATACACTGAGTAATCCTAAGTCATATTTGACTTTCGATCACTAGGCATATCGAGGAAGACTGGAGAACTTTTCTTTTCAGTATCAAAGGTGAAGTGGATATTTGGACGTAGAGATGAGATGATTTGAGAAAGCTTTGAAGAGAGTCCCCACCGTGTGGCCAAATTACAAAATTGCAATCAACGTAACGTTTCCAGAGTTTCGGTTTAAGACGAAAAGTGTCGATTGCTTGTTTTTTAAAGTCTTCCATATATAGGTTTGCAATATTTGTATAAGACAGAGAACCCATTTCCGTGCCAGATATTTAGTGTTAGTAAAGATATTGTGTTGCAAGATATATTGATTGATCATAGAGACTCGGATGTCTGTTTCGTGCTGGATTTCTACAAGTACTAAAGTGGAAATGTTAAGAAGATCCCTTTTGATCTTTAAGGATTGATATGAGCGTCAGATAGGATTTCGTGAATTTTCCAGGCTATTCTGCTGAATACACGATAAAAGCGAAATTGGTGAAAGTGAATTTGGTTCAACTTGAGGGGTTTCAATGCCTGCGATTTTGATTGGGATGTTTGTGGAAGATGGCTTAGCTTTTTGAAATGTGCCGGTTGAATACTACATCAAAAATACGAACTCGTAAATCAAATTAACATTATCTAAGTTTTACCATTCAGAAAGGGATATTTATATTCTTCTTAAATCTAAATTTCAGAGAAATTCATGTTGCTAAAATATTAACGTAGTGTCGGAAGGCAACTATGTTGGGAATGTGGAATCTTTGGCACAATGACTCTATTCAGTATATATCACCACTACACCAAACAATTTAATTTGTATTCAACACGCGTTTCGCTAACCATGTTGGCTTCATCAGGAGCGCTAAACTATAGAACTTAGCCTAACATCTGAATTACTCGTCAGTTCGGGTCAAGTAACCAGTAGAGGGGATTATAAGGAATAGGCCGTCTGTCTTTATTTAAACTAATTTTACATTTTATAATTTCCACACTTTCGAATGCGTTTACTAATCTCCTATCCTACTCTTAAACGCATACGAAAGTTTGGAAATTATAAAATGTAAAAGTAGAAGTTTAAATAAAGATAGAGAGAGATTTTTTATAGGCCGCTAGATTAATTCGGATATTAGGTCAAGTATAAATGAAACTAACATCGTTAGCGAAACTCGCGTCGAGTGTAAAAATAAAGTGTATAGTGTAGTGGTGATATATATTGAGTAGTATATCACAATAATCCCCATAATAATAAGGCTCCTGTAGCCTTTTTAGGGATTTCCCTACAGAACCTGTACTAGACCTTTAAAAAAATGTCATGGTGCCACAAAATTCCACATTCCCAACATAGTTGTCTTATGACGTTAATATTTGAATGAATATGAATATACCCTTTTGAATGTCAAAGCACAGAAAATTCTAATTTGATTTGCGACTTCGTATTTATGATGCGGTGCTCAACAGGTACATTTCAAAGAGGTTAAGCCATCCGCCACAAACATATCACAAACAAAGACGCTGCCATTGAAATCCCTCAAGTCGAACCCGAATTTGGGAGAAGATAAAGATAATTCTAGCCTTGTGTATTCAGCAGAATATCCTAGCAAAATTTACGAAATCCTGTCTGGCAGCTCCTATCGATGTCTAAAGGACGATTCAGTATCTTCACTAACAAGTATCTGGTACGGAAATGGGTTCTCTGTTTTCTGCAGATGTAAACATATTTACGGCACAGTTCAAAAAACAAGACATTGAAACGTTTCATCTTAAACCGAATTTCTGAACTCTCTTCAAAGTCTTCTCAAATCATCTCAACTCTACGTCCAAATATCTCTACACCTTTGATATTGAAAAGGATAATTTTCTTGCTTTCCTGGATATTCCCAGTAATCGAAAGTCAAATATGATTTTGGGCTACTCAGTGCACAGAAAGCCCACTCATACTCATACGAAAAAGTTTATAAACCACTGATATTGGGGATACTATTTAAAATGTGATCTATGATTGTATGTTTAGAGCAGCTTGGACCATAAATGCGGTATATTTTTTAAGTATGAACTAAGTGAAAATATATAGTAATAAACAATGTTCCATGAATGAACAATAATTAACCGAAAATTAGTAGTAGCGACTAGTTGTTGTAACTAACCTTTTTGAGTTTCATCAATGTCCATAAGCCTTTGAACACTAACTTTTTGGGCGCTTAAAGATACTATATGGTGTTATAATAGTTAAATAAATACAAAGTTAAGTATAGTCTGGGCTAGCTTTTAGATCACGTTATGTATAACAATATCCATCATCCAGACTTTCCGGCGTCAGCGTCTGATCGTCAAATAACGAGAATGTAATTCTGTCCATTGTCGGGGGAAGCACATCAAATATTTTCTGTCGATTTCAGAAAATCCATGTATAGCAGATATTCAGCTGTCTGTACGTCAAACAGAATGTGATGCTCTATTTGACAGTGACCAGAGATTAAATTTAGCTCAGCCAATTCTTTCCTTGCAGGGCTCGAGTCGAAAAAAAAAGATTTAGTTTCTTTTTAAATTTTGTATTTTGTTGTTATTTATTAATTTTGTTTATAAATTTATTTAATTTATCTATATTATCATGTTCTTTCACAAGCTCGGACAACATGGAAATGAATAATATGGTAGTTGCTTAGTTAAAGTACAACTTTCTGAAAAGTTTACTTGAAAATATATTTTTTTAACCTTCAAAATGAGTAAGCTGCCAATAATGGAACCAAATTTTTTAAGATCTAAAGATGTTACTTGAAAATATTCCAGTAGATCAGTCGACATTTTGTAGCTTCGACTGAGTTTACTGAGATTCAAGTATTCACACATTATAATAAAGTAAAACAATAATTAGTAATTTTCGTGGCGAAATAACTTTGAATGATTTAATTCGACAGATATATTTATATATTTATATAGAAAATTATCGTATTCGAGGAATGTTCTTCGTATAGCTTTTCGTAGTCATCTATAGTTGAGAGACTTTTGTTTTACATTTTTGAGAAAATTATCGAAATTTCAATTGGACATAACGTAGAGTTATTTTCCTAGGAAGGGAAGTGGTAGGTGAAAAGAGGCAGTAGTCTCATTCTTTTATTTAGCTTTTGACAAGTAATGAATATGAACGGTGGGGGTTTTTAAGTACCATGGAAATATAGTTTTAGTTGCGTCAGGTACCAGTCTGTATACTACACGTACGTGGTAACATCGCATCGGTTGGGCACTTTTGCTCGATATTTCATAAAGCACAATCAGGTGCTAATAGAGTGATATAATTTCCAAAACTACTTTACCAGTCTAAAACAAAATATTGCTGATGCAATTTTAATAAAAGTTCATGAAATACCGATAATGTATTTGTGAAATTTAAAGTCAAGAAAACAATGAAAATTCTATCAATCTACAAATTTTAACGATAAATATGTGTAAGACACCATACGCTCGTGCCGATAACGTCTTTAAATATTTCTTAATCTTAGCAGGAAGGGTTTAGTTAACAAAAAATGATTTTGAAAATTATCAAAAATTTAAAAAACGGGGACAATTCAAAACAATAGGTGTAAACGATCTAGCAACATGAATTAAAGATACAGTCAACAGTAAACTTAGGAGGCTTGCTGATAAGATAAAAGATCATAACCCTCAATCAAATTCCAGAATAATAATGACAAAATTTGAATAAAAGAATAGACTTAGAAATCATCTTTCAAAGAAAACATGTTTTAATTTTGATGAATCATTTGATGGCATTAATATATAAGCTGCACCTAAAAGTTTTGGATATACATAAGCAGAGTGACACCCAATGTAACAGTCGAAAGCCTAAATAATTTTCTTGATTAAGAAAAGGTAATAAACACAAAATTGCCAATAAATTTAGAAGTGATAATTATAGCTCTCCATTTAAAATTGGTGCTGATCCGTAGTGAGGTGGCAACGATGCTATATCGCTCCTGAAGAAGCTAGCATGGTTAGCGAGACGCGTCTCGAGAGCAAAAATAAAGTGTTTGATGTGGTGGTCATATTTACTGAGTAGTGGAAGGCAACTCGAGAAGATTCTATTCTTCTGAAACACTGGCATTATGTGAATCCTGAAGCTATGCAAATTTATTGATATTAGAATTTTGAAAAAACTTTTATAAATTAGGAAGGTTTTTATTGACTTATTATCATCTATATACCGTACATAACAAATCAAAATTTTTTAACGTCGACCTCTTTGCGTGATTAGGGATTTAACCATTTATATATAGACATATATATATATATATATATATATATATATATATATATATATATATATATATATATATATATATACATATATTTATATTTATATATATATATATATATATATATATATATATATATATATATATATATATATATATATATATATATATATATATCTAAATATTATTTCTGATACAGTAGTCACTAGATTTAAAAATAAAAAACTGGATTAGCTTATGGAAACACCAATCTAATTCAGTAGTACTCTTTTTCATTTTGATTACCTCTGTTTAAATCATGTACTTAACAAAAAATATAGATATTTTTGCTAGAATTGACGAAATTTTTACTATAACGTGTGAAGTTCATGATAGCAATGACAGGTGATTAGAGAAAGTGTAGTAGATTATTAATTATTAAAATTTGTTTATTTTTGTGCTACTAACAGGATACTGTTTCCCAAAGAACTATCAAATTTTTTCGATGAGGGTGGATTGATAAGTCTGGTAAATTTCTACGAAATGGTGGAAAATCTTGTTAACCAGCATGCGGGATTCTTGTAACGGTTGTGTTCTAAGTTTTAAACAGATCCAACGTACAGTTTTTTGTTGGCAGATCTTGTAAGTGATCGGTGTTACACGTTTCGTGGGAATCGATAAAGCCGCATGCAGGGATAAAATATTAAAAAAAAAGATAAGACAAGACAATGCACTTGCTCACACATCGGTCGCTACGATAGCAAAAGTGCACAAGCTGGGCTTCGAAATAATTCCCCACCCACCATATTCTCCAGATTTGTCCCCAAGTGACGTTTTCGTCTCCTGCCTCCAAAACTGGCTTAAAGGAAAGATATTTGCGTTGAATGAAAAGGTTATCTTTACTGTAAAAGAGTATAATGCGTAGTTTAAAACAATTGTTTTTTCTGAGAGAATAAAAAATTGGAATCTCGCTGGACCAACTGTATTGAGGCCAGTGGAGATTATGTTTAGAAACAAATTTTTATTTTTATAAAAAAATGTTATTTACTTTGTTTTTTACACTTTTCAATCTAGCCTCTTGTTCATTTAAAATAGTGTGGCCTTTTTTGGCTTTAACAGAAAAGCTTGTGCAATTATATATAACTAGGCATATATAACTTAATAATGATTAAATTGTTTAACTGAGGTTTGACCTAAAATATTTATAAATGTATCATACCTACTCGTAGCTTTATTAGTATACATATATTGCGGATGTATGAGTAATAGTAAAAATCAAAATGGATACTTATCAGTTTTTTTACCAATGATGCAAAACTTAATATTAAAGAATTTATAGTAAAATTTTTTTGTCATTATATAATTTAAATACAAGAATTCTTACAATTTGATGTGAAAAAGTATAGAGATTCAAGTGATTCTTTCAACTATTTCTGAATTCAGTTTAGTAAATACGGTACACAGTACTTTTTAAAATTCCTATTCTACTCTTTTCTATGAAATACACTCCATATTAAATAATGGAGAGACAAATGAGAAATATGTGGCAGTAATATTGAAATGGACATTTACAATTTGTATATCCTAAATTCTTCGTTTATCATAAGGCAGTATACGAAAAAAAAATTCTCTGTCTTTTAAGTGAGATACGTATTTTCTTAAGTATTTTTCTTCTTATGCTGAATTTAAAAAAAATCAAAAAAAAAGACATCCACCGTGAGATTTTGTCAGAAAACACACTTAAAATTGCCAGAATACTATTAAATAGAAAAAAATACATTTTAATAAATAGAAATCATAAAAGAAAATCAAACAATCGGTCATTTGAAAACAAACTGAAAAAAAACAAAAAAGGAAAGAAAAAGATATCCCTAATAAATAAAAAATTTCTAATAAAAAAACAAAAAAAAATAGAAAACTAAAAAGAGAATTTATAAACGAAAGATTTCATCTTAATTTTTATATAAAACAGTTAAAATAAATAGTAAATAAGTATACAAATCACTCACACACTCAAATACTCACATACTAACTCACACGTTCACTAATTCGCATATCATCATACTCACTCAATCACTTACTTACCAACTAACATACTCAATCACTCACTCATTCACCTGCTCGCTCAGTCACTCACATACTTATTCACATACTCCCATACGCACTCATTTACTCACCTCTACGCTCACTTGCTCGCTTACACACTCACTCATCCACTCACTTGCTCGCTCACTCACTCACTACCTCACTCTCCCACTCACATTCCCGCATATTCACTCAATCAATCTATCCACAAAATTGACTTTTAAAAGTGTCAAGGGATCTACATTAAACTGCATTTTGCAACCTTTTGTTCCTAAATAGTAAACGGGTATTTTTTTCAACACTAACCACTATTACTCATGTTTTGCTATCAAAATTGCTAGAAAATTCTTGTTTCGCTGTTGCATTTTACCAACCACGTAGCACCCTTGTAAGTGTTAAAAGCGATTTTTTTTGTTGAAACTGAACAGAAAACTTTATTTTTTGATGTCAAGTCAGGATTAAGAACGTCAAAAAACACTGGAAATAATAGTTTTATTCAATATCAATAAAAATTAGAAACAATTTTTAGTGTTCCGTACTTATAAGATGACTTCGGTGTCTGTCTGTCCGTCTGACTGTACGTCTGTCTATCACACCCGATTTTCTTCGAAACTATTTGTCATAGAAAGTTGAAATCTATATATATATATATATATATATATATATATATATATATATATATATATATATATATATATATATATATATCTATATATATATATATATATATATATATATATATATATATATATATATATATATATATATATATATATATATATTTTATATATATATATATATATATATATATATATATATATATATATGTATAATGTAATACTTGCGCTCACTTTTCTTTTTATTATTTTTAAAAAATCGCAAAAAATCGCGTTATCTCGAAAACTACTTATCAAAAAATTTTGAAAAAATTCCGGAATATTCTCCACGGGGTGTAGATTGAACAAAAATTATCACGAGTGCATTGCCTTTAATAATTTATCTGGTTTATAAAAAAAAAAATTCAAGGTCATCAGTTTTTCAGTAAAAATTGGAAACAAACTTTGTTGAAAACTCATTTGGGGTGTGTTTTGTGAAGTCACTGATCATTTTATACCTCCATAACAAAATTTTTTATTTTAAAAGCAATCGACGTACGGAACACTAATTGCGCAAGTTCAACTTGCACTTGACTTAATTTAACGGTTGCACATATTTATTTTAAACAGTATTTTGCTACGTAGCTTATTTAAAGCTGGTATATGCATGTTTTTTTGTTAAACGTGAGTACTAAAACCTAATATTTTTAGGTTTTTATGATAAATGTAGATTCAGAATATTTAAAGATGTCCAAAATAATAGTTTCATTCCATAATTTTAATGATTATACAGTTTTACATTATTAAAATGTATTTTTTTCAATTTAATAGTTTTCTGGCAAATTTTCTGAAAAAAAAACGTCAAGAGGGATGTCTTTTTTTATGTTTTTTTTTTGGATCCAGCATAAAAAAGTACTTAGAAAACACGTGTTTCACTTACAAGACTGAGATTTTTTTTTCGTATACCTGGGTAATTTCTTCCTTGTCGCTTTATTTGATATGACCCGTTTATATATAATATTTAGCTTGTCGTAAGTTGCAGATGGTGGTAATGCGAGCTAATATCTAATAAAGCAAGCTTTTGAATGTTATGTGTTCAGGTAATATTATGTATGTAATTTTTTATTTGTATCAACCTACCTTCCAGAGCCATAAATGTAAATGCTCCAATAATTGTGTATCCAAGCACCAAAAACACACACCAAGTGTAGCTAAGATAGAGGTCGATCTTGGTCCGGGACAAGAATAGCAACAGCATAAAAACGACGGGTCTTTAGAATAGGGATCTTTGTGATCATAGCAACATTTTTTGGTGGCTGGACTGCCTAAAATAAAAAAATTAATATTGTTATTACATGTTAATTTCAGATCTGATTTTGTTACTTTTCCTAGGAATCATATAAGAATTTTAATTGAAATTTGAAAGGAGTTACTTTTTTTAGAATGTCTTTAGGACTCATTAACAATAGTACCAATTTTTGTATAGTAGCTGTTGAAGAAAATAATTCGGATATAACCAAGATACAAATAATTTGCACCTCTGCCTTAGTTTTAAACGCGCACTTGCCCTCGGTAGGGTACTGTTTAAAGGCCACAAAGCGACAGAAGAATTATTCAACAAGTTGATAGCATTTACTGCTTGGTAGCGCCTAATATTAAATTCAAAATATCTTTATTATTCCACTTCTGGTGAAACAAGATTGTCTTACAACTAAGTTTTACAAATATGTACTCTAATAAGTACACTTATTTATAAAATGTGCCCTAGGGCTGGCGGATGATTTGTCTTGTAGTTTAAATCTTGTGTATGTATTAAATTTTTTAGTCACCTCCGACTTTGTCTTTTATGACTTTTACGAATTTGTCTTTTCTGGATATGTTTTAGAAAATTATTATTTACTTTTGGTGTACTTTGTGAAGTAAGGTTTACTGAAAAAGTTATATTGCAAAAAACCCAGTTTGATATAGTCAGGTACTTGGTTAGCATATTCAAAATTTAATTTTTGTTTCTTATGTTCTAATCTCGTTCTAGCCTTCTTCTTGCATCCATCGCTCTTTCTCCCCTTCTCTTTCATTCCTACTTTTCACTCTTTTACATGTATTTGTCTAATAGCTTGTATATAGGTGTATCTATTTGTATTAGTAATATTATTTACATGTGTAATTTTTTTTAGATTTTTTATTTATCACTTTCACTAACACTGTTACTGTTTAGTTTTTGGTTTTATTTACAATTTTCAACTCTATTGCTATTTTGTTTATATTACGCGTCTGACTGAGATGTTATTTTTATTTATATTGGGCCATATGTTTTGATTGTTTTGTTTATTTTTATGCAGAAATTCGATGTGCCGCCTTTGCAAGGGATGTTTGGTGTCCTAACAGCGTTTGACGTCGGATTCCTGCTCGTAAATTTTTATTTGGCGGTGTTTTAATTCATTCATTTTGCATGCATCGCGATGCTCTTATGAAGCCTCTAAATAAATTGGTAATCCGTGATGGAGAGGTTTGTATTTAGAGTTATTTTGTTCTCGTGTTTGTGTTACGTTTTGTGTCAATGTTGATATATATGTTTTGTGTCTGTAAAATTTGTCTTCTGCCTCTTCAGTGTATTGTCTTATTGTTCTTATGTTTATCATGTTGTGTAGGTAGCAAATTCTTGTGTATCGTCTGGCGGATACAGCACATCGTAGCATTGTGTTCTGCATCCGCTGCAGTCTAGCCGTCTGTGTGTCTGTTATGTCACACCAGACTGGTGCAGCATATGTTAACGTCGGTCTTATGATTTGTTTATATATTATCAATTTATTTCTTGGCTCCATATGTGAGCCCGGTGCGCTTAATAGGGTTCTACTTTAACGGTTGAGAGAACAGTCAAAAACTGCTAGAAAATGAACTCTATTTTTTGCAGTTTATACTAATTTTGGTATAGTTAAAATATTATCGACAAACTTACTAATATTACCAAATGTGGCAGCTTTTAAGTAAGTATTAACTTTTTTGAAAAAAGAATTTAAAATTATTTCGTTTTAAACATGTAGTATGTGTAACTTATCGAAACAAGATAAGTCTCCACACCTAGAGAATTTTGGTCTCGAGTCTGTATGTCACGTAAAAATGTTAGGTCAGAAAACCTCAGCAATTGGTTACTGGCATGAAATAATTGGTATGGGATATGTTTTTTCCGGAGTTCAAATCGCGTTGTTCTCTCCTTACCTCCCTCGAAAGATGAGTATATTTACTAGCTTCACTACCTTAGGATTTTGGAATCTCTGGCATAACAATTTTACACAATAGTTGTAAACACTACATCAAATATTTTATTTTTTGAATTCGGCGCGGGTTTCAGTAGCCATGTTAGCATCATAAGGAGTGATGATTGTCAGTCAAATATTGCTCCTGATGATGCTGCCATGATTAGTAAAACGCTCGTTACGTATATAAAATAAAATGTTTGGTGTAGTGGTGACTATTGTGGTGCCCACTAGCTTTGTTATTTAAAATATCTAAAACCGCATTTATTTAGAAATTTTTGTGTTGATTGATTCTCAGTCACAAAAGATAATGCTAATTTTTACATAAACGATTTTATAAATTATACCTATAAATTTGCATTTAATATTTGCTGTATCTGAAATTGAACATTCACAAACCTAAAGTGATTCAAGTATGGTCAGTTTGTTGATTGGCTATAGGCGGGGTAGGCGACAGTGCCTGTTTGTGCACTGCAGCATCTTGGCTTATTGTGATCTTCTCTCTTGGTTACATGAGTGTCGTTCTTTTAATAAGGTTCATTAGCTTCTTTTTAAGCCCTTCATGTTGAATTTATCGGCACGATGCAGATGGTAGAATAGTTTTTGTCAGTTCTGAGAAAACGCCGCACATTCATATAGGACGTGCATAGATGTTTCTTGCTTTACACCACATAGTCTACACGTCGTGGGACCATTGTGGATATAAATTTTCTGTAAATCTTTCCTCAAGTAACAGTGGCTGGTGATCAGTACTACCACTAGTTCGGTCTAGGTCTTTGATAAACAAAGGACGTCAGTTGTTAGTTTCTTTGGCAAGTCGCCAATTACGTCCCTCGCATGTCTTTGGCCAGATGTTGCCAGCAATATAGATTTTGCTGATATGACCATCTATTGATTATCATCTTTACCTCCTATTTTGATATACTAAACAATGGTTCTGGACCCTTCTATGATTTTGTAGCTCTGAATCTTATGAATACGTCGACATTTTTATTACCTTTTATACTCAAATATCCTGGAACCCTGTTCTTCCTCTAATTTTCTCGTTAACACGTACTTCTATTGCACGAATTTCGGCCTGGAATATTGTTGCACTTGTCCCTAGTAGAATTCTAAAGCTCTATAGATTTGGATCGCATCCAATTCTATATGGTTATTCGAACGTGATTATTATCACATGGTTTGTCTTATGTCTCATGTTCTCAAAATACTCCTCCAAATATTTGTGCCAAATTTCAACTTTCTATGTGATAATCGGATGTGAGAGACCGACACCGAAGTTATCCAATAAAACACTAAAAACACTAAATTATTTTAAGGTATGATAACGCTGCTCTCCTGATAAAAAAAAAGAAAAATATTGATTTCTTAAATATTTTTGGCTTTTGTTTTACGAGCATTAACATATAAAACTACCTATGCTTTTTTGATACCCTCATTGCATCACTCTGGCATCATGTTTTAAACATTCCAGACTTTCGAAAAAATACTGCTAAACTACTGCTTGTCAAAAAAATTTTTTCGGTTTCCGACTGCTCTTTTTTTCGGATCCCTTAAAACATAGTAGTAGTATCATTACAGGAAGCGCACACTAGGGACGAGTAATCAATTGTCAATTATTTATGGTGTCACTACGTATTATTAAATTTTTAAATTCTACGGGTAATTCTAAGAACTTTCATGTATTCCTATATCTGACGTCAATAGT
>CM032448.1:54235345-54341686 GCA_019049505.1 Pachyrhynchus sulphureomaculatus
CTTATTTTTTTGTATTTCCTTTCCCTTTTGTCTGTGAAGTTTCTTGTATAGCTTTTTCTCTGATGTGATGCATTTTGTTGTTCTCTATGAAGTGACCAAAAGTAATCACCCATCATATTGATATTCCACCGTCCCTGGTACCGTTTCTCCATCTCCTTTATGTCCTGATGGAACCGTTTCCCCTGCTCTTCACTCACATCGCAAGAAGTGGATTTTAAGGCTCATCAGAAAACCCAGATTTTTGAACTTGCCTATCATATTAGCTACGATAAGTTCATAGTTAGGGTCTTTTACATTGCCTAAAAACTTAATCACAAATTCTTTAAATGATATCCATGCCTTCTTTTCCTTTGTAATCATCCTTGCTTCAAAGTTGGAGTCGAACATCATTTTACGAATATCAGGCCCAACGTAAACCCCTTGTTTCAGTTTGGCTTCCAATAAATGAGGAAATTTTTTACACAAATATTTAAAACATTCACCATCTTTACGCAAGGCTTTCACAAATTGTTTCATTATGCCTAACTTGATGTGTAGTGGTGGCAGAAGAATATTTTTTAGGTCTACTAAAGTTTTATGGAAAATGTTCTTCTCACCAGGTGTTAAAGTTTTTCTTACGGGCCATTGTTTTTTGGACCAATGTTAATCCCTTGCTCTGCTGTCCCACTCACATATAAAACATGGAAACTTTGTAAATCCCTTTTGTTGACCAAGGATCATCGAGACTTTTAAATCTCCACATAGCATCCAAACGTGAGCTGAATAGTTAATTTTCTGCAAAATCATATTAAGATTTTCGTAAGTTTCCTTCATATGGACTGAATGAGCAACAGGCCGTGAAGCATAAGTATTTCCGTTGTGTAACAGAACACCTTTTAAACTATTTTTTGGTGAGTCTATAAAAGCCACCAATCTTCCTTCTTGTACTCAATGTCAAATTAATTCATTAGACTACCAATATCATGGCAGTAAACCAAATCCTCTTCCTGCTTAAAAAACTGAGCAAACTGTTGATCTCTTGTTCTATAATGATGTTCTTGCTCTCTCCATATCAAGGGTACTGCAAGTCGTTTCTTTCTTATACTATTTCCTAAGATCCTCGATATAAACATAACATACTTTGTGAGGATTCCAACATTTTTCTTGATTACCGATTTCTGCACCAAAATGTGCAAAGTATACTTTTTTTACAAAGTCAGTAATGTTTCTTTGATGTTTTTTTAACTACAAACTCACCACATGTATAACAAAAAGTGTTGGGAGAGTGAAAATAAGCATATGGTTTAAACACTGCAATGCGCGGTTATATTAACTGGAAGAAAACAAACAGCAGTGATAATTATTATCGGAACTGCCAACCTAATAACATTTGATTTTACTGCCAACCTTATAAAATTCTGATTTTATTGCCAACCTAATAACATTCGAATGATAAAAAATAAACTTTTTAAATATTAAAATGTGAAAAATTGGTGGGTGATACGACTTCTTTATTATTATTTTCGGACGCACACCAAAAAAACATAGGAATCAGGTAAAATTATTAAAAATATTTTTTCATCGTTGGCCTATGTTATCATTCTTTACCGTTTTTCTTAATATCAAAGTTCCACGCTAAAGTCAAATGATACTCCACTACTACTTTTAAAAAGCGCTTCCTAATTTCCATGTTAAAGTTACTCTGTAACGATTCTCTTTTTTTCGCTAGTATTTTTCAAGCTAACATTTCTATATAAAGCTCCAACATACATGAAATATGTTGCTTTTATATGATCTAGTTATGTTTAGAGTCCTATGAGAAAACTAATAGATATACATAGGGCAGTAATAAATTTTACCCAATTACTTACGAAATATTTTTAAAATATAATAAACTAACTGAAATTACCAAACTTTCTGAAATCACCAAAAAACCCAAAAGCCAATGTCAAAGAGCTTTGATTATTTTAAAGCTTTCTCATCTGACTAAGCGAATAAAGTCAAACCCAAAATTACGCCATTAGCCATGTCCCTTTCTGATTTCCGGGCTTTACTTTACTCAAACTTTTAATTGATTAAAACGATGTAAAATTTCGTTTGCAACTACTATAACTACTTCCAGCAACATCAACAAATTGGTTTTAAATCTGCTGTAAATTTGAAAGAAAATTAAACACTAATCGAATACCAAAAAATAGAGATTTTAGAGAGATTGGTTTATGAACATAAATTCATACTCGAGATTGTCATTTATTCTTCAATTTTTTTCTTAATAAGTATTTGACCAGTTAATTCTCCGCTGAGTTGGAAAACAAAAGTTGTGTTTTTCAATAGACAAAATCATTATCAATTCTAAACCTACGCCTAGTTATACTGTATAAGATTAAAAAAAAAAACAAATTTTCTTTTATTTCTTTCTGGATATCTGCTTTCTTCTTTATGCAAATGACAATGAAATAAATGCGTAATTTTCAAAAATACTAATCTAAGTGTAAGTAATTATAACGCCTATTACAGTTAGTTTTTTTAATTTTTAAAGGCCAGAGGTAGGTAAAGAAATCCCACTAACAAGATTCCGTTCTCTTGTGGTAACATTATATATATATATATATATATATATATATATATATATATATATATATATATATATATATATATATCCCGTGTGGGGTTGCTAGTCCTCCATCGGGCGCCTCCCCAGGTGGCGGATAGGGGAATGCCTCCCAGATATGGGTGGTACCAGAGAAATGAAATATCCGGGGCGGACCAAAAGTAGCATAGCAGTGTCTGTCTCAGAATGAGCGGCTGCAAACAGCGTCTGTCTCCATGTTAGGAGCGGCTGAATCAACACTCGCCAACACGCTCTTGGCAAGCGTGGCGTTTTTAATTGCCAACTCCTTTGATTTTCACCATGATACAGTCGAGTTTCGAAACAAGAATACCCCAGATGGGTAGAGCTGAAAGCTCAGAATCCCATCCTGTTGAAAATACAGGCAGCCTCACGGATTCTGGGGGAGGCAGAGAATCGACAAACCATAACAAGACCAAACGAAAATACACACATAAGATCTTCATCGCAACCTACAATATCAGAACAATGAGAACCGACAGCCACTTGGAAGAGCTGGAGCAAGAAATGAAGAACATCAAATGGGATGTAGTAGGTATATGCGAGACACGACTCCAGGGAGAGAAAAAGATAACCCTAAGATCCGGACACACACTATACCTAAACAATTCGGAGACCAACCACAGCCAAGGAGGTGTTGCCTTTATGGTAAACCGCAAAATAGAGCATAATATAACTAAATATCAAGCTATATCCGAGAGAGTTATATACCTTGTGATAAGGTTAAACAGAAGATACAGCATCCAAATAATCCGTTGCTATGCACGTACCAGCACAGCCAGTGATGAATCAATCCAACAATTCTATGAAGACATTACTCGGGCCAAAAACTCCGAAAATTCTCATTATGTCATCATCACAGGCGACTTTAATGCCAAAGTGGGAAAGAGGGAATCGAATGACACCAAATATATAGGAAACTTTGGATTAGGACACCGGAATGATAAAGGAGAAATGCTTGTAGACTATCTTAACAACGAAAAACTATTCTGCTTGAACACTTTCTTTAAGAAACAAGCCCAAAGAAAGTGGACATGGCACAGCCCGGATGGACAAATAAAAAACGAAATAGACTATGTCCTTGCTAACAAGAACAACATGTGTAAAGATGTAACAGTGCTAAACCAATTCCACACCGGGAGCGACCATAGACTAGTACGCGCTAGTATACAGATTAATACAAAATTGGAAAGGAAGAAACTAGTGACTAAGCATAGATTATCGACAAGTGATGTTCTGTTCCTAAACAGGGAAACATATCAAAAGGAAATAGGAAAGAAGCTAGACCCACTGACACTTCAAGACAAAAACATAGACGAAATAACAGAGAAGATAGAGGAAAGTATACGCACTGTAACGAAGAAGATATGTAGTAGGGCAGAAAAAACCATCCAATAACAAGCTAAGACCGGAGACAATGGGATTGATTAAAGGAAGAAGAAAAAATAGATAGAAATACTCCCGCATATAAACCTATAAATAACACAGTTAAAAAAACAGATTCTTATCTGTTTTTTAACAGATTTCAGAGCTTACAGAACGAAACAAATACTGGGTATCATAGAAAACAATAAAAACATGAGGGTATTAAGATCGAACAGCACAAAAGGAAGACAAAAAATCATAAACATCAAAAATACAGACGGGCAATTAGTCTCAGACAAAAGAGAAATGGCTAGAGAAATACAACAATTCTACGAGAAACTCTATAGAACAATGATACCAAACCCTAAAGGATTTTCCAGAAACATTCTGAATGTGGGCTCAGAAGACCTACCAGAAATATCACACTCAGAGATTGAGCACGCTCTCCAAAAAATAAAAAACGGAAAGAGCCCCGGAGAAGACCAAATAACTGCCGAGATGCTAAAGTTAGGGGGAGAAACACTAATAGAAACTATCAAAATACTGATGAATAAATGCCTTGAAAAAGGAAAAAAATACCTGAATCCTGGAAAAACGCAGAGGTCATTCTTGTATACAAAAAAGGAGACCACACAAACATAGAAAACTATCGGCCTATAAGCCTATTGTCAAATTTATATAAGCTCTTAACTAGAATTATAACTAATCGCCTGACTACAAAGCTGGATTCATATCAACCAGTGGAACAGGCAGGTTTTCGAAAAGGATTCAGTACTATCGATCACCTACAAACACTCAGGACAATTATAGAAAAAACAACAGAATACAATATCCCCTTACATTTGGCGTTCATAGATTATCATAAAGCATTCGACAGTGTTGAAAAATGGGCGTTCTTAGCGGCGATGGAAGATGCTCGAATCGATTCGAGATATTCTACTATCATTAAAGACATATACGATAAGGCAACCTTTCAAGTAAAAATCGACGATGACCTCAAGACAGATAAAATAATACTCGGCAAAGGTATAAGACAGGGTGACACCATATCGCCCAAGCTATTCACACTGGCTTTAGAAAACGTCTTTAAAAACTTGGATTGGAAAGAAAGAGGTCTCAATATTGATGAAGTACATCTAAACCATCTAAGATATGCCGATGATATAGTCCTAATAAGTACCGATGTCCAAGAACTAAACACCATGATTAACGAACTGGATGAACAATCTAGGAAAGTAGGACTTAAAATGAACTTAAATAAAACTAAAATCATAAGTAGCAGCCAACAGAACGTCATCGTGGATAGCACAGTTATAGAGAAGGTTGAACACTACATATATCTCGGTCATAAAATCAAATTAGGAAAAGAGAACCAAAGCACGGAAATTAAACGTAGAATTCAATTAGCATGGATAGCATTCGGGAAACTGAGCTCCATCTTTAAGGATAAGGAAATACCATTACACTTGAAAAAGAAAACATTTGACAGCTGTGTGTTACCAGTAATTACATACGGCTTGGAAACCATGGCTATAACGAGGAAAATCGCGGAACGCTTGAGAGTCACTCAGAGATCTATGGAAAGAGTAATGCTGGGCGTCAGCATAAGAGATAAAATACGTAACTCTATTATACGGGATAAAACCAAAATAATGGATGTTATAGAGAGGATAGCGGCTCTTAAATGGCAGTGGCTTGGGCACGTGGCGAGGCAGGATGCGGAAAGATGGACGCATAGAGTTATCTATTGGAGACCAAGAGGGACAAAAAGAAGTGTGGGACGTCCCCAAAGACGATGGATTGACGACGTGAAGATGATAGCAGGCAGGCAGTGGACAAGAAAGGCTGGAGACCGACAATCATGGAAGGAACTAGAAGAGGCCTATGTCCAACATTGGATGAACCCGGGGTGAAGAGGATATATATATATATATATATATATATATATATATATATATATATATATATATATATATATATGTATATATATATATGTATATATATATATATATATATATATATATATATATATATATATATATATATATATATATATATAATTAGCAGTATTCTGAGTACTCTTAGAATTATATTGTTAACATATTATCACAGCGTCCTTTGGTCTATATACTTTTACGTGCGATATGACAAATACATATAAAAATCAAGTTAAACTAGAGTAAATTTTATGAGAAAACAAAACTTACAGTACTTACTGCATTACTAGCGTAACATCATGGTAAGAGATAAAAGGTTCTGTTGTTTTTCGATGTTAAATATATGTCGGATAGAGAGAATCAAATAAAAAACGATAAATGAACGGAGGACAATATGTTGAATATCATAGAAAAGAAGATGTAATATGACTGCACATGATCTGGGATATACCAATTTGATAGGATTGACGTGTTAGGTGGCGAACATAGGCTAAACAAAATTAAGTTGTGTAGAATAAATTGTAATGGACACTGATAGAATTATCTATAAAAAATAAAAGATTTAGCATAGCAACCAAATTAAATTTTATGTTCAATCAGATACAATATTCTGTTTTAAAAAGACAAAACAGTCTACTTTCAGTTTTTATATATATTTGGTAAACAGAAGAAGTTCTATATTTGTTCGGTGAGTATTCCTTTGGAACTTAGTAATGTAATGACAGTTTCATGTGGCTGTTGTTGGTAGTTACCTGAAGGCATACAAAAACATAAACTGCCTAATGTACTTTAAAACTGGTGACATTAGGCAATTAGCGATTAAAATTAACAATAGCACCAATTCGCACATCTGACTTTAGATTTAATATTAAAATTATGATGCCATGCAATTCAGAAAATATTTATGATTTCACCAAGACTTAATAAAAATGACCAATAGTATTGCACAAAAATAAGTATATTCTTTAATGGTTCTTATAAGATTATCTCTGTCTATAGTGAAAATTTTCCAAGAACACAGCTGTCGAAGCGTGAGGTGTCTACAATACTAGCCTTTAGATTTCTAAACAAGAGAAATGTAATTTATTACCGGTTGACACTTTGTTGACTGCTTACTTCTATGTATCAAGTTATCCAAAACGACAGGAACTAAGATATTCTCTTGTTTATAGATCCTAGCTCGGCTGATGAGTGGTCATACGGTGAGATGCGTGTCAAGATCGACAGACAAACAGGAGAATAATAAGTTATTTCTGAAATATATTTGTTTATAAAATTTTTAATTTTTGTTCACTTTTAGTAGTTGATGCTGATTTTTATCTAAACCTTTTAACTAACATTTCTCAGATTAGGTATATCCACTAATATGCTCTTTTAATTTTTTTCCATTGGCATAATATATAACATATATGTTGCATGCATATATATATATATATATATATATATATATATATATATATATAATATATATATATATATATATGTATATATATATATATATATATATATATATATATATATATATATATATATATATATATATATATATACATATATATATATATATATATATATATATATATATATATATATATATATATATATATATATATACATATATATACTGTTTACATGAAGAATATCGGGATGCCTTAGTTTGACTCTAGTGTTTATTAATCTACATCTTAAAATAATAAGCACATTTTTTTAACATTTTCTCTTCTAGCAACGAACTATATTAAAAATAAATAATTTTTTCCGTTTAGATATATATTTGACATGATACAAAGCTTCTTGTCAAGGTTCACAAATCACACAATAAAAAGGCAAGTGGAAAAAAATAATAGCTACAGGATATATAAGCTATGATTGTTGACCACATGCACAACATACATAACGACACACGACACAGCTTTTTTATACATAACGCTAAAATAACTATCTAAAAATATAAACATTCACTTTCCTCATAAATAGTTTACTTAGTAGAATTTCCGACGCAAATTTGAATGTCAGACAGTCTCATTAACATACCTTGGGAATTATTTCCTGTTAAATTGCGACTCTTAATATGTACCTATTAAATGATTTTTTTGAATTTTATATTTATTATATATTTTTATAACTATATCGTCTATAAATAAAAAAGCCTAAATTAATTTTTTGTTTATCCTGTCAGGTATTAAAAGTTTTAGTTAGATTACGTTTTGACACATTTTTGTACTTTGTTCTGTGGCATTTCTACTATGCTACACTAAGAGCTGCCCATGTTAAAATTAAAATTAAATACTTTAAACATTCACACATAGAAAATTACACCATTTATAGATTAGTTATTTCTTTTTTCATATATTCAGGGAAATAAGGAAAGCCCTACAGGAGCAACATGTTGGATGGACGGCTGGATGTTGTGGGGATAAAGTGCATCGACTACTATGGTCATTTAGAGGAGCAACATGTATGTGGGAAAATTGGTTCCTGTTAGTCTTGAATCACTGTAAGTAGATAAGGCTATGTATATTCGGTCGCAAAATCTCATAAGAGAAAGCATAGGGCCTAGATTCTGCAATTTTCGGGCCATATTTTGAACCACTTCTAAAAGTCACGATCTGCACAAACACAAGATGATATAATCCAGTGATTATTGCAGGTGTATTAGCGCAAGTATTGGGTGTCATGATCAGGTGATATCCGCTGAATTCCCCGGAGATATTCTACATAGGTACTCGACAACTTGTATTATCCATCTTGTATTATCTGTCTTTATGTCAGAAGCGACCTCTCTTGCCAACGAGAAGAGGCTCTGGAGCCCCCAAACTTTGATGTTATGTGGTTAAAAATAACGACTCAACCAACCACAAGGTTCGTCTGTATCCTCTATCGACCACCAAGTGATACAAACTTTAGAACACTTTTCGCTTCTCTTGCAGACACCATAGATCATTTACAAATTAACTATCCAAATGCCGAAATTGCCATCCTGGGCGACTTTAATGTCCACAACATCAACTGGCTTAAATATTCAAATACTACCGACGAACAAGGTCGTGAAGCCGAATCATTTTCAATCAGTTGTGGCTTGACTCAGCTTATTGATGAACCAACACGGATCCCTGATCGAGACGGAGAGTTCGCCAGTCTTCTTGATCTGTTTTTAACCACCAATCCGGAGATTTACACGGTCAGCGTAAATCCACCGTTAGGTTCTTCCGACCATAAACTACTTTCGACATCGAGTATTCTACCAATCAGTGACAGAGAGGCGCCCAAACCGCGCAAGATTTGGCACTACAAATCTGCTAAATGGGAAGATCTCATGGAATATTTTCGAACTTTCCCTTGGTTGGACGTTTGTTTTCGATCCAACGACCCATCTGACTGCGCCAGGGAGGTTTCCGATGTTTTTTGGCCTGTATGGAGGCTTACATCCCTTTTTCGAAGAAATGCCCTTCCAACGGCAAGCCTTGGTTTGACCTAAAATGCAAAGAAGCTGTTGCGTCTAAACATCTTGCATACCGACAGTGGCGTGAAGATCCTAACACCATAAATCGTAACATCTTTGTTCGTGCCAGGAACAGATGCAAAGAAATTATCGACGAAACCAAGGAGGTACACAATCAACGGATTAGAAACAAACTTCTCGCTTGTCCCGGCAATTCCAGGTCCTTTTGGTCAGTCGCTAAGGCAGTTAGTCAAAATTTCACCAAATCCACCATACCACCACTCACACGGCCAGATAATTCTATTGCAACGACACCTGTCGAGAAAGCGAACTTGTTGGCTGAACTCTTTGCTTCACATTCTACTGTCGATTTCCAAGGAAAAAACACCACCTACTATTCCCATAGTGCAGTCAAGGATGCCCGATATTGTCTTCAGACAGCGTATCATAAAACGTATTTTGATGAAGCTAGACACCAAAAAGGCTTCAGGCGCTGACGGAATACCTGCCATAGTTCTCAAGAACTGTGCGAGGGAACTAACACCAGTTTTCTGTAGACTTTTCAACCTATCCTACAGAAAGGGAATATTTCCTTCCTGCTGGAAATGTGCCACAGTTCAGCCGATACCTAAAAAAGGCAAGAAGACCTTGCCAAATAACTACCGACCAATCACACTACTCTCAATAATATCGAAAGTCATGGAAAAGGCTATCAATCAGCATCTTCTAAAATATCTTGAAGGATTCAACATTATTAGTGATCACCAATATGGCTTTCGTAAAAATAGATCAACAGGAGATCTTCTGACTTATGTAACACATGTTTGGAACAACGTAATTGAACACTTTGGAGAATCTCGAGCGGTTGCTCTTGACATATCCAAGGCATTTGACCGTGTTTGGCACGATGGGCTGTTGGCTAAGCTACGTTCTTATGGTATGTCTGAAAAGTTCTGTTTGTGGCTCTCATGTTTCCTCAGAGAGCGTTCTTTACGAGTGGCAGTTGACGGATTTCTTTCTAACACCTTCACTATCAACGCCGGTGTGCCCCAAGGTTCCATACTGTCTCCTACTCTCTTCCTCATTTATATTAACGATCTGCTGGAAAATACCGAGAATCCAATCTACAGCTTTGCAGATGACAGTACACTTATCTCTTCATTCACTTTGAACGCTCGGACATCGACTACTCAGACGAATATCCGCAGACAGCAGGAAGTCATTCAACTTAACAAAGACTTGGAAGAAATTCTATCTTGGGGTGACAGTAACCAAGTGGAATTTAACGCTACAAAAACCCAGGCGGCAGTTTTTTCTAAAAAAGTTAACGTTGCAGAACCCGACATAGTTATGTCGGGGCGCTCCATCTCTCTAACATCGTCACTCAATCTGTTAGGTGTTAATTTGGGAGCAAATATGTCCTGGCATGAACATGTTGCAGGCATAGCAAGAAGAGCTTCTCAAAAGTTGGGAATATTGTTTCGAACCAGAAAGCTTTACACTCCACAACAACTGTTAATTCTTTACAAAGCTCAAATTCGACCAACTATGGAATACTGCTCCCATGTTTGGAGCTCCGCTCCCAAACATACACTGCATTTGTTGGATTCTATCCAGAGAAGAGCTGTTCGTCTGATTGGACACCCGGAACTGACCGACGGCCTTGATTCGCTGGAACATCGAAGAACGGTTGGCGAATTGAGCCTATTCTACAAGTACTTTCATGGAAAGTGTTCGAAGGATGTGGCCCGTTTAATTCCTCCCAGAGCGGTGCATATTAGAGGTACGCGTCGTGCTAATGCTTCACATCCGTATGAGGTTCAGCTTGTTACTCCTCGTACAACGCTTTTCAAGCAGTCTTTTATATGGAGAACATCATACCTTTGGAATGGTTTACCCAGGACTGTGTTTCCCATCGAGTACAATCTACAGCGATTCAAGAACAACGTGAATCGCTTTCTCCGCACACGTGTCGCTCCTGTAGCGCTTTAGGGACTTCCCTGTAGCACGTGTGCTAGACCCATAAAAAAAAAAAAAAAAAAAAAAAAAAAAATCCAGTATTTCACACATTCCCGTCCCTTTCATAACTGGTGTACGTGTTTGACATATTGTTTGACATATTTGATAGCTATTGGCGTATTTTAATATAATTAAAAAAGTTAAGTAGAGGCCACGATTCGAAACCATCAATTTTTGTCTTGAAAATGTTTGCAGCTATGCCATCGATCCATTGAAGAATTTTGTAATAACGTATTAGTAAATTTATCATATTAGAAAAATTTTAAAGTTAATAAGGGTAAGAAAATATGGTAACCTAGTTTCTGCAAGAAGTAGTTTCTTCAGCCGAAGAAGTGATCGATATTAACGTAATCCACCAGTGGCTGTTGATCAAGAGGACCTCAGTAGTTTTTGATCAGAATGGCATTATCTAGTATAAACTAGTCAATTTGGCTCAAGTGAAGGGTAAATTTGTCAAACAGTATTATTGAATTCGAGCCTTACGATAATCGCTTCAGCACCATACTCCCCATTCCGTTTAGTTTTAAGCTTTATAGTTGAGTAGCTTCTGATGCTCTCCGTCACACTATAGGCTATAAGGGTGAAAAAAGCAATATTCAAAGCATTTTCCGATGAAGCAGAAGGTGTAATTTGAAAGGTATTTTGAATGTAGATTATGAAAAATAGGACATGAAATATTCGCACAGTCAAACATTTAACCATTTTTAACTCCTGTGAGTATTTTCTTCATTATTTGTGAAATTCTTATCAGTTTTGGTCATGTAAGCTCAAAATCTCAGAGGCTTTTAATAAAATAAAGAAAAATTAACCTTTATTGAAATATTTTGTCTCTTAAGTAGTAAATTTAACATTCAATTAACTATTTTAACCATTAAACCACTAAAAATGAATAATGACTTTTAACTTTGAAGGGTTATAATTATTGAATAAATATTAATTTTTTGTTATTTTATTTCAGTACCATAAGATTTTAACTTTGATTCGCAAAAATGATACATGAAATTACCTAAAATAAAAAGAAATAACGAGTAATGTCTTTTGGTAACCATTTATCGAGTTTTTAAAGAGTTAAAATGATTAAATTAAGCTTATTTAATACGCTCAGTTTAATATTTTGAGTTCGATTGAACAAAATGTTGCAGAAATGACCAGGAAATAAATTAAATGGTTTTTCTTAGTCATTTTTACCATTTTTAAGGTTATTTTACCCATTTTTTAATTTTTTAAAACGGTTAAATTAAGATATATTACCGTATGTAATCACTTTTGAAAGTTTGTTCTGGATAGCAGAAATTTTACAGTCAACCATGTAAAATAACGAGAAATAAAATTTAAAGTTTAAAGACGATAGAAGACACCTAAACTTAATAATGCAGTATTTAAGAGAATCGTATTATACGGTTGTGAAACTTGGCAACTGACGAAACAATTCTAACAGAAACTAATGGCATTCGAAATGGATTACTCGAGAAGATCGGCTGGAGTGACAAGAATGGATAGAGTTATAAATCAAAGAATAAGGGATGTAATGAAAATAAAAACCACGATTATTGCTGAAAAGAATAGAAGAAAACTGAATACCAAAGGTGGTTCTAAAGTGGGTACCAAGTAAACGGGGGCAATGTCAGAGGGAAATCTAAGACCCGGAGTTTGGGGAGATTGAAAAGGATGGAAACTGGGAACCGGAAAGCGAAGAACGCTATAAAATACCGGACTGATAGTGATGAT
This sequence comes from Pachyrhynchus sulphureomaculatus, assembly GCA_019049505.1. Taxonomy (NCBI): domain Eukaryota; kingdom Metazoa; phylum Arthropoda; class Insecta; order Coleoptera; family Curculionidae; genus Pachyrhynchus; species Pachyrhynchus sulphureomaculatus. The sequence continues at coordinate 54,248,445 of CM032448.1, forward strand.
AACAAGAGTCTTTCAATTCTGCAGTCTGTAAGTGCGTTAAGGGTTTCCCAAATCTCCAGAGTCTCAAAGGCTCTCTGGAAGTCTGTAAATACCACTACAGGGGCTCTCTGATATTCGGTGCATTTTTCGATTAGTGTTTTAATTGAATGTATGTGATCGATTGTGCTAAATCCAGCTCGAAAACAAGCCTGTTCCCGGAGAAGGTATTAATCTAACTTCCTAGTGATTCTGTTGCAGATAATTTTTGTAAATAACTTATACAATTGGAAGAGGAAGCTGATCGGTCTATAGTTCTCCAATCAAATAGCTTCGCCTTTTTTTATGTAGAATAACAGTGACGAGTATATCTGCATCTTCGAGGCATTTGGTAAACAATTTGGCGAGTGTCTTGTGTAGTTCTCTTCCTGCGTGCAATATCATCTCGCTTGTAATTCCATCTTCACCTAGAGACTTTCTGTTTTTCATTTTTTTATAGTGCGTGTATAATTTCTTGAGTTGTTATAATCGGTATTTCCTTTGAACCCACGTTTTAGACAACAGTTCTGGTACATTACGAATCCGGCTCAGGAATCTCGGAAGTGTATAGTTTGTATGTAATTTTTTCACTGGTGTCTGTTCTGAGTTTTGTTAGTTGTTTTGTACCTTGTGATAACTTTTTACGTAACACACGTCGATTGGTGTTTTCTTCTATGGTATTTTATATCTGTTATGTATTGCAGCTTCTGGTAGCTTTCTTATATTGCTTTTTTATTTCTATCTGTATCCTCTTAATATCATTCTTCTTTGTGTTATTCTTACGTAGTAGTCGCCTTTCTTCCATAAGCTGTACTGTATGTGGACTTAGTTTCTTCTGTGGATTATGTGACGGCTGATATTTTATTAAGTCGTTAGTTGTATCTATCATTATTCTGGTGTCCGGTTACTGTAGTTTACCGATGCAGTTGTGACGTTTTGGAGAGCTGCATTAGTCTTCTCCATGTAGGCATCTTTGTTCATTTGTAAGACTTGGCATTTTTCATGTGGATCTGAGGATTTTCTAACCATGTTATAGCGAGATTTAGGTGGACATTTATTTGAGCCCTTACCATTCGATGGTCGCTACCGGTGTTAGATATAATAAAATAATATTCGTTTTATGTTCGGCCATCTGGGCTTCTCCATGTTCACGTTCTCCCGGGCTTTTTGTAAAGAACGTGTTCATGGCATTAAGATTTCGTGAGTGCATAAAGTTTACGACCATACCACCCCGATCATTTCGGACTCCTAAGCCAAAGGATCCAGTATAACTATCTCCTGTTTCTTTTGATCCAAGCTTGGCATCGAAATCGCCTATCAAGAGTGTATACTTAGTTGGAGAGGTTTGTATTGCCTTCTATATGTCGTCACAGAATTATTCGTCACTTTCATTCTCGCATGATGTTGTCAGCGCGTAAAGCTGTACAATTTGAGAAAATTTTTAGAATTTATTTGAAACCTAATAGCAATCAGATATCGCTACGAAATCTCATATATTCTTTTTGATGTCGTTATTTATCAGAAATCCCACGCCTCCCCAACACACATCCTCAGATCCCTTATAATACAAAATGTTTTCAGTTCTTAGATGCAAGCAAACATCGCATCTTCTTTTCACCTCTGACAGTCCTAAGACAACCCATCTGAAACCATTTAGTGCCGTCTCCAGTTCCTCTTCCGTTGACAGAGCTTGTACTTGATATGCAGCCAGATTAAATCTTGTATAGCGGCCTACCATAGCGTGGTTATTCTTTGCACCGCTGGTCCGTTCCCGATTCCTTCCGCTGCCTTGGATGGGGGTTTTTGAACCGCTAGGAACTCGGGGCCTTTCATTTGTGTCTGTCATTCATTTAGGGGGTATTTAGCCATTTATCACACCGCGCTGGCCAGTGCGTGTTGGTGTGGGGTTTTAGGATTAATGTAGAATAAAAAAGTAGGTTGGAACTTGGGTTGGGAGCTTACGTGGGAAGGAGTGCTAAGACCCTGAAATAGGTTTGTTCTCTACCTGGATCGTAGGGAACTACCTACCCATTACCCAATATATTTATATATATATATATATATATATATATATATATATATATATATATATATATATATATATATATATATATATATATATATATATATATATATATATATACATATATACATATATACATATATATATATATATATATATATATATATATATATATATATATATATATATATACATACATACATATATATATATATATATATATATATATATATATATATATATATATATATATATATATATATATACACATATATATATATATATATATATATATATATATATATATATAAATATATATATATATACATATAATTTATATTTCCATTTGTCTTTCATTTTGTTTTGTGCATCATTTTTTAATACCAATATTCTCAGCAATACCCGAGATTCCCTTTGTATATATTTTTCAATATATCGGGCTCGATTCATAGTCTACTAATTTTTTTGCCTAGCTGATAATAACATAGAACCAGGCATTTTCTGTCCTTACAACAAGCTTAAATCAGTATATAGTCTTTGGTAGACGGCGTTCAAAACTTTCTAAACAAAAATACAATCAGCAGTGTTTCAAATAACTGGTACTCACTTTTTTTGATATAAGATTTGACATACGAAAATCAGGTAAGCACACATGCTATAATGTCTCATTTAATTGATAATAATTAAGGATAGTTAAGTTACGACAGGTCATGCAACAAACTAGATACTACTGGAAAAAATCTATTAGTTTCTGGTTGTACCCTACTTAAACTCTGGACCGACTAAACGAATCTACAGTTTCATTTGCAACTGTCTTTGAAAGAGATCGATACTTTTTATTTAAATCTACTCGGGGGGAAAGTAAACTAGAGCACTTGCCTTATTCTAAAGTATTAAAGTTTTTTCTTATCACGAAAGTTTTATATACTTTAGTATTAGTGTCGATATTTGGAGTTTAAGCGAAAATAACTAACTAAAGTTTTAAGAGCTCGCCTGTGTACAAAGTTATAATTTGAGTTTAATAACATTTTACTACCGGTAATAAAATTAAAGTATAATTTCACTTGTCTTGGTAATTCTAGGATAAGTTTCGACATTATTATTGTGACTTATTTTTAATTTAGTTGCTAACGAACATATTAGATTCATTAAACTGCTATTCAGAATTTTTACATGTTGTCACGATTCAGTGTAAGTAGATCATGAAAAAACATGTTTTTCGACGGTCTATTGGTGTGTTTGTCTCTGAATATTTTAACTCTCGAACGAAATGGTGTACATCTGTTTTAATTTTAGCATACATCATCTACCTAAACTCAAAAAGAAACAAATAGTTTTTGAAACTATGTCCATTATGGATAGGGTGCATAAATCAATATTTGTTTAGAGCTTTAATAGTATTATAGCATTTTTTGATGGTTTCTGGTTGACACAATGAAAGAATTTAAGAACAATACTTAGATATACGATGGGTCGGAAAAGTGAGTAAAGGAAATAGAAAGTATTTCTCCGAATAGGTAATGTTCAACGTTTTCAGAATTGAGGAATATAAAAATGATGTTGCTTGTCCATTATTTCTGATTTTAATACAGATAGTACGTATAGTGCAGTAAAAAAAGGTCAAAATAATGATAAGATAGGTATAGTTTAAATACAGCAATATTATGATTTTATACTCTCTGGGGTATCACCAGGAGTATTGTTCTGAGTTTTGATCCTCGAAAAACTTGTGCCTTTTTTTTCAAAATGCGTTTTTTTGAGCTTAAAAAGTGAATAACTCCTGCTATATCAGTCGGATCGAGACAACCCAAAAACTAAACTCTTTGTAAAGAAATTTTCAACAAATTTCCCTTGGCTCTAAATCGCTCAAAAGTGTACATAACCTACAAAATTGAAAAAACAGGAACAAATCTTTTTTTTCATTTTATTGTACAGGTCGACTAAGTGAGCCGATCGGCTTGAAATCTCGGAAAATATTCCTTTTCTTATAGCAAAAATACTCCGAAGTTTTGGTACAAAAATATTCAATCCAGTGGACACAATTGAATTTGTTATTTAAAATCTGAATTTACCGCTATTTTATGCCATTTAGTCCAAAATGGATTTTTTTTTTTTCAAAATTTAGGTCTCGACGTCAGCCTTCCGATGCCATTAAACAAATTTTTTTAGAGTTATATTAACCCTTTTTTTTTACATTTGTTTATTAATCAAATAACAATTGAGATTTTGAAAAAAAAATTGTTAACAAAAATATTTTTTTTTTGTGTGATAAAAATTTTTCAATTTTTTTTTTCAAAATGACCGTAAAAATGCATTTGTTCTTATTTGACTAATAAACAAATGTAAAAAAAAAACGGTTAAAATGACACCACAACATTTTTTTTTAATGGCATTGGAAAGTTGGCGTCAAGACCTAAATTTTGAAAAAAAAAGATCCATTTTGGACCAAATGGCATAAAATGGCGGGCAATTCAAATTTTAAATAAGAAATTCAATTGTGCCCACTGGGTTCAATATTTTTAAACCAAAATTTCAGGGTATTTTTTTGCTACAGTAAAAGGCACATTTTTTGAAAGTTTCAAGCCGGCCTGTATAATAAAATGAAAAAAAAAAAAACAGTTTTTTGTCGGTTTTTGCAATTTTGTAGGTTACGTACACTTTTGAGCGACTTAAAGCTAATGGGTATTTGTTGGAAATTTCATTACGAAGAGTGGTATTTTTAGTGTTCCGTACGGAACACTTTGGTGTCTGCCCTCTATCCGTCTGTCACATCCGAATTTCTCCGAAACTATTTCACATGGAAAGTTGAAATTTGATACTAATCTAATATAGGAATTGATGGCCTGATCAGAGCCGTGTAGTTTTGAAACTTTAATTTTGACTTAAGGGTTTAATTTTGGGGGTGAAATCGGAAGTGAAAAAAAAAAATTTACTAGGTCATCGAGTGTGGTGTCAAATGAAAGCTTGTGAAAATACGAGTAAAAAAAATATATATAATATAATACTTGCACACACTTTCCTTTGTATTATTTTTAAAAAATCGCGAAAAAGTACTGATCAAAAAATTTCGAAACAATTCTGAAATATTCTCCACGGGTTGCAGTTTGAACAAAAATTATCACGAGTTCATTACCTTTCATAATTCATCTGGTATATAAAAAAAAAAAATTTCAAAGTCATCAGTTTTCAGTAAAGATGGGAAACAAACTTTGTTGAAAATTCATTTGGGGTGTGTTTCGTGAAGTCATTGATCATTTTATATCTCTGTAACATTTTTGTTTTAAAAGCAATCAACATACGAAACACTAATTGTGCAAGTTCAACTTCCACTTGACCGGCTATTTTGTCTCGATCCAACATATATAAAGAGTTGATTGATTGGTCCGTTACGGTACATTTTAACAATAAAACTACTTAATTACTTTGTTAACTGTCACTAAATATATTTGTAATTTCAAAACAAGATTCGCAGAACACAATGCCTCTTATAGGCTAAAAAATGAAAAATCACATTTTGCTAAACATTTCTTAGAAACAGGTTATACTTTTCTCAATATCAATTGTTTACAAATACTCCATACGGCACCTAAAAGGTCAAAACTCAATTTCTTAGAATCCATAGAAATTTACAGACATTCCAAGGACCATAATATAAATTTACTGAATAGTCAATTAGACGTAGCAAATTCCGTTCCGTTCCAACTGTTTTAACCATAATAGACCCACATCTGTTCATCATATAAACATAAAATACCAAAAATCTGTTTTAGTCTTAGTTAAGCGTTTGACACTGTAGTTGTACTACGAAATCGCGATAACGCAATTGTAAAATCTTTACAAATATATTTAGTAACAGTTAACAAAGTAATTAAGCAGTTTTATTGCCAACATATATAACCGGAGTTATTCGCATTTTAAGCTCAAAAAACACGTTTTGAAAACTTCAGTTGTTTATAAACAAAAAAGTACAAGTTTTTCGAGATCCAAAACTCAGGATAGTACTCCCAGAGGGAATGAAGTCATAATATTACTGTATCTAAACTATACAATTTCAAATGTTTTTTTTACTGCATTAGTAGAAGACTTAAACGAAACTGATGAAGTGGCTCAAAAAATTAAGTAAACCGATTTTTTTTTCCTTCTTTCAGTTAAAAAAGATGCTAATTTTAAGAGTAGTTAATTTTAACCAAAGAAATAGTATTAAAGGGTTTTGAAGCGGTGAGAGAGTAGCTTTCACTATATTATCGTAGGCTAATTTTACTTCTTTGCTCTAAGAAGTTTAAAAATTACTAAAGAAAACTCCAGTATGGTTAGAAAGATCACCCCAAAATGTATTTTTTAAATTTCTATTGAAACACACCAAATTTCCACTAAGATCTTGATTTATATAATATTTTATAATATAAAAATTTTGAGTTTATTGATTACAGAAAATGTTTTGTAAATATGTAAAGTTAAATTGATCGAAACGTAATCATTTATCGCGCAGCAAGAAGCAGGATTATTATGTATGTAATAAACCTTCTTTTATGCTAAAAGAAACAATTTACAAAAATTAAAGTCCTCGATCCATTAGGGTTGTCACAAGCAGTATATGAGCCGATCAACAAATTTGCCTGCTAAAAAAATGAGAACAGAAAATATTTCTTTAAAATGTTTTTTATTATTATGTTGTACTATAGTAGTATCTTAATTACTCTACTAATCATTTTGGAATATTTTTAACTTACTGGCTGTTTTAAAATATCGTATAGTATAATTCATTTATATGTTCCTGTTTTTGCCTAAAATTGAAAAAAATTTATTCCAGAAATTTTTTTTAGTAAGTTTTGACATTGTCCCATTAGCAAATTAAATCCAGATTTCTTTACAGGGAGGAATCAGCCTTATGGATAATGAAACAGTCTGCGTCATCTTAAAAGTGCCCTAGAATGCTCTAGTTATGTGGTGGTTCTCCAGCTGGAGTGGCTGGCACACCCCCTAAACCACCTTGTGAGGTGGTTCCGCGACCCTTTACTCCTCTTACAATGTGACGGTTACCAGATATAGGTAATCGACCCTTTTAAATAGGTATAAAAGACGTAGTAAACTACTGTTCTTCAATTTTATCATTTTCGATGCTGTAAAAATTACCGTGTTTAGTCCTAATTATCTTTAATATCCTTTCGCCGCTTAATTTTTGAATTGTCTGATGGATATCTAACCCTAAAGTACTTGTTAGTTAATATATCGGGTTGTATATTTTCGGTTAAGTTATTTTTAACCCAAAAAATCAAATTCAGTATTTGCTTTAGAATTTGTATTCGCGGTTGTAATAAATAAGTTAAATAAATTTACCAATTTTTATTTTCCTTTTTTAGCTATAAAAATGGAAAATTCTATATATTTCACACATGATTTGTCTTAGCTATTTAAAGTAAAAAATAACCGGTCAAGTGCAAGTTGGAATTGCGCAGTCCGTACGTTCATTGCTTTTAAAATAAAAATTTTGTTATGGAGGTATAAAATTATCAATGACTTCAGAAAATATACCCCTAATGACTTTTCAACAAATAAATTATTAAAGATAAGGCCTCGTAATAACTTTCGTTCAATCTACACCCCGAGGAGAATATAAAAGTACTGATCAAAATTTTTTGATCAGTACTTTTTGAGATAAGGGAGGGGACAGCGATATTTCTCGATTTTTTAAATATAATACAAAGAAAATTGGCGCAAGTATTACATTAAATATATTCTTGAACTCGTGTTTTTACAAACTATTATTTAATACCCTACTCAATGACTTGGTAAAAATTTTTTTTCCACTTCCTATTTCACCTCCAAAACTCTTAAGTCAAAATTTAATTTTCAAAATTATACGGCTGTGATGAGGCCATTAATTCCTACATTAGTACCAAATTTTAACTTTCTATGTAAAATAGTTTCGGAGAAAATCAGGCGTGACAGACAGACGGACAGACACCGAAGTGATCTTATAAGTGTTCCATATGGAACATTAATTAAGGAATAATTAAGCTATCAACTCATTTCAGTCCCTTTAGTAATTACTATTCTGAAAATACTACCAAAGAACAAAATTTGATCAAGATCTGTTAGGTCGTCTTATTTATTGTAAGTGATTATTAGGAATTAAAATTTTCACATTTGACATATTATTGGAACATAACCGCATATTAGATGTAAGATGAATAGAATGCTAAATTTAGGAGAAAATGGATACAGTTATAAAAATTCAATCAAAATATTAGGATTTACAAAATAATGGTTTCATTATTTTAGTATGTTATTGAAGAAAATCTATAAAAATGATACTATTTTCCATCTAATTACCTTGCATGATCGAAAGCAGAAATTATCATTGTTTTATATTTGGATTATAAGGATATAGTAATAATATCTACATAGGTTTTTAATTTTATAGGGATAAGTTATATATAAACTGCATTAGTGTTATGTCATATATGCACTTAGAGTCCGTCATGGGGGCTCAAAATTTATTTATTATTATAGGATTATTTGATTATAGGAATGAACAAGTAAAATTACCTTTTTAGTGTTCCGTACGGAACATTTACGGGATCACTTCAGTGTCCGTCTGTTTATCTGGCACACCCGATTTTTCTCTGAAACTATTAGTCATATAGAGTTAAAATTTGAAACAAACATAGAAATTGATGGCACAACCAGATCTATGTAGTTTTGATGTAAGGGTTTAGATTTGGGAGAGGAAATCGGAAGTAAAAAAATTCTTTTTTACCCGATCATCGAGTGGGGTGTCAAATGAAAGCTTGTTCAAAAATATATATGATATAATACTTGCGCATACTTTCCATTCTTTTGTCAGGGACCTAATTAACTTAACTAGGTAAGGGTTTTATTTTATTTTAAAAGCAATCACCGTCCGGAACACTAAATGTACAGGTTCGACTTGTACTTGGCAGATTTTTTGTATTTAATTCAGTTTATTTAATACCAAATGTTATGAACTTTTTAATACGGATACACGAAAAGGAACCTACAGGGTTCAATAATGTACCTGACTAAATTCTATACTTGATATATATTTTTTCTTCAGCACGGAATCTTTACCAACAAATTATTTATATTAATTTATTATATTATATTAGTAGTAGATTTCTTGCGTTACCGGAACGTAATTTATAAGATAATAATTTTTCCTTATATAGTAGCAATTAATTTCAGAAAGTTTGGGTTGTTTCTAAAGGCTCCTGATATTTATCTGCAAGGTCGCGCTCTCAATTTTCATTCAAAGTTTGTGAAATAAATTGTCATTTTGTCAGAATTTGCTTACAATATCAGTCAAGTTGTTATCCTGGTGATGTTTAAAGCTTATTCCAACATTTTGAATAATGCATTTCGACCACATGCCATAAATTCATCAACTCCCTTAGTTATATCTGGACTATGAATTGATAGTGATTGATCTTTTTGTATATTTGCCGGCTTCAGCTGCTTTCTTCCGTCCAAAAACCGCTTGTGCTCGTGAAAACTTATGTTCTTGATAAGCTTTTTGCATAATTTAATTATAGTCCTTGGTATTCTAATTTAATTTCAACAATAATTTTTTTTTACTGCTAAACAAAATAAAGTATCTTAGATGTCTACATAATTCATGCTAAAATTTTAAATGAAAGAAAACAATACGGCTTCAAAATGACATATTAAATTAGAAGATGGCTTTACTACTTTATGATAGACTGCTCCGAAGCAGAAAATTACTTACTGTATATCAGATATTATTAGGATTACGTCTGGATAGTTAAGTTTATATTAAGACGATATGGAGAATTATATTTTATATTTTATTTCATTTTTATTTTGGAAAACACAAAAAACCTTCACAATTCTAAGTATGTTTTTTATATTTGAATTTACAAAAATGTATATTTTATAATAAAACTAACTTATTAGGCAAGTTTTAAATAGTGTTTGTTGTTTATTTACTTACAGTATATTGCAATGATTATCTTATATTTACACTCATTATTTTAAATTCACTGTAAAATAAGCTTCGCTATTATTTTACTTTAAACACTTAACAATTAGTTTAAATTACAGTATTTACATTTAAGTCTACTTTTACCTTAATAAGTTGTTCAATTTAGTGTTACCTGCTTACCCGCTAATACTTTTCTTTTACTGTTCGTGTTTTTATTTACTCTACTGTATTTTTTTTATGATTTTTAGTAAATTGGTCAAATTTTATTCGGATTATGGATCCTCGAAATAAATTGATAATCTGGAGTATAATGGTTTATGCTTTAGTTCATTTAGTTGTGTAGTTTGTGTGATGTTATTTGTTAGAGTAGATATTTGTGGTTTATATTTGTAGAATTTATTAGATATACTATATGTTATCTTATAGTTTGCATGCTAGTCATTTGGTGTAGTTCGTTAATTCCTATGTATCGCCCAGTGGATATAACGTATCTTAGTATGCGGTTTTGTGTGCGTTGTAGTCGTTCCATTCGTGTGTCGGATATGCTGCACCATATTGCTGCCGCATACATTAGTCTTATTATTTATTTGTAGATCATCAATTTATTTCTTGGATCCATATGTTGAGTTAGAGGCTATATGCGCATAGCTACGAAAGCCCTTTGTAGTATGTGGCTTACGTGCAAGTGAAATCTTAATCTTGAATCAATAATGATAGCCAGATAATTTAGTTTGTTTCTAAATAGCATCTAAGAGCCATTTATTTTAATAGGTATGTTTATTTTATTGTCGGCGAATTTTCTAGTTAAAATTATAACTTTGCATTTAGAGTCGTTTTGATTGATCTTCCAAAGTTTTAGCCATGGGAGTAATTTAGTTAAATGGTTGCAGATGTGCACTCTAGCAACGTTCACATCATCAATGCATGCAAATAATCCTATTTTAGTGGATGAATATTTGAGAAGAAGTTTTGGTGATAAAACTGAACCCTATGGATGCATGCCTTCGTACGTTTTGGTGGTGATAAGGAGTCTCCAACCCTCACTCTAAACTCTCTCCTAACCAGGTAACTGTGTAACAGTGTTACAATGTACAATGATAGTTTGTGTAGTATAATTAGCTTATATAATTACCCATTAGTCCATACCCTGTCAAATGCCTTTTAAATATTCAAGGCAAGCGAAACGATGTTCTGTTGAATATTAATTTTATATAATACATTTCACAATACATTTGCGATTAGCAGAACAGTGCTGTGCTCGTCTGGAATTCCAAATTGCTCTGGTTGAAATTTATTTTCTATTTTGTAAATAATATTTAACTTATTGAGTATTATCTTCTCCATGACTTTCGCACATTGAGAAGCAAAATCGGTCTGTAGGAGTCCACCCTCCAAGGATTTTTGTCAGGTTTTAGAAAGGGAACCACCACAGACTTTTTCCACTCCTCTGGGAAATGCTGAAGTTGCACCACTGCGTTTATTATACGTGTAAACTGCACTACAGCCTTTCTGGGCATGTTCTTCAGGAGCAAGGTGGCAACTCTGTCAATACCTGGTGCTTTGTTATGTGGCAACTTCTGTATTAGTTTTTTGATTTCCACAGGACTAGTATATAATTTATTCCATTCTCTGAAAGTCTCGTGGTATAATAAGTAATCAGCTATTGTGTCTGCTTTTTGTTGATCTGTTTTTACCGTATTTGTAAGTAAGGTGAATATTTTGTTGTTAGATTTTAGTCTCTTGGTCAGACGCGAAAGGAAATTGTCTTGTGGGGACAATCCTCTCAAAAAGTCTCATATTTATACATATTTATATCTGTTTTTTGTATCCTTATTGTGTTTTATAGCATCCGAACTCTGAGTCTATCAATTCGATTCCCACCGGCCTGCTTTTAACTCTGTTTTTTGAATTTTATTAAGTTTATGATGTCTTTTGGTATCCGGTCTTATTTAAGTTTAGAACTTATTCTCTTACCTACTTTACTTTATGCAAACTGGAGACCGTTTGTTAGGTTTTTTATTTCTCTTTCTAGTTGTTCAGTTGAGTTTATTTTATTATTGATTTCTATTTTGTTTTTTAAGATTTCTCTATACAGTCTCCATATGACCATATTACCCAGCCACTCCCCTCACCACCGAGACTTTCCACTCTTGTAACAAAGGGAGATGGTCGGATGATATCTTATCCAGTACTACCTGATCCGGTAACTTTAGTACGTTTTTGTTTGGTATGAGGTCAATGTAGGTTGGTATTGTATTGTTACTTGGGTAGTGCGATGGAGATAACGAAGCGAGTATTTGAATATTATTTAGCATGGTGTATTCATGGCTTTTTTTTGTTATATCCAGATATCCACTAAAAACAGAAATGATTGATAATTTGTTAACTTTTACAGAACATTGTTTATTTCTATGATTAAAGAATTGGAATAGATTATCGAGTTTTTCGATGTAAAACAATTATCTAGTGTATGTAAAAATTTGTGTGCCACTTTAAGGTAAGGAAGATATGCTAGACGATTCCATCAAAGATAGAGAAAATTAAAGTTTGCTTTATTTACAAGGGTTATTTATATAAAGTCTGACAATATTTTTATGGTAATATTAATTATTACAATAATATTCAGTAACTGCAAACGTCTTTTTATGGTACTGCATGGAAACTGGCACGATTTTGTAGATTACAGGACTGAATGTCATCGTTTATACAGAATCAAAAATTATTTAAAATTACTAAATTAGTTTATATGGTAGAGTTAATTTTAAAGATATTTCCAAAAATTTTAGATGCCAATAAATATTTGTATGGTAATGTTTATAATCAGCTAATAAGGTCATAAAAATGTCAAATACTAAAGCAATATCATTAAAAAAGGTAAATTCGTCAATATACTTTACATGAATTCTTTTCTCCGTCGGAACTTTAGTATATTTCCATTATAATTATATATATATATATATATATATATATATATATATATATATATATATATAGATATATGTATATATATATATATATATATATATATATATATATATATATATATATATATATATATGTAATAAAAAAACCGACAATTAATAAATATTAACTCTATTTCTTACCTTCACTGTATTACACCTCTTTCAACATTTTTTCTAAGTTTTATATACTTTCTTAAATGCTTCTATCGGAATCACAAACAATCTTTTCGTAGATTTTCTCTTTATCTCCTTAAACGTGTCGAAATTGTATACTTTTAAGCTTGATTATAATTTAGGAAATAGAGAAAAGTCCGCAGGAAAACAATTTGACGAAAATGGTCAGTCCATTTTTTGTTAGAAACGACGAGTGAACTGCTGTAACTTTGGTTCAAACAAAAGTGAGACGGCTTAAAGCTTACATCTTCTCTTAAATGATTCATACGTGCAACACAATACTCCTTGTTTACTCTCTGATCGTACGAAATGTAATCTTAGTAAATTACACTTTACCAATGAAAGAAATTTACCATCACCTTCACGCTAGATTGATTCTGGATTGAGCCCTCTACGGTCAGGCTGATCGTACTTTTCCCGAGTTTGACTCTACTACTTCCTAGTTCTACATTTTCACTGTATTTAAAAAATCGCCAGTTGGTGACTACTTGTTTATACTTATAATGCTATAGCCTGTTTCCTGGTTACGATAAAGTGACGTGAGAAGAAGCGTTGTACTAGAAAAGGTTACAAGGTGATGAAAAAAGACAGTGTGCTTCATTCGTCGATTAATGCCCTGTGAAAATTATAAAATTGTGTAATACAATACATTTTTCCTTAGGTTTGACCCAGTAAACGTGAATAGGCAAATTGTGTCAACATTGAAAAATTGTTAACTCTCCTTTCTGTGATAAAATCTTACAACTGCGTTTGGATTTTACAGTTTCCTATTTAAAGACTTCTGTTTTTTACAATAAGAAACATCACAGTCTTAAAAACAAACCACTTCATCACTAAATCAATCAAGTATGCCGATAGAACTAGCCGTGCCCGCGGCTCCGCTCGCGTTGACTTGGTTCACTATTATCATCACTGCTTATTCCTTATGTTAACTAACGTAATAAAATAAATCCTATAACCTGGCCAGAGAACAGTAATTTATAAAAAAAACACGTAAATCGGATAAGTAGTTCTTGAGTGCTAAGCGCACTAACGGACAGACAGAGAGACGTTGCGTTTTATATATTATAGATTTTTTTTTGATAAATACTAAATTAAGAATTGACAAAAAAAAACGTAAATCGAATAAGGGGTTCTCGAAATATAACCACACTAACGGACAGACAGACATAGAGACGTTGCATTTTATATATATTATTTATTTAATCCTTATGCCTTTCTACCCCTTTAAGGGTGTAAGGCCCGTGGAGTTGAGTTTATATATATTATATAGATCATTATTATTATTATTATTATATAACCTGGCCAGGGAACATATGTATGAATTAAAAAACAAAAACACGTAAATCGGATAATTGGTTCTCCAGTGATAAGCGCACTAACGGACAGACAGACAGATAAATAGACAGAGAGACGTTGCATTTTATTATAAATAGTTTCATTTATTTCTAAATAATATATACCAAAAAAAATATCGTTTAATTTCATTATTACTTCATTTAAGTATATAGAAAGTGTGACGCAACAAGAGTCTATTAAATAAACTCCTGGACAAAATTAACGCAACAACCTGAAAATTAATTTATCTTTTTCTTATGTCAGTTTTAAAGTTTATCGAGTATTTGAATAGTAGGCTATGCATATTTTGTTTCATTCTTCATGACAGAAATTAAAACAATTCGTTTAGATTTACAGTTTTAAAGAATTTTTTAGAAGATAAACAATTTTCTGTAATAATGCGATAGATTTTCTTTAAAAGTAAGCTTATAAATTGTTCCCTTCTTCAAAGTAATACGTTTTTGTGGTAGACTGTTTTATTCTTGATCCCGAAGAATTAGAAAAATGAATCGAACAAGAAATTTAACTGAACACGAGGTAGTGCGAGCCTCAGTTTTATTGGACGAGGGATATTGTCAGAGTTATGTTACCAATTTGTTAGGCAAACATCGTTCCAAAATAAGTCGTATGGTAAGACGCTTGAATGAAGTAGGAACTTATTCTAGAAGGCTAGGGCAAGGGCGAAAACGATGCACTAGCGACCTAGATGAACGTTTTATAAGACAATATGCTTTAAGAAACAGGACTGTCACTAGTTCTATAATAAGAAACGAACTCGAAGCTGTTCGCAATGTCACAATTTCTTCTAAAACAGTTAGAAGACGGCTAAATGAAGCTGTATTAAACAGTAGGAGACTAGCCACTGAGCCCTTGCTTACTAGAGAGTTGCCAGGTTACGTTTTGCTCGAAATCACGAAAACTGACTACTATCTTGAGAATATTGTAATAGAACATGTGATGCCTTTCGGTCATTTTGTGGGGCCCAATTTCCTGTTTATGCAAGACAACGCTCGACCTCACGTGGCTAGGGAGGTACTCGATTATCTTAATCAAGTTGATATACCGATTATGCAATGGCCACCAAAAAGCCCGAATCTGAATCTGATAGAACATGTATGGGATCACCTTAAGAAAAATGTGAAACCTCATATACCTGCACCTAGAAACCTAAGGGAACTTGAAAATGCAGTTATCACAGAATGGGAGCAAATTCCTCAAGATTTTATCCAAAATTTAATTAGAAGCATGCCTAGGCGCATAAACGCTGCCATCCGAAGTAGAGGAGGCAACACACGCTACTAGTGTCCCAGTTACACCATTAATTTTGCTACTAGTGTCCCAGTTTATTTTTTTTATTATTACATAATTTCAACGATTTTGTTATTAGGTCTTAAGAATAATTTTAATTCGAATCTTATAGAGAAATTTGGTAGCTAATTCACTTTTAAAGTATCCGAATAACTAACTTTTAGTGTAACCAATGTTCATAAAAAATTATTAAAATTAATTCATTATAGAGATTTGTATGATTTAATATATTGTTGCGTTAATTTTGTCCAGAAGTGTATTATGGAAGGGCTCGAAAGTTATAGTAAATGGTCATTGTACGTTTTCAAGGAAGTTAATTCTACTATGGCCTTATTATTTTCTTTCACTGGCTTTTACCATAAAAATCTATAAAAACTAAGTTATTTTAATTGATTACCCTGTATATTATGGCGATTTTAATATTGAGAATGGCATTCATATATTATTTGATAACAATTATAGTTAATAGGTTTTAAATTACTTTTTAAAAAATATTATTTTAATGCGTAGAACAGCTATCCAAATAAAGAAGAATTCAAATGGCGTAAATTATTTCACGAAAGCTTAGTTAGTATATCTTAAGCTCAAGTTTAAGCATGTACATTTTTAAAATGTGAAAATTTTTTAATTTATTTATTTATTTTAGAACATAATTCACTTCACAGCTATGTTCAGTGCGTCGTTTCTAATTTTAATTGAGCTTTATATCTGCCTAATAAGAATAGAGTATATTTAGATTCATGATCCAATCTCAGTTATTTTTAATTGCTTCGAAATTTTGTGTATGATTGCTGTATTCTGCCGATTCCATAGATTTAAATCTTTTACACTTATGCTTATATATATATATATATATATATATATATATATATATATATATATATATATATATATATATATATATATATATATATATATATATATATATATATATATATATATATATATATATATATATATATATATATATATATATATATATATATATATATATATATATATATATATATATATATATATATATATATATATATATATATATATATATATATATATATATATATATATATAAATATATATACATATATACATATATATATATATATATATATATATATATATATATATATATATATATACATTATGTTTATATTTTTTTTATTTCTTTTAAATTTTTGTATCTCGTGACATTATCTATAGGTTATTCAATAATATACGGTAGCAATCCAATTTCCAATTAATAACTTTACCTAGCGATCGCTTTTCAGAGGCCACGTTCTCGACATGTGGAGTTAGTGCGCACGACCGAGAGTTGCACGGTCACTAAAATTGAAAAATAAGTAATTGTAAAAGCATGCTGTACCGAGTTTATTAATTTTCCCTTAATATTGAATATATTGAATCTAATGTAGAGTTTCTCACTTTCTTTTAAAACACATAAAGTACCCGCAAAACTGTATTTTTTGCAGTTTCTATCGTAAAAATCTCCGGAGCCAGACATGGCGGAGCAATTTCGTCAATGTTTGTATCAGAACGAACATTCTCTATTTTATTCTGAAAAATCGAAATTCAAAGGCCATTTTCTCAAAATTTGTTGATATTTGACATAAGAAATAGTATACGAAGTGGTTCCATAGAATTTAAAAAAGTAATATTATAGAACTTAATTCCTTTAAAATAAAAAAATTGGGTGGCGTTTAATGTGAAACCCGAAGTGACTGTCAATTGCTTTTTTAAACTGAAAAGAACATCTACTATAATTACACTATTTGGATACATTTAATTTTGTTGCCAAAAAGAGGTTTAGTTGTTATAATACATATAAATAAAAGAGAAATATTACTAGGACTAAATTTGGGGCTAGAAAATCTGATCATCACGACCCTGTATCAATCTACTTGAAAAATGCCTTCGAAAATACCAGATATTTTAGCATTCAAATGCGCTTGAATTGATCAGAACTTTTCTGTTGTTTTATTATTATTTATCTATATTTTTTGTAGGAAGATTATCACATGTTTGTTTAGTGTAGAAATTATGGCCTATTAGTAACATTTAACTTTTAAAGAGCAGAATATTATAAAAAATCCCAGATCAGTCTTAACTTGCATAGTGAATCTGGCTAGGAGGGTTCTCATAGCATATTTAAACATCAAAATTTTGATTAAAGACGTGCACCTCAAATCAGTTAAATAAATAAGTCTTAAATCAGGCTAAGTTGTCTCAAGTTAAATTTGCTTTACCTCACAGCAGAATAGAATCTGTTACTACTTTACTGAAAGTTATTATTTTCCAGGTTCCAGGCAAATTTGCCTATTAAAACTTGGAAGCTTTAGATTACTGAGATTTTCCAAGAAGTAATTACATGTGTTAATTTCTTAAAAGCTGTTATTAAAGTTTAATAACAAGAATGAAGTATTTTTTCTTATGTTGACGCGGAAAATGTTTTCCTTTTAAAAATGTTATTCTTCGAAAAAAAATCTATCCTCCGGACTAGTGCGAAAAATCTTATTTTGTTGGAATTTCACCATGCTGCAGGTCGTAATATATGTTTCTCAATTTTTCTTATCTCTCTCATGTAAATTTTGACAATTTATATGAGAACACGATATGATAGTTACCGTCATATTTGAAAATGGGTAGTATTAGAGCAAAATTTATAAGCTTGCTTACACTCGTAGTAAAAAATATTGCTCTCTGAACTTGATACCTGAAGAAATTTTTTTTTTTATATCTATGTACAGGGTGAGTTAACGATAGAGTAAAGTTCATTATCTCATTTATTTCGGGAATGGCGAAAAAATGTTAAATACAGTAGTTTTAGAGAATGTTAAAGTGCATAGTTTAAAATTATTTTTGAGTATACAGGGTACTTTAAAAAAGTGTGGCAGATATAACATATGTTTTTTTTAAGTGGAACATCCTATTTTCTAATTTGTTTTTAAATTCTGTTTAAAATTTTATACCTTTTTTATTAATAACGTTATATACCTAAACCTAGTAGTTTTTTCTAATATTTTCAATTATTTAAAAAATACTAGTTTTCTGTTTCGTAAAAAATTGCCAGTAGCGCCATTGTTTCTGAAGGTGGAATACTCATAATTGGTACGAGCGTTCTATAGAGATGAAAAAAAGACATATGTAAAGAAATTTGAGCATTTCTCATTAAGCATTTCGACTATTTTAAATTGAAAAATCTCAATTTTTTTAAATGGCACACCCTGTATATTATTATTTTTTCTGATAGATTTTACAAAACCCTCCAACTTTTATTAAGTATTATATACCTATTTCTGATAGTTTTCAATGTATTTTGAATTTTTCAATTTTTACCCTCGTTTTTAATACACTTACCATACGCTATTGTGAAAACCTAAACAAATAGCTAATAATAATTTTAATATAGTTTAACTTATCTAATGATTAATTATTATGACGTAATAAATGTTTAAAAATATGCCCGTCTACTTGAATACACATGTTTAGTAGTTTTACTATATTTTCCTTCACTTTCCATAGCATAAAGGGTGTTATTGTCCTGCATGCATCTGGATCCTATTTTCCATACCTACTGGTGTTGTAGGGGGATTCACATAAACACGATCTTTAATGTAGCCCCACAAAAAGAAGTCTAAAGGTGTTAAGTCACATGATCGAGGGGGCCACTGAATGAATCCATTCCTACCGATCCATTTTAATGGGTAACGATCGTTTAAAAATTCCCGAACTTCCCGGTGGTAATGAGCAGGAGCTCCGTCTTGTTGAACCCACATTTGTTCCCTTTCAAAGTTATCAACTTCTTCAAAAAGCTGGGGTAATTTGTTTTGCAAAAAATTTACATATCTAAGCCCGTTAAGCGGTTCGCGGAAAAAATATAGACCAATAATTCGAAAATTTAATATTCCACACCACACATTAAGCGACCAATGATTTTGGTTTTGAACTTCCCGAACCCAAAATGGACTAACTGTTGAATAATAATGCATGTTATGGCTGTTAGCTGCTCCATAACTGCGAAAAGTAACTTCATCAGAAAACATTATTTTGGATAAAAAATTTGGATCGGCCTCTATTGCTCCATTCATGGTAGTACAAAAGTTTACTCGTCGTTCAGAATCACGGTCTTGAAGTTCCATATGAAAGGGATGATTTGTATTTTCTCGTGGTGCGATTAGTCGTAGATTGGGCTGGGTCAGATAAGTCAGCTAGGTGACGGCTGCTGGCCTGGGGATTATCTTCAACATGAAGTAAATTCTCCATTTCTTTTTCCTCATTGGTAATATTCTGGTTTACTACTTTCCGTTTCGTATACTCAACGCTACCACTACCATCAAACTGTTCCATTAAGCACTGAAAAGATTTTTTAAATGGTATACGTCTACTTTGCTCCGTAAAGCCTTACTGCCAAAAGACAATTTTTTCCCGCCTCGCCCAGTATATAAACCATATCAATTAATTCATTTTTGGGAAAATCCATAACTATTACCTTCATATGTCACTTACTACAATAAATTAAACTATTTTTACTTGCTTAATAGACATGTCAAAATTTGACAGTAGTGTATCTACACGGCTCCCACATTAATGGCCAATCACAGCCCAGCATTTGGGCTGGCTCTGACGTCATAGAAATTTGGATCAATGAGAGCGTTGTATGAAGTGGTAACATTGTGTGTGTGTTAGGTGTGGCAACACTGTGTGACCGTTGACAGATGTGAAGTTTGCGCGCGCGCGCATCTGTCAAGGGGGCTGTGCGATGTTGCCATGTGTAATGTTCCAGGGAGGGCTGCAGGAGTGGGTTCCAGGAGGCCGGCCAGGGGGCCCCCTTTTCAGTATCCTGCGCGTGGGGATTGCGTATGATATTGGTTGAATAACCTAAAATAGGGGGGCGTAGTCCTAGCTGTGGGAACTGGGGCCCCATTTGGGTGCATGGGGTGGGGGCTCAGGGAGCCCTATCGGTGTCCTACATGTAGGAATTGGTGGCAAGAACAACATGGAGCCCTACCTGTAGGCACTGGTACCCCATTTGGGTGCATGGGAGAGGGGCTCAGGGAGCCCTATCGGTGTCCTACATGTAGGAATTGGTACCCCATTTGGTTGTGTTTGTTGTTACATGCGCAGGTGTATGGGGCTCAGGGGGCCCACGGAGCCACCAGTCACATGCACCAGCGTATATGACAAGAACAATATGGAGCCCTAGCTGTGGGAACTGGGGCCCCATTTGGGTGCATGGGAGAGGGGCTCAGGGAGCCCTATCGGTGTCCTACATGTAGGAATTGGTACCCCATTTGGTTGTGTTTGTTGTTACATGCGCAGGTGTATGGGGCTCAGGGGGCCCACGGAGCAACCAGTCACATGCACCAGCGTATATGACAAGAACAATATGGAGCCCTACCTGTAGGACCTGGAGCCCCATTTTTGTGATTAGTTGGTTAAATTGCCATCATAATGGTGAACGTAAAATAAAAAATTTCAGTATATAGGTTAGATTTGCAGCATGTGTAAACCTAACCTATATACTGAAATATTAATTTTACGTCACGTTCAAATAATCTAAGTGAAGGAAAGTAAAAGACGCATACACAAATTTTCAAAAAATACATATATTTATTTTAAAAATAAAATAATGTTGTTACAAACTTATCTAAATGAAAGAGCGAGTAAAAATTTTATATGAATTTAAAGTAGATAATCATCATCAGAGTCGCTCTCGTAGGGATCTTTAAAACGTCTCTTCACTCCATATGGATGGTTAGCATGTAGTTTCTCAAGACAGTGATCCTGTTCATATACTTCAAATAAGACTTCAGAAAAACAACTCTGACACCAAAACTCCATGTTGTGATAATAAAGTATAGGTAACTGTAGTTTATCGCATATAGCATGATAATGATTGTTTATAATATTAAAGTTTTTAGTACATTGTTTAAAATTATTATAACATTTCTTACATATCCTAATATTAAAGTCCTTAAATAAATATGTCATTACATCGAAGTGATCTAACCAATCTGTAGTTGTAAGTAATGCATTTCTGGAAGCCATAGTAAAAGTCTTACTTAAATGCGAAACCCCTGAAGCACCCTGTAAAATGATCATGATCGTGTACGATAACATCCTTCGATTTAAATCGAAGCTCGCATATGTGACAATGTGTAGCATCTTCTACAGAATTAATAACCATAGGTGTTATATTTTTTAAGCGACTATAAATCGAACTAGATAACTGGGTCATTTCATTAACGAACCATTCAACACAATTGGTGCCGCGATAACTTTTGAAATGGGAAAAGGAGTCGTCGTACGTACATTTCAAATAAAAACCAGCACTGAAAGCTTCGTGCCGTTGGTACTTCTGAGTATTTCCACCTGATGACTCATTTAAAGGAATTAACTGACATTCAAAGTCAGCATATATGATAAAAGGGCATTTTTGTTTATAAATAAAATTTTTAAATTCAATAAATTCATACTTTGGAAACGTTACTTTGTATTCATTGAACTTCGTGCTCGGTTAATTTGTTTTCAGAAAAAAAATAATTTAGACAACGATCACAAAAAAATAATTTTTTCTTTTGTTTACCAAGTTGTGATTTCAATAGTCGCGATAAGTGTTTAATCCAGCAATAATGATATTTGATGTTGATATCTTCGATATCAAAGTCATTTAATTTTGGAAAGTATTTATCTTGAACCAAAAGCAAATTGACATGTCTAGGTAACTTATTTTTGGTTAACCGAGCCGGAACCACATTGAAAGAAGAAGATTCATTAGTTTCTATCAGTTCTAAAGCATAAACATTTACCGAAATATTATTATTTTTTTTCGAATTTAGGAATTTGGTCTAATGTCATAGGTGATGGTAAATTTTCAAAGTTTAGTACTGTTCTGTAATATGGATACGAAGAAGTTAGGTTATAATTATTGTGAGCTGGGAATAATGCGCTAACAATTGCCCAAAAGAAACAGGCATAATCATTGTTCTTAATATTGATACAGACCTTTTTTCGTTCTATTTCGTTAGGTAGTTTAATGTAAGATCATCCGTTCCCCATTTCAAATTTATTAATATTAATTTCAAGATAAATTATTTGCTGTAAAGCGAAAACGCTCTGGCATTCTTGAAATTCAGACAATTTATTAAGAACTTTATCATAAACATGCTCAAAGAACCATTGCTCTAAATCCGTACCCAAATCGATTCCTTGTATTAAAATATTTTAAATCAATAATATCAGATTCGGTACCTTTTTTAATAAACTCCCCACAAAAAGTCGTATTAACTTTTATAGTTGGAAAAATCCTCAAGATAGCTTTTATTTTCTTCCGAAATAAAATGAATGCATCGTTTAAAAATAAATTTATATCTTTGTGAACTAAATTAACGATAACTCCGGACTTAACAGAAAACCTCGCGCTGCTAAATGCGAGCTCAATGCCAGGAGCGCGACACCTCGGCTGGTAGATCCTCACGCTATTCATCTAGTTAGGAATTGGTGAGCGCGAGGTTGACGGTTTCGTAGTTCTGCAAGTGGCCAGCGACGATTGGTGAGAGGACGCCACCGTCGACGCACGGTGTGCTCTCTCGCTCCCACTCACAAACACTCCGTGTCGTGTTGTCTCTGTCTAGTAGCCGACGACACCCGAGCGCTCAAGCCGAGTAGAGTTACTGGAGTCGGTGGAGTCAAACTTTTGTATTCTGTCCTATGCGCCGACGGTCTGCGATACAAATCTAAAGAAATATGTTCACGGTGAATAGCTCTGTGACAAGAAATTAACCTCCTTTGTATCCGATTACACCAAACGCTAACATCCCGATCCGAAAAATTATCAAATAATACTTTCTTAAGATTTTGAAATGAAGTAATGAGAATATTAGCTTTCGTTATGGCTTCCATAATAACAGTAATTTACAAAATATAGGGTTAGACTCACCTCTTAATATTACTGCGATAGTTCAATCTTGAACAGCGTGATTGGATTCCGTTTTCCAACGTCCTTTGTACCCAGGAAAACTACGGAGTATTTACCGCAAACAAATTCGACTAGGTTTGGTCTAATGATGTCAGTAACTCGTTTTGGTAAAAACACAACTTTTTATAACAAGATGGACTTGCCAAAACGGGTGTCGGTCTCCTTCGCATTGAGGATTGGATGGGGTTGGTTAATTGGAAGGTCCTTTAGACTCACCACCGGCTTCTGCTCTGCAACACAGACGGAATTGATTTTTGATAGATCCATCTAAAAATATAATAAGAACTAATCACTCAATGTAATTTTTTTCTCTCTATTTTTAAAATAAAAAACTATGCAAGCAGAAATGGTTAATGATAGATCCAATCTAAAATATATTAATAACAAAAATAAATAATCAGACATTGACATTTCTCTCTTTACTTTAAATAAAACTGTTACTTACATTTTCGAATTTTCACTAGACTACACACGCAAAAGAACGTCACGGCTCACGCAGCCTTAAAATACAGTGCGAGAGTTGGTAATTAAATAATATCACTTTAAGTGTAATGTGTATAAATATAGTTATGTTTACGTCACATAAACCATAAAACACACTGTACGTAGTGGTCTTGCGGGAATGCATAATGTAATCGTATGCAAATAGTTGACCTCACGTTCAGGAAATGTATTTGCTGATAAGGCTTATTATGATTCAAATTACAGTCTATTAGTTTAAACATGTTTAAAAAATAAAAATACATATATATCTATATAATTTTTATTAATTGAAATATTCAAAATTACGATTGTGTTTTAGGTGCCTTTAATACCTTTTCCCTGTTCTTTCGACATGTAGTTAAACGGTCCACGTATCTATTCTTTTGATCTCGTAGTACTTCTTCCCTTTGTAAACATGATTCAAGTAGATTAAAATTTGAATTCTTCTTTTCTTCCTGAATCTTAAGAATATCACGACACTGATTAAGCTCTTTATCAATGCTGTATATTTCATTAATCTGAGCAGTTAAATTGCTCTTTAAATGGGTACTCTCAGTTTTGAGATCAGATATTATGGAAAGACCAAAATTTCGATTTTCATTACAAGCATCCAAATGTTTCCGTGTATTCAACAAGTCCGATTCCATTTCGATGTTTTCCCGTTCCGCCATAGCTAATCTTGTATAGTTTACAGAATCTGTTAAATTTCTTGAAACCGTTTCACATTCCTCTAATTTGACCATAAACATATCAGATACATCATGCTCTTGTTCATATAAATCTGAATAATAATCTGCCCTTTGTGAACATGCTAGATATAGATTCAAACTCGAGTTGAATAGCGTTAGCTAGAATGCAGCAGTAGATGAGAAATTTAAGTTTCATTTTATATGGTTGCTTGTATCCTTCTGGCTGACTGCTGCTGCTGTGTGAATCGGTTATATATTAAAAAGGGTATATTAGCACAAGCTTTAATCTATAAGGATCATTTTAAATGTTATTATCGCAGAGTAAACGTCGTAAACGCGGAAAAGGGTTTGTAAATGCCCTAATTAATAAATTATCTTTTGAACTACATTTGCGAAAGTATAATTATTGCGGCCCCGGAACAAAGTTACAAGAAAGGCTTAAACGTGGTGACCCTGGAATAAACCCTCTGGACGCTGCGTGCAAGGAACACGATATAGCCTATTCTTGAAACAACTTGTTGAAGGATCGTCATAAGGCTGATTTTGTGTTGGAAAATAAAGCGTGGGAACGAGTAAAATCAAAAGACGCATCGCTTGGTGAGAAAGCAGCAGCTTGGACAGTTACTACAGTCATGAAGGCAAAGCGTAAAATGGGGATGGCGGTGCGTAAACCTACTGTATCATTTAAACGGCACATAGTCGATAAAATAAATAATACTTTGAAGAAAGGTGTAGATACGGGTAATTTAAAAAAGTCATCTTTAATAGCATTGCGGGCAGCACGAGCGGCTATTAAAAAGGTGGGTGGTCGTTCAAAGGTTCGTGTTCCACGAATAATACCATTTGAATCGAAAAGAGGTAGAAATCTACCGCTCCTTCCAATATTAGGAGCACTGGGAGGACTAGGCAGCTTAGCCGGCGGCTCTTCAGCCATAGCAAAAACCATAATAGATGCAAAGAATGCCAAAAAGGCGTTAGAGGAACAGAAACGGCATAATAAAGCTGTTGAACAAGAGCTCGGTAAGAAAGGATCAGGTCTATTTATGCGAAAAAACAAATGTGGTGGTTATGGTCTCTATTTAAAGCAAAAACCAAAAAACTACCAACAAAGCTACCCAAAAGGGCATTATATGATATAGAATTACAGAAATATGCGAAGAGACTCAAAATACCCCATTTTAGAGGAGTATTTATGCGAGATACTCTACCAGAGGGTCCGAAAGTATATGAAAGCGGTATACTTAACCTAGATTTATCGTGTAATGAAGGAACCCACTGGGTAGCTTATATTAAACGTAAAAATTCTGTTCTGTACTTTGACAGTTTCGGATACCTGAAACCACCGCTGGAGTTGGTGAAATATTTTGGAGCAAACACGGATATCTGCTTAACAAACCTACAATCAAATAAACTGTAAACACTTATGTCTGGAATTTCTATATAAAAATAAATAACTAAGTTGCAACTGATTAGTCTTACTATTACATTCATCATAGTGCAATGTCCCAGGTGTTTACGTTGAAAAGCACTAACTATATACTATCTATAGATTTCATCAATCCTCGTTCCCTAGACGAAACTTCCGACTACGGACTTGCTTTGATTGGATTTTATTCTTACAATAGTATCCCCAATATAGAGAGTGACAAAAACAAGTTCACCTATACAGACGTTAAAACAAACGAGACCAAAACAGTTGCTATACCCACTGGATCTTATGAAATTTCCGACATTGAAACGTATATAAGGCGGAAGATCATACCAAAAGAAGTCAAGCAGGAACATTACGATCGATATATTTCAATAAAGCCTAACAATAATACGTTAAAGTGTGAAATTCAAAGCGAATCTTTTCACGTGGACTTTAGGGTAGTCGATAGCATTGGCAAAGTTTTAGGATTTTCCCCGCGAGAGTTAAAGCAGGGGCAACTGCACGAGTCTGATCTCCCAGTCAATATAGTTAATGTGAGGACCCTACATATCGATTGTAACATAACTACAGGAGCGTTCTACAATCATAAACCTTCACATACAATTTACGAATTTGCTGTCGACGTTGATCCTGGTTACGCTATCAACGAGATTCCACGGAACTTAACCTATTTACCTATCGTTAATAAATGTGAAATTTCCAATATTACTTTGAGTATTCTCGATCAAGACTTTAATCCAGTCAATTTTAGTAACGAAGACATCACCGTTCGCTTAGAGCTTAAGAAATGGGTTTAAGATTCAACTATAATAATATAAGCAACCCAGCTACACCATCAGTCATTAGTAGATTATCAACTAGTCTACAAGGTCTAACTCCTTCCAATCGTCTCTTTCTCCAAAGTTTAGGATACAATGTCAGACCAAATATTCGATATATACCGAAAGGCTCAGTTCGATGATACGATTCAAAAAATAGAAGTTCGCACCTACCTTCCCTACATAAAATCTTTCAATAATAATGATGTTATAGATATTCAAATAAAACAGGGGGATGCGTGGTTGCAAATGTATAACGCGGCTCTAGTCATCGAAGGAAAGTTAACAAAAACCGAGGGTGATGGAACTGTAAACTTTGTGAATAATCCTTCTGCATTCTTCTTTGAGCAGATATCTTATAGCATAGATGGTCAAGAAGTAGACAGCGTGCGTGATCCTGGTATTGTAAGCTCCATTAAAGGATATCTCTGTTACAGTGCGAATGATACAAAACACTTGGCTATAGCAGGATGGAATTTTCCAGGTAATCCGATAATAAATGCAGCAGATAATACGTTTGTCATGCGTGTACCTCTGAATCATTTATTCAACGTATTCAATGACTATCAGTTGGCACAATTTGGAAAAGAATCTATACGTCTAGTGAGAGCTCGCACTGATAATGATGCTATTTTAACAACCAATACTGCTAAAGGAGAGGTGACCATTGAAAATATATCGCTCAGGGTACCCGTAGTATATCCAAACGATATGCTAAAACTTCAGTTGTTGGAGTCTATAAAGACAGACAGACCTATAATTATTCCGTTCCGTAAATGGGAATTTCACGAATTACCTCAATTAACCGAAAATGCTCAAAAAGAAGTTTGGAGTGTTAAAACAGCTACACCTCTGGAAAGCCCACGCTATGCCATTTTGGCCTTTCAAACCGATAAACGGGGTAATGCTACATCAAACACATCACAATTTGATCATATAGATATTAGCGATATCCGGGTAATGTTAAATAATGAATATTACCCCGCAGAGCGTATGCGCCTCGACTTTGAACATAATCATTTCGTTGAAGCCCACTATAATTACACCGAATTTTACAGTAGTTTTAAGGGTTCGCATGATAAAGATCCCCTGCTGGATTATACGACCTTTAAAGATCGCGCTCTATTTGTCGTAGATTGCTCACGACGTAACGATCCTATAAAAATGAGCACCGTCGATATCAAAGTAGACATTGAAGCGAGAAAAGGATTTCCAGCTAAAACAAAGGCATATTGTATCATCATCCACGACGTCGTAATGGAGCATTTACCTCTTAGTGAAATTGTACGTAATTTTCTGTAAATTTATCAGTTGTCAAGAGACTGTATCACGATGAAGTTGGTTGCCCTCGATGTCCAGGGATTTAACATACTTTATGATAATGGAGTAGTCGAATTCCATGCCAAAGAAATAACGATATCGAACAGTTTGCAAACGAGTCATTATTTACTAAAACCGAAAGTACAGTTTTCAAAATTAACCCGATACAATAAAAAAGAAGTCATTAAAGCTGAAATGGATCATGGTTTGAGGTATTCTTCCGGGTACATAGAGTATAATCTAATAGAAGAAATTCTAGATAGAGGTCTGTCCGACTGTGATGTGCTGTATATTAAAGGAAACCATGCAGCTAGGTTCATTCAAGACAGCGCTACCACTTCTCATTTCAAGATTGTAAATATAGATACTCTCAACGTTTGGCACAAGCCATCATTCAAAGATCAGAAACCTGCATGTTTAGATCATATAGATTGCAACAGCAAGGTTCAGTGCAGTAAAACAAATTGTTTTGAAATAATTACCTGGCTTAAGAAGTTCATCCCATAATGTCCTGCATCGATCTACATTTAAGTAAGCTGAGACAACTAAAACAAGATGTTTACGAATATGAGAAACGTGTCCAGATGTATAAGGGTTTTGCCAACCTGGGGGGAAATCATGGGAAGACAATGTATTTAATAATAAACTTAGATTTAAGAAATTTGTAACCAAAGTAATTAATAAAAATAATTAATTCAAATTTATTTTATTAGTATATGTAAGTCCTCATAACCTCTAGTATTAATTATGAATTCATCCAGTCAAGATATACGCGAAACCTGTAGAAAAATCGATAGTTTTGTTAATAAATTATCTTGTTGCGAAGCTAAGGTTAGATGGATTTCTCAGCGGGAATATTTAACAGCTTATATCGATCGCAAGCAAATAACAACAAATTTGGGGGAAAGACATTACATAACATGCGTATGGTCGCAACCTGGGGTTAAAGAAGGTCATGATACGTGTGAATGCGTCCAAGTTAGCATGGTGTTACGACGTGTCAACGATGAATTGCCTAACGAATGTTGCAATGCGCGATGTAGTGTTCATTGTAATAAACATATCGATAGGCTGTTAGATTGGCTATCGGAACTAGTTACCATCCTATCTTGCTGTTTAAAGAAATAATATATGCAATGTACGATTGAAACAAGGTGCATTTAACAGTATGAAGAGCATTAAGCAACATAGTTTGCCTATTATAAACTTGGACTTTTTCGATGCTGACAATAAACCCCCTTTCCACTAATTATCTGCTGGAAAGGACCAGGAATCCAGTCTACAGCTTTGCAGGCGACAGCATGCTTTTTTCGTCATTTACTACAAACCCTTGAAAATGAGCTACTCACGCAAATACCCCCAGCCAGTAAGGAGTTGTTCAAGTTATCAAAGATCTAGAAGGAATTATATCTTGGGATAACAGTAATTAAGTAGAATTTAATACTATAAAAACCCAGAAGACATTTTTTCTAAAAACGTTAACATTGCAGAATCTGACATAGTTATGTCGGGGCACCCCATTCCCATAGTATCGTCACTCTGTTGTGCGTTAACTTGGGAGAAAATATATCTTGGCATAAACATGTTGCTTGTGTAATCAAAAAGATTCTCAAAAACTAAAAATATTATTTCGAAAATGTTCTGCACTCAATGGAAACTTTAGCATCTGTACACAGTTCAAATTCGAAAAACGATGGAATATCGCTACCGCGTTTGGTCCTAAACAAATGCTATATTTGTTGGATACTATTCAAGAGTGAATTGTTTGCCTGGTTGGATTCATAGAACTCACCAGTAACCTTTATTCCTTGGAACATCGGAGAATGGTTGGCGACTTGAGTCTAGTCTACAAGTACTTCCATGGAAAGTGTGCTAGGAATACACGTCGCGCTAATATATAACATCCGTATGAGGTTCAGTTTGTCACTTCTTCTCGAACACTTTTCAAGCAATCTTTTATATGAAGAACCTCATCCCTTTGGGCTAATTTTGCCAAGACTGTGTTTCCCACCGAGTATAATTTACAGCGATTTAAGATCAACGTTCATCGCCTTTCCCGCAGACTCGTCACTTTTGTAGCACTTTAGGCATTTCCCTGTAGGAAGTGTGCTTATGTCAATGGAAAACCATGACAAATTTTCATGCAGTGTGGAGAGAGACAAACAAGAAAAGGGAATTCATGTTTTTCATGGGTCCTAAAACGTAAAGGAATGCAAAAATGTCGGAGAGTGATTTATTTACCAACATCATACTTCCATTTAGCAAGAGAAATAAAGAGTTTTAGTAGACTTATCCAAATATATAAATAAATAAAGATGATGGATAATTTTACTGTTCAATTTTTATATTGTCTTTAATTAATTAAAGTACTAAATTTATAATTATATTAATTAATTAAAATTAATAATTAATAATTACTTTAAAAATGAGAAAACTGCAATCATTTAAAAATTACGGTTTTCGTTAATACTAAAACTGAAAGCGATTACTGGTTTTAATAAATGTTTGTAAATTAAAGCAGATAATTTAAGCTCTAATAAAAGAATAAAAGTTGTTTCATATCAGTGTAAATTAATTTGGTGGTTATTTTATGACTTAATACTAGAGGAAATTTAATTATTTTGGTTGTAATTCATGAATATGAAAATAATTAAGTTACCGCTTTAGTAATTCAGTCACAAGTAAATCTACTATTATCCTAACTGAATTTTTGCTCTTGTAATTCAATTATTTCAAAAGTACTTCTGATATTATTTACTGTGACGCTCAGAAAGAATTACTGTGTATCAATTACTTTCTTCCTTAATATTAAAAAAATAATTACAATTGCCGTATAAAGCGCGCAGTTGAGATAAAGTAATTGAATAAACAAAAGTAATTTAGTTACTTTTTTCATTTTCTCTAACTAAAGCTCTGGTTTCCATTTTGTTTGTAATAACATCGTACCGGTTTTTTAAAAAAGAAAATCAAAAATAAAAACAAATATTTTATACCTACCTCTATTTATAAATGGCCATTGTAGCTAGGAAAGAGCTGTATTTAAGCCATAGATTTTAATTTCTTTAGAATTTCTAGCAGTAATTTAAAGCTGCCTTAATCCGCTTAAGACTTTTAAAATAATTAAAGCCGGCTTTGCTAAAGACCAATTTTGTCCAACCTTTCGGGTTTAAATATGTTTTGTAAATTACTTTATATTTGATACTGGTCTAGACTTAATTTTATATAGTGTTTAAAGTAGGTATATAATTTTGTCGTGAAGAGTAATAAGACACAAAAACCCTTTGATTAGAACTTAATATTACTAGATGACAGAGGCAATGATAATTTTGTAGAAACGCCGTGCAATATAATACTGGAAATTCTTTTTTAATCAATCGTCATCTTCATTAATTTTTTCCATCCATAGACGGATGTCAGCCTCCTCAATTTTTCTCCAATGAATTCTGTTTGTATTCAATCGTATCCCACTAATATATTTATGTCGTTTGTCCATCTTGTCTGTGGTCTACCTCTGCATCTTTTATGTTCTCTAGGCCTCCATTCAACCATACGGCGTATATTGCAATATGCGCCGCCCAATTCCACCTTAATATACATATTCGTTGTATTGTATGTGTCACTTTTGTAAAAATACGAGTAGACATGGTGAATTACTGCCAAATTTATTCCGAGCGATATTTATAGGTCCCAGTGGTTGCGGTAAGACGAATGCTCTCCTAAGCTTATTGTTTAGTATTAACGGGGCTAGATTTGAAAATATATACATTTATTCAAAGTCTTTATACCAACCAAAATATCAATTATTGGAGCAGGCGTTGAAAAAACGTGAAAGGTGTAGGATAATTCCCTTTTAAGTGCAATGATGAAATTTTAGATCCGAATGAAGCAAAAAATAACTCCATATTTATTTTCGATGATATTACATGTGAAAACCAAAATAAAATAAGAGAATACTATTCAATGTGTAGACATAAAGACATAGACGCAGCGTACCTGTGTCAGACTTATTCAAAGGTACCAAAACAACTTATAAGGGATAACTGTAACATCATAGTGCTATTCAGACAAGATGAAATAAACCTGAAACATTCTTATGAAGAACATTGTTCTCCAGATATGCCATACAATCAATTTAAAAACCTATGCTCTGAATGCTGGTGTGAACCTTATGGGTGCTTTGTAATCGTAAAGGATTTTGATGTGAAAAACGGTCGCTATCGTAAAGGATTTGATGAATATATAAGTATATAACAATATAATGCCATTCATTTGACATGATGACCTCATTAGATTCGCATATTACTAAAAAATCAACGAACTATCGCGTAATATTCGGAAAAAATATCGCGCACTCAAACTGAATCGAAGCGAAGAAAATGTAGAACTAAACAGAATATTTAAACCTATTACTGAACCTTTATTGCTAGACAAAAGCCGAAAAAGGACGTTGATGACGATAATGACGACGATAATGACGATAATGACGATAATGACGACGATCATGACGATAATGACGATAATGACGATAATGACGACGATAATGACAATAGACATTTTAGATATTATAACAAGCGTTTAACTATTGTAATTGATTATTATCATATATGTATATCTAGCTATATGACAAATTTTATCATAATATATCATTTCTGATGATCGAGTTACTATACAGAAGTTCTGTTTGAATCCTTGTGATTGCGACTCTGACTGAGTTGACCTCTCCCTCGCACACCTTTATTCTCTCTATACCTAACATTGTTCACCTTACTGTTTATATATTTAATTATATAAACTAATGTATTTTTTTAACTTTAGTAGATAAGGTTATAACAACAACATTATTTTATTATACAGCAAATATTACTTTTAGAAATGAATAATCTTATAAACATGATAACCATAATAACATATTTTCAAAAATTTCTCTCTTTTCAGGGTAGAGGGTACATATTAATACCGCGAAAAAAATCATTAACAAAATTGCTTTCAAATGTTTTATGACTTTCTTCTCCACGTTTCGTAATACTTCAAAGTTTATTTATTTTTTATAGAAAACTCAGTAGAAAAGAGTTTTAAAACAAGTAAAACCCTTTAGTGTTGGTTAAGAAAATCCGTTGTCTGAAAAATAAAAATATGAAAATTCATTGAAACTATAGGTAATTAAGTTGATGATTATTTTCATTTTCTGTCTAATCCAACGTTAACATTTTTTTTGCTGGTTTTGCTGGGTAGGCTGAACTCTCTAGCTAATTAAAAAGTACTTATTATTAATGTTTTCTGAAAAATTCGTGTTCAAATGTTCTGTGATTAATTGCTTAGTGGTTCAGTGACTTTCATGGTAATTTTAAAAATGTTCCAAAAAAAAAACTTTCTGAAGAAGGATGGTATAGGTGAAATTATTGGTTATAATTTTTATGTTATTTCCTTATACTAAATTTTTACAATACTTTATATACAATATTGGGATAAAAATATATACCTAGCAACCCCACGTATTTAAAATAAATATATGTATTTTTTGAAAATTTGTGTATGCGTCTTTTACTTTCCTTCACTTAGATTATTTGAACGTGACGTAAAATTAATATTTCAGTATATAGGTTAGGTTTACACATGCTGCAAATCTAACCTATATACTGAAATTTTTTATTTTACGTTCACCATTATGATGGCAATTTAACCAACTCATCACAAAAAATGGGGCTCCAGGTCCTACAGGTAGGGCTCCATATTGTTCTTGTCATATACGCTGGTGCATGTGACTGGTGGCTCCGTGGGCCCCCTGAGCCCCATACACCTGCGCATGTAACAACAAACACAACCAAATGGGGTACCAATTCCTACATGTAGGACACCGATACGGCTCCCTGAGCCCTCTCCCATGCACCCAAATGGGGTACCAGTTCCTACAGCTAGGGCTCCATGTCGTTCTTGCCATAAACGCTGGTGCATGTGACTGGTGGCTCCGTGGGCCCCCTGAGCCCCATACACCTGCGCATGTAACAACAAACACAACCAAATGGGGTACCAATTCCTACATGTAGGACACCGATAGGGCTCCCTGAGCCCCCACCCCATGCACCCAAATGGGGCCCCAGTTCCCACAGCTAGGACTACGCCCCCCTATTTTAGGTTATTCAACCAATATCATACGCAATCCCCACGCGCAGGATACTGAAAAGGCGGCCCCCCGGCCGGCCTCCTGGAACCCACTCCTGCAGCCCTCCCTGGAACATTACACATGGCAACATCGCACAGCCCCCTTGACAGATGCGCGCGCGCGCAAACTTCACATCTGTCAACGGTCACACAGTGTTGCCACACCTAACACACACACAATGTTGCCACTTCATACAACGCTCTCATTGGTCCAAATTTCTATGACGTCAGAGCCAGCCCAAATGCTGGGCTGTGATTGGCCATTAATGTGGGAGCCGTGTAGATACACTACTTTTGACAATGCCTACATTTTTGTTTTGTCTTGGCAACTATGATGTTATAGCGTAAGTGTATTAAAAACAAGGGTAAAATTAAAAAATTGAAAATAAATCGAAAAAACTATTAGAAATAGGAACCTGACATACTTAATAATAGCTGGAGAGTTTTATAAAATCTATCAGAAAAAATAATAATATACAGCGTGTGCCATTTAAAAAATTTGAGATTTTTCAATTTAAAATAGTCGAAATGCATAAATTTATTTTGAACACCCTGTAGCATCTAACTCAATTTCTTTCATCTCTATAGAACGCTCGTACCAATTATGAGTATTCCAGCTTCAGAAACAATGGCGCAATTATTTACGAAACTGAAACTAGTATTTTTAAAAAAAAAATGGAAATATTAGAAAAACTACTAGGTTTAGGTATATAACATTAATAATAAAAAATTTTACGCAAAGTTTAAAAATAAATTAGAAAATAGGATGTTCCATTTAAAACACGTACGTTATATCGGCCACAATTTTTTGAAGTGCCCCGTGTACTCAAAAATAATTTTAAACTGTGTATCTTAACATTCCCTAAAACTATTGTAACATATTTAACATTTTTTCGTCTTTTTACTCTATCGTTGACTCACCCTGTACTCAGTATAATCATGGATCCAAACGTGGACATAATTATATTTTTGCTTCAAATTTACTTTCCATCTAAAGTGAAACCTTTCTTACCCAGGGAATTGTTATATTCTCTATTCATTACTATCAAGATAATTGAATAAAAAATTTAAGTTTTACTTTCATGACATAAGGTATCAGCCTAAAGGCGTTTATATTATTGATACTGTATTAAAAACTTGAATTGTTAAAGTTTATTAATGTATTTGTCATATTTATAGAAATAGGTCATGTGCTACCTATTTTTAAGCATATAACTAATAAAATAGCCACCTAATTGGAATAATAAATTAAATATAGTTAGTAAGTTATTATTTTCCAGATTCTAGGCAAATTTGCCTATTAAAACTTTGGAGCTTAGGATTACTGAGGTTTTCTAAGAAGTAATTACATGTATTAGTTTCTTAAAGGCTTTTATTAAAGTGTAATAACAAGAAGGAAGTATTTTTCATACATTGATGTGAAAAATGTTTTCTGGTTAAAACCACGTAATCACTAAACTAGTTCGAAAAATCTGTTTTTGTTACAATTTCGCCATGCTGCAGATCGTAATGATGTATGTTTCTCAATTTTTCTTATTCCTCACGCAAATTTTGATCATTTATACGAGAGCATGATGGTTATCGCCATGTTTGAAAATAGGTAGTATTAGAGCAAAATTTGTAAGTTTGTTTACAGTCGTAGTAAAAAATATTACTTTCCGAATTTGACACCTAAATAGATAGACTTTTAAGGGTTCCGTATGGAACGTTTATGGGATTACTTCGATGTCTGTCCGTGTATCCGCCTGTCTGTCACACCCGATTTTCTCCGAACAACTATATAAATTAATGGCCCAATCAGAGCTGTGTAGTTTTGAAAGTTTAACTTAAGGGGTTAGTATTAGGAGGTGAAATCGGAAGTGAAAAAAAATTACCAGGTCATCGAGTTGGGTATCAACTGAAAGCTTGTAAAAATAAGAGTTAAAAAATATATATGATGTAATTCTTTTGCACAATTTTCTTTATGTTATTTTAGAAAATTTGCCAAAAATCAAAATCCCTCCTTATCTCGAAAAGAATTTTGAAAAAATTCTGAAATATTCTCCCTAAAATGTAGAATGAGCGAAAATCCTCACGAGTACTTTACGACTGATAATTTGTCTGGTATAAAAACAGTCTACGTTTCTTGACGTGTGGTGGATGTAATTGCAAGTCGCTTTGGTACCGAGATATAATTTTATTTTATTTTAAACCGGTACGGAACACTAATTGCTCAAGTCCGACTTGCACTTGGCCGTTTTTTGATGTACTCATTTAATCATAGATCAAAGCGTATTGTACATTTAGCGTCAAATTTACTTACTTACTGTCTTAAGTGAAACTTTCCCTAATTAAGGAATTACGAGTATTATATTCTCTCTTCATTACTGTGTAGACAATTAAATAAAAACATTAAGTTCTACTTCCATGATATAAGGTTTCAGCCGAAAGGCGTTTACATTATTGATACTTTTTTAAAAACTTGGGTTCTTAAAGTTTATTAATGTAGTTGCCATATTTTATTTGGATATATTTATATAATTGTTAGGAAAAAATAGGTCGTGTGTTACTTATTTTTAAGCATGCAAATAATAAGATAGCCAGCCGATTGCAATATTAAATTAGATATCGAAAAGTAGTTTTTAATTCAGCAGACAGATAGGAGCAGCGAATAAAAGTTTGAGACGTGTTATTACCAAGGGTCACAATTTATCCTATTTTTCTTTAATTGCTTTTGCTTAGGAGATACATCAGTTCTAATATATTAAGCAATTTTCATAAGACACTGCTAGCTACTTCTTGACAGAACCAAATATTTCATTTTTCAGTAGGAACGATGAAGATTTTAGAAGTATCAATATTAGAGTAGGTTGGTTGATTGGCCATATAGCAAACTAACAACAAACATTTTTCAGGTAAAATTCTGTTTATCATGTTTAGCTTTCCCGCTTCAATAGAAACTTTTTTTACATCGTGTACATATCGGAGAGAATGACATGATATTCAACAACGTTGTCTAAATGCCTAAGCATAATATTCACGGCAACATATTATATCCAAGGCAGCTACGGGCGTTACTGTATTTCTGTAATAGTTACCACCTGTATATACGAGGCTAGTCTTAACAACAGCACTACACTTTCCCAAGATCTGAAGTCGCATTTTTACATAGATATTAATATTCGACGTTTGTAAAATGTTCCAAGTGATGTTCTCATGTATAGTTTTAATTCATGTATTTTAATTTGTATGTGTACAATTTTTTTGGAATAAATAACAGGTAAGCCGAAATTCAATAACAGTATGTAGGATAGTTGATACATGTTCAAGACATAAAAAATAATTCAAGGAAAAGTGGGCGCAAGTATTACGTCATGAATATTTTTGAACTCACGTTTTCACAAGCTGTCATTTGACACCTCACTCGATCAAACCCCCCAAATCAAACCCCTTAAGTCGAAATTTAACCCTCATAACTACACGACCCTGATTGGGCCATCCGTTTCTATTTTTGTTCCAAATGTCAAGTCTATATGTCAAATAGGTTCGGAGCAAATCGAGTGTGACAGACTGACATCGAAGTTATTCCATAAGTGTTCCATACGGAACACTAAGAATAGAAACATCTTATTTTTGTGGAAAAAATAAATCTACAAGTACGTTTTAATTTCAAAAAACAGAAAGCATAAAAATAATTTACTACTGATCTCAGCAAAATAAAATTCATCAGACAAAAAGATCTGCCATTGACTTTGTGTCGGAAACCTTTAAACCTCTTCGATAATTCCGCGTACCGAACGCAGGGAGGCGGTAGATGACAATGGACTTTTTCGCTGATGCCAAGCTATTTGGGCATAGCATACGTACTGCAGGAAAATCCCTAAAGCACTACAGGAGCGATGCGTGTGCGAAAAAAGCGAATAACGTTGATCTTGAATCGCTGTAAATTGTACTAGGTGGAAAATACAGTTCTGAGCAAATTATTCCAGAGGGATGAGGTTCTCGTTATAAAAGACAGCTTGAAAAGGGTCATATGAGAATTGACAAGCTGAACTTCAAAGGGATATGAAGTTTAGCGCGACGTGTATTCCTAGCATGCGCTTATCATGAAAATTAGAATACGAGTAGTCGCCAACCATTCTTCGATGTTCCAAGGAATCGAGGTTGCTGATCAGTTCTGGTTCTCCAATTAGACGACTAGGTTTCTTCTGAATTGAATCCAACAATTGTAGAGTATGTTTGGGAGCAGAGACCCGAATATGGGAGCAATATCCCATCGTTGGTCGAATCTGAGCTTTCTAAAGAATTAACAATCATTGTGGACCGTAAAGCTTTCTAGTTAGAAATAATATTCTCAGCTTATGAGAAGCTCTCTTTGCTATGCCAGAGGAATGTTATGTCCCGACATAACTATGTCGGGCTCGGCAACGTTAACTTTAAAAAAAAAACTGCTGCTTGGGTTTTTGTTGCATTAAATTCTACTTGGTTACTGTCACCTCAGGATAGAATTTCTTCCAGGTCATTATTAATTTGAGCGACTTCCTGCTGTTTATGGATACTTCATGAGCAGTGAATGCTCGAGTATTTAAAGGGAATGAAGGAGTAAGCGTACTGTATTCTGCAAAGTTGTTGGTAGAATTCCTGGTCCTTTCCCACAGATCGTTAATGTAAATGAGAAAAAGAGTAGGAGGCAGTATGGGCCTTGAGGCACGCCGGCCTTAATAGTAAAGGTGTTAGAAAAACATCCGTCGGCTGTCACTCGTAAACAACGCTCTCTCAGGAAACACGAGATAAATAGACCTTTTCAGACATACTATAAGAGCGTAGTTTGGCCAACAATCCGGCATGCCCAATGTAGTCGAACGCCTTAGATATATCAAGTGTAACCACTGGTGATTCTCCAGAGTGCTCAATAGCGTTGTTCCAAACATGTGTTACGTAAGTTAGAAGATCTCCTGTGGATTTTAAGCCGTATTGGTGGTAACTAATAATAGTTAGTCCTTCAAGATATTTTGGAAGATGCTAATTGACAGCAAGATATGTTAGAAGATGCTGATTGATAGCTTTTTCCATGACTTTCGATACTTTTGAAAGAAGTGCGACTGGTCAGTAGTTGTTTGACAAGGTCTTCTTGGCTTTTTTGGGTGTCGGCTGAACTGTAGCATATTTCCGGCAGGACGAAAATACTGCCTTACTGTAGAATAAGTTGAAAAACCTACAGAAAATTGGTGTAAGTTCTCTGTCGCATTTTTTGAGTACTATGGCAGGTATTCCGTGTCGCCAGGAGCTTTTTTGGTGTCTAGCTTCATTATAATAAGTTTTATGATACGCTGTCTGAAGACAATATCGGGTACCCTTGCCTAAACTATGGGAATGATGGTGTTTTTCCTTCGAAATCGACAGTAGATTGTGGAACAAGAAGTTCAGTTGGCAAGTTGGCTTTCTCAACTGGTGTTGTTGCAATAGTGTTATCTGGCCGTGTGAGTCGTGGTGTTGTGAATTTAGTTAAATTTTGACTAATGAATTTAGCGATTGGCCAAAAGGACCTGGAATTGTTGGGCCAGATAAGAAGTTTTTTAGTTCTTTGCTAAGTGACTCTTTCCTTTCGCCGATAATTTCTTTGCCTCTGTTCCAAGTAGGAACAAATATTTTTCGAATTATGAGGTAAGGATGTTCACGCCATTGTCGGTAGGCAAGATGTTTAACTTCTTTGCATTTTCAGTTGAACCGGGGCTTGCCGTTGAAAAGGCATTTATTCGAAAAAGTGATGTAAGTTGCCAGTTGAAATGTCATAGTATTAAAATAGTATATCCTAATGAAATATGCCCATTTGAATTTCTATCGCCCTCTAGTTATTTAGATTTCCAATTTAGGTGTTCATGATTTGAGTTTGAACTCTTTATATTCCTTAGTTTATAGTGAAGCTCACGGTTGAGAAAATTAGACTCGTACCGCTGTCACCAAAAGAGTGCTAATACCGCTAATAAATGTTTTGTGGTAACAGTAAAATGAAACAAGTAATTTAAATGGACATACTGGGGACTACGA
This sequence comes from Pachyrhynchus sulphureomaculatus, assembly GCA_019049505.1. Lineage (NCBI taxonomy): Eukaryota > Metazoa > Arthropoda > Insecta > Coleoptera > Curculionidae > Pachyrhynchus > Pachyrhynchus sulphureomaculatus. The sequence continues at coordinate 54,289,132 of CM032448.1, forward strand.
CATATAAAGATCGATATTAATTTTCTTCCGATAATACACTAGGTATTTTTTCTGAGTATTTTTACAGACACCTAAAACATATTTCAATAACAAAATAAGTGTTAGCACATCACAGCTAAAAGAACTTGGCTGGATTAGTTGGCCGTTTTAATTGGTATTGTTAATCCCGCCAAATTCTCGGTGATATAAACATTTTTCCCGCGCTCCTTTGCCTACAGTGTTGTAACATCATGTTTTTCCTTAATTTGAATTGTTATTAAAAAGAGTTGTTTTCGATATAGCATGGTAGAATAGTACCGATGTTTTACTTATAAAACTCTTTGGGGATGACTTATTCAAAATTAGTTACATAAAAACAGCCTATAGAGTGTTTTAATGCAACGGTTATTCAAAATGTTAAACTCAAGCAATGTAAAATTGCTAAAAATTATTTTAAAATATCTATACTTCTAAGAATTATTCAAAAAAAAAAGAAAATTCCATTCCATTACAAAGTTATAACAAAATGTGACCTGGCGTCGGATTGGGACCGCTATCTGTTTTCAGATACTCTCTGCAATATTACTCAGTCGATTTTTAACATTTTTTAACTTTTTTTTTTATTTTAATAATTACTTTTTGTACAAAATGTCGAGAAGTTTTTTTTTATTTTTCTAATAGATAATTTTTAAAAATAATTAAATATTAATTTTTTCGTCAAAAATTGCATACTAAAGTTTAAAATACGGAATTTTTTTATTTTCGAACAAAAAAACCCTTCGACAATTTTTAGCTACTACATTATTTTAAAAGATTAATTTTTATATTCGCAGATTGGATTATTTTTTGTGAAGTTATCCTGCAAACATTTAACCCGATAAAAAATAATGTTAACATTTAAAACATACTTTTAAAAAAAATTCTTATAATACAGGCCAACAAAAAAAATATTTGTAAAAACTTTTTAAACCAGTACATCTAAGTGTTAAGTATTTTTGGGAGCTAAAACCGTATCTGGTATCAGTTTTTTTGTATCATCCACAGTTCTCTTACAATATGACATCGATTAAATTTCAAAATAGGGAAAATTTGTTACATAAAAAATAAAAACTTAAACCGTACTTTTATTTCATTAGGCTAAAATTTTTACTCACGATAACATATGTATTTTCTTTCCACTTTCTCTGTGAAGTTTCTTGTATAGCTTTTTTTCTGATGTGATGCATTTTGTTGTTCTCTATGAAGTGACCAACAGTAATCACCCATCATGTTGATATTCCACCGTCCCTGGTACCGTTTCTCCAAATCCTTTATGTCCTGATGGAACCGTTCCCGTTGCTTTTTACTCACATCGCCTAAGTTTTTAGGAAAAAAGTCAAGATCGTTGTGCAATAAGTGGACTTTAAGGCTCATCAGACAACCCAGATTCTTGAACTTGTCTATCATATTAGCTACGAGAAGTTCATAGTTAGGGTCTTTCACATTGCCCAAAAACTTAATCACAACTTCTTTAAATGATATCCAAGCCTTTTTTTCCTTTGTAATCATCCTTGCTCCAAAGTTGGACTCGAACATCATTTTACGAATATCAGGCCCAACGAAAACCCCTTCTTTCAGTTTGGCTTCTGGTATATGAGGAAATCTTTTACACAAATATTTAAAACATTCACCATCTTTAGGTAAGGCTTTCACAAATTGTTTCATGAAGCCTAACTTGATGTGTAGTGGTGGTAGAAGAATCTTTTTTGGGTCTACTAAAGTTTTATGCAAAATGCTCTTCTCATCAGGTGTTAAAGTTTTTCTTACGGGCCATTGTTTTTTGGACCAATATTGATCCCTTGCTCTGCTGTCCCCCCAAAACATGGAAACTTTGTAAATTCCTTTTGTTGACCAAGGATCATGGAGACAACTTTTAAGAGTCCACATAGCATCCAATCGTGAGCTGGATAGTTAATTTTCTGTAAAATCATGTTAAGATTTTCGTAAGTTTCTTTCATATGGACTGAATGAGCAACAGGCAGTGAAGCATAAGTATTTCCATTGTGTAACAGAACACCTTTTAAACTAGTTTTTGATGAGTCTATAAAAAGCCTCCAATCTTCCTTCTTGTACTCAATGCCAAATTCGTTCATTAGACTACCAATATCATGGCAGTAAACCAAATCCTCTTCCTGCTTGAAAAATGACCAAACTGTTGATCTCTTGTTCTGTTATGGTAAACAGATGTTCCAGATTCCAATAAATGTTTTTCTTTCAGCCTAGAATCAAGCAATTCTGCTTTTTCCTTAGTCAAACCAAATCTTTCACAAAATCATTTAACTTAGCTTGTGTAAACAACTGTTGTTTTAAATTTTCTAGAGAACATTGAAACTCATCGTCATCCGGTCGACTTTCATTAAATTGGGGACTGGACCGATTAGCTGAAGTAAAGTTAGGATAGACAATTACTTCCTTATTTTTGGAGTTATATTCAGAAACATTAACGCTGCAAAAATAACAATCATTTGAATGATTTTCTTGCTCTCTCCATACCATGGGTACTGCAAATCTAAAAGCTTTCTTTTCTTTTTTATACCATTTCCTAAGATCCTCGACGCAAACATAACATACTTTGTGAGGAGCCCAACATATTTTATTATTACTGATTTCTACACCAAAATGTGCAAAGTATACTTTTTTTATAGTCTGTAATGTTTCTTTGATGTTTTTTAACTACAAACTCACCACATATATAACAAAAAGTGTTGGGAGAGTTTTCACAACTACAATTAGCCATACTTTGAGTGTGAATTAAAGCACATGGGTTAAACACTGCAACGCGAGGTTATATTAACAGCTGTGATATTTATCGGAACTGCTAACCTAATAACATTTGATTTTACTGCCAACCTTATAAAGCAATCGCAATCGCCAAGCATTGTATTCGAGTAAATATAAAAATATGCTGATTTTCAGAGGCCATTTTCTCAAAAACTATGGATATTTGACTTGAGGAATCACACACTAAAGTTTTCGAAAATTTTCGGTACTAAAACTATGTAATAATCTAAATTAAAAAAAAATAATTTTCTGGAAAACCTAAAGTGATTGTCAATCATTTTTCTATCCAAAATAGGCAAGTGCTTTAAGTATACTAATATACTAAATTGCGCGTTATTATATTAAGCGATTTAACTAAGAAGCTGTAGACAACTTTAGGTCTGTCCAGTACAGGAATTTATACTTTTATTTTTACAAAGTGGAAAACTATTATTTTAAAACTAATTTGTAGGAGCAATAAATACCATAAATGGCAAAAATCAACTATCCTTAATTGGTTTGAAAGAAGGTAGTATTAAACAAAAATAATATATAAACACCTTATTACTTTAATAGAAAAAATTAGTAAAAATCCGTAAAAAGGGAGCGATTCAAAATTGGGCCCAAGATCAGGTATAAGAATTAAAAGATTACGCAATTTGGCCAAAAATAAAATTGGTCCTTTCAGTGGTATACGAAATTGAACCCAGAGGTTTATGCTACGTGATTAGCGAAGTAATTGATAGATAAAGAAACATTTTCGCAAAATGTATGTTCATACTTGAAACGTTTCATTAATTTAATTGAAATTATTATGTCAGCATCTCAATATACATATATTGTAGTAAAAAAAAGTCAAAATAATGATGAGATAGACATAGTTTAGATACAGCAATATTATGATTTTATCTTTTCTGGTGTATCACCAGGAATATTGTCCTGAGTTTTAGACCTCGAAAAACCTGTGCTCTTTTGTTTATAAACAACCGAAGTTTTCAAAACGCTTTTTATTTAGCTTAAAATGTGAATAACTCCGGTTATATAAGTCGAATCGAGACAAAAAAAAAGCAAACTCTTCGTAATGAAATTTCCAACAAATTCCCGTTAGTAGTCATTCAAGTGCCTACATAACCTACAAAATTGGAAATAACCGGCTAAGAACTGTTTTTTTTTTTTCCATTTTATTGTACAGGCCGGCTAAGGAAACCGATCGGCTTGAAACTTTCAAAAAATATGTCTTTTATTACGGCAGAAATACCCTGAAATTTTGGTACAAAAATATTGAACCCACTGGGCATGATTGAATTTATTATTTAAAATTTTAATTGCCCGCCATTTTATGCCATTTGATCCAAATTTTTTTTTTTCAAAATTTAGATCCCGATGCCAGCTTTCCGATGCCATAAAAAAAAAATTTTTTTTGAGTCATTTTGAAAAAAAAAATTGTTAACAAAAATGAAATTTCGATTCTCCACCAGATGTGATAAAAAAATTTTAATTTTTTTTTCAAAATTTGTTTTTATTTGATTAATAAACAAATGTAAAAAAAAACGGTTAAAATGACTCCAAAAAAAATTTTTTTCATGGCATCGGAAAGCTGATGTCGAGATCTAAATTTTTTTTAAAAAAAGATCCAGTTTGGACCCAATGGTATAAAATGGCGGGCAATTCAAATTTTAAATAACAAATTCAATTGTTCCCACTGGGTTCAATACTTTTATACCAAAATTTCAGGAAATTTTTGCTATAACAAAAGAAATATTTCCTGAAAGTTTCAAGCCGATCGTTCACTTAGTCGTCACTTATAATAAAATGAAAAAAAAAAAATTGACTGTTTTTTTCAATTTTGTGGATTTAAAACTAACGGAAATTTGTTGGAAATTTCATTATGGAGAGAGTTTACTTTTATTTTCGTCTCGATTCGACTTATATAACCGGAGTTATTCACATTTTAAGCTCAAAAACTGAGTTGTGAAAACCTCAATTATTTATAAACAAAAGAGCACACGTTTCTCGAGGTCCAAAACTCAGGAAAATAGTCGTGGTAATAACTCAGAGAGGATAAAATCATAATATTGCTGTATCCAGACTGTGCAATTTCCAATGCTTTTTTAACTGCACTAATACGAATACTACATTAATTATTACAATAATTACGAATATGTACATTACAATTAATAAAACTAATTAGGTATATGCTTAGCAAACTTAACAGTAAAACTTATTTCATACATGAGAATAATAATGCGATGCTAGTTTTCCAAATTGAATAGCGCTAATTAACTTTTCTCTATATCTAGTTATTTGACTTTGTAAATACACATGTCGCTTCCTAGAAGTGGCATTTTGAAATTTATATGGATAATGAACACTATTTATTTTAATACTATTTTTAAGTTGACATTGTAAAAGCATGTCAACAAAAATAAATAGTGAAGGCTGGCTGTGATACAATGCGTTACTGAAATAGAAGTGGAAACGATTCACATGCATTTTTTGTACGATTCATCTCCGCAGCATTTTCGGCCCATAAAACAGGTGGGAATGCCGCTTCTTCCGCTATGCTACCTATGGCAAAAATATTAGTCCGAGACAATGTCCTAACCATTGCCCTATTTCAGAATTTTTATCTTTGTAGGTCTTTGTTGATCCTAGGATTTTACGCCACCATGCTTGAGTTAGGTGAAATCGCTATCCCATCAGTTTTGCTTGAGGCCATACGTCCTTAACTGCCATATGTATATAAATTAATGGTGTTGTAAAACAAATGAGGATACCCCATAATAAAAAGCTAATTTGAAGAGGCTCTTGGGCCCAGTTTCATAAAGGGATTAAGTATTAAAGTTAAGCAATAAAAAGATCTGGGCCCAATTTCATGATGCCCTTTTATGCCCTAAAAAGGTCAGTGCCAATTAAATTTTATATAATAAAATTGACATAATATAAAATGTAGCGGTCTTACTTGGATTATTTAAGCCTTTTTTGGACAAATTTTGTGATGTTAGGATTATATTGCACGATATAACTAGAGAGATTTGGAGGTGTCATATTGCTACAATGACACTAAACTATTCAGGTTAAATTACTGATAATAATATCTCAATTTCCCGTCATTTGAAACATAAAATATTAACAAACTATACCCTCTATAAGAATATATTTCTTATTATTTCTTTAAACTCACATCGTAATAAAATTTTCTCAACTGGTATTTTCCGTAACATAATTCTAGTTTTGTGGACGAATAAGCCAATAAGCGTTGAAACCTATGCTAAGTATGAGAATAAAAATTTTATTTTAGGGGTCTTTAAAAATGTTATATGTTTCTTCGTTATAAAATACTTGACTGTATCCATATATTATCAATAACCTAGTATAATTCTGAATAACGAAAATTTCGATATTATCTATAATATATAAAATGCAACGTCTCTCTGTCTGTCTGTCCGTTAGTGCGCCTATCACTGAAGAACCACTTATCCGATTTACGTACTTTTTTTTTAAAAACATACATATGTTCTCTGGCCAGGTTATAGGCTATATTTTATTACGATAGGTAGCATAAGGAATGAGCAGTGACGTAAAATAGTGAGTGATGTCGGAAATAAGTTTGCCGCTAGCGCGTGCCTTTGCAATACACAGCCTAAACCATTAAATATGGAACAATATTATGTAGCAAAGAATATCTGTAATGTATAATCTATAATATATATAAAATACAATGTCTCTCTGTCTAATTGTCTGTCCATTAGTGCGTTTATCACGCGGGAACCACTTATCCGATTTACCTGCCTTTGTTTAAATTCATACATATATTCTTTGGCCAGTTTATATAATAATAATAATAATCTATATCTATAATATATATAAAATGCAATGTTTGTCTGTCTGTCTGTCTGTCCGTTAGTGCGCTTATCACTGGAGAACCACTTATCAGATTTTCGTACTTTTTTTTTAAACATACATATGTTCTCCGGCCAGGTTATAGGCTATATTTTATTACGATAGGTAGCATAAGGAATGAGCAGTGACAATAATAGTAAATGAAGTCGGACAAAGTTTGCCGCTAGCGCGTTCTCTTGCAATACACAGTCCAAACCATTAAATATGGAACAATATTATGTAGCAGAGAATATCTATAATATATATAAAATGCAATGTCTCTCTGTCCGTCTTGTCTGTTTGTCCGTCCGTTAGTGTGCTTATCACTGGAGGACCACTTATCCGATTTACGTTCTTTTTTTTTAAACATACGTATGTTCTCTGGCCAGGTTATACGATATATTTTATTAGGTGACATAAGGAATAAGCAGTGACGATAATAGTGAATCAAGTCGGAGAAAAGTTTACCGCTAGCGCGTTCTCTTGAAATACACTCCCTAAAGCATTAAATATGGAACAATATCATGTAGCAAAGAATACAAATATATATAAAATGCAACGTCTCTCTGTCTGTCTGTCTGTCTGTCCGTTAGTGCGCTTATCACTCGAGAACCACTTATCCGATTTACGTGTTTTTATAAATTTATACATATATTCTATATAATTCGATATAAGCCTAGATAATGGGAGATAAGGTGAGATAATGGAAGATAAGGAGAAATAATGGGAGATAAGTCGAGATAAGTCGAGATAAGCCTCGATAATGGGAGATAAGGTGAGATAATGGGAGATAAGTATAAATAATGGGAGATAAGGAGAGATAATGGGAGATAAGCAGAGATAAGTCTAGATAATGGGAGTTATGATGAGATAATGGGAGATAAGGAGAAATATTGGGAGATAAGGAGAAATAATGGGAGATGAGTAGAGATAAGCCTAGATAATAGAAATTATGTAAAGATAATGGGAAATAAGGAGAAATATTGGGAGATAAGGAGAAATAATGGGAGATATTTTATTATGTTGGGTAATATAAGGAATAAGTAGTGACGATAGCAGTGAATCAAGTCCACGCGAGCGGAGCCCGGCTAGTGTACTATAAATGTTGTTTTGGGACTTTTCACTTAAAAAAATATTAACCTGTACTAAGCTGTTAATTATTGTCATCTAAAAAGTTATTCCATTAAAATAATAGTATAAAGCATAATGAAAGTTACTTTTGTAAAGTATTTTCGGCTGTTCTTCATTAAGGAAATTGTGTAAGTTTTATTCCCAAGAAACTCAACCATAAATTAACCTCTTTACACTGCTAAGAGTGTAAACAAGTTATTATTATATATAATTAATTATTTTAGTACAAAAGAAAACTTTATAAGTAATAACCCGCTAACAGTAAAAAGTATATAAAAATTATAAGCAAATTATGTTTTGTTTTCCTCGTTAAAGAAAGTATTGTCGCAGTAAACATAAAACACAGTGGCGCCGCCAAAGAAAAATTTTTAGGTCCTGTTTTTTATTACGCATGCGTCCCCTATTACACCAACAAGATGGCTACCAGAGCGGTCGCGGATTGTGTTTACATCTGGATTTTAAGGAGAATCTTTTTATAGCGTGCTCGGAAATTCATTATTAATAATTTTGCAATAAGTACATGACTCGTTTCACGTTATAATTGAAAATAATTATAAAAAAGATGTCAGGAGGATATTTTTTATTGTGCGGTTAATGTTTGTAAAAATGTGGTATCTCCAAAGGAGTTAGTTTTTTTAGATTTCCCGAAGATCCTAAAAGATAATTTATTCATAGGGAAGAGTCCGGCAGTATCGTTACCTTAAAGTTAATTCAGAATAAAATAAAAATTCCTGAAGTTATATGTATAATATCTACTGATATGTATAAAGGACCTTTTGTGCTATGAATACAAATAATAAAATATCGATATGTTTAGAAATAATCAACTTTATTAATAAAATTTCAAGACGATAAAAAATCAACATAAAAAAATTGTCCTCCAGTACCGGCCAGCAAAGATATTGGCATTAATACAAGGCAATAATCGCAAATGTATTGATTTGACAGCTCTGATATATTTGCACAAGCCTCATGGACCCAGATATTGCAGTTTCCACAAGGACAAATTGTCTCTTCCTGAATCGAATTATGGGGAGGACTATGATTTCCTTCTTTTTTTTTTTATTTTACTTTTCTTGGTGACATGTTTTCCTGAAAGCAGACTCTTGCCATTCTTGCTAATATCTTGTCCTGAAAGCAAACTCTTCCCCCGCTTAGCTCACTCAACTCTCTTTTAATCTACTCTTTTCTATTCCAGCATCTTTTTGTATGGAGAACTTGTGTAGATTTCACTTCTTTCAGCTTTACGACGTCGTGCATTAGCTCTTCTTTTCGAAGCATCAGGACCCGGTGACAATTTTGTGACTATTGCTTTAAAATTATCAACCGATAAGTCAATGTCAGCCTTTGAGACTCAGATCGTTGGGAAGTGGCAGTTTGAGGTTCGGAATCAAAAATGGCAGATTGAGATCCAAGTTGTCGAGAAGCTGAAGGGGTGATTTCTACCTGTCGAGAGGTTAAATTTATCAGAGACTCGGATTGTTGAGCTGTGGCAAATTGAAGTTGGAAGTCAGAAGTGGCAGTTTGAGATATGAGTTGTCGGGGAGCTGAAGGGGTCATTTCTACCCGTCGAGAGGTTGCATTTGTTAGTTATGACTGTCTAGAAGTCAAAGTTGACGGTTCTGACACGGCTTTCTGACTTTCTGTGAAGTTGGTCATATCCGAAGCAATAAAATCTAAATCACTGAAGATATTCCTATTAAAGGTGTGTATGCCAGTGCAGCAAAAGCCATTAACGCCAATATCCATTCGAGAAACTCGATTAAAGGCAGTGGGAACACAAAAAGTGGTGATACGAATTGACCACCAGCGCTCATTGCAAAAAGCACAGTCACATTTTTTCCACGCTCTGCAGAAGTAAGTTTCCCAACTTGTGTTTGGTTTTTAGTAGCTATAACTTGAGAATGCTTCTGGACAATACTGACACCAGTTTCATCGCAATTCCATATTTTATAGGCAGTGGAATTAAACTTTTGCACCAGTACCTTTTCCACGGCTTTACGCATATTATCAGGATCTCAGGTGCCCTTCTTTTTCTTCATGCCACCATCACTTTCATCACCTGGCATCTTTGTGTACCTATAATCAAATAAAAATACTCAAAAACAGTTGCCGGTACTGAAGGACAGTTTCGTGGCTGATACTGCAGGGAAAGGAATTAAATATGATGTTCACCACAGACAAGATTGTATGCGTAGAGATTTAATTACAATATATTTTATAACAGCCATATACATAGTCAATACATACCAAGTTTGATTTCTTTCAAACACGTCCTCAGAACTCCAGCAATCACTGACAAACGTTAATTATATTTCGTACGTTCACTGCTCGCAACACAAATCTTAGCACTGACAGTGAGCCGGTCGCGACACGTCGCCGCCGCGCCAGGCATATCCATAAGAGAGCGTACTATTGAAGGGGCAATAACCTTCTCAGCGCCATTTGTTATGAAATTCCGGAAACTGCAACTGGCAGGTACTGAATGCCGGCCGGTACTGGACGACTTTCCCCTAATTCTTTATTTCTATTAGGCAATATATTTTATAAAGATTATAATAACTGTGTTTTCATATTAGAGATACATTTTATCTGTAAACCAGTTAAGTTTTATTATCTGGGCATGCACAAGTAGTAATTCTCCAGCACGAATGAGTTTAAATAAATCAGTGCATGGATTTAATTTTTTTTTATATAAATAGTATACATTAGATTTAACTAATGATAAAATGGAGCAAAAATTGTGTTCGCTTTATTTTTAAGTTCAGAAGAAAGAGGATCCCATATTAAAATAATAGTTATAATTATATATAATCTCCCCGGATTACTGGGATTCGCTGAAATATAAGGAGCATGATTGTGCAAAAACTCTGAAAATCTCCAAGTGAAGAAAAATCAGATTTTAGACCCATATATAATGAACACTGGAATAAAAAAGGATATGAACCTGTTGATGTTATAAATGAATTTGTAGAACAAAATCCTGATATAATGACAAATTTCGGACAAAAACAGTAGGTTACGTTATATCACAAGAAGAATTTGCAGAAATCCAACAAAAGAAAACTGGATTTTACAAACAAATCCAGATATATTCAAATGGCTCATCAGATGTCAGAACCTAAGTTTCGACCTGGCGAAGATCTACATACAGGAGTACTTCAATATTACTCTGTGTTTTAAGTGCTGTAATTATGGACATGTTATGAAATTCTGCACAAGCAATGATGTATGTTTCAAGTGGAGCAAGAACCATAATGGCAATGAGTGTCATGAAGAAGTACTCGAATGTCTCAACTGTAAGAGATTAAAGATTCCGGACAGAAACCACACAGCCAAAAACTGGAACTGTCCAGCATTTCTTCGTAAAGTAAGAAAACATCAGAATAAAACAAAATACTAAGACGTAATTAAACAGAATTTTTTATAATAATCTCAGAATACCCAACAAATGCTTCAAGTCCTATTATACACAAACATACTCCTTATTATACATCTGATAATATAAATAATCAACTAACAGAAGGATACAGCCTAATACACCAAAATGTGCAATCTATTGAAAATTCTGTGGACCTAATAGAGGACATTTGGCGCCAACATACAGAGTGTATCTTTTTGGGTATCACTGAGCACTGAAAAACCCGAGATCAGTTAAAAAATTATGGCAAAATTATGGCATTGTAGGATTTACTTTAGCGTCAAGCTTCTGCAGAGAAAAAGAAAACAGGCATAGTGGCAGTGCTGTGTTTGTAAGAAAAAACATTCAATTTAAATCAAGGCCAGATATAAGTAATATAAGTATGGAATCTAATTTTGAATGTTGTGCATGTGAAGCTAAGATAAAAAATAAAAAACATTATTGTTGTGTCTCTGTATCGTCGCCCAATGGTGAGTTTAACATTTTCTTAAATAAAATGAAACAGATGTTAGTACTTTGCACAAATAATCCTAGTGATAGAGTTATCATTGGTGGCGACTTAACTTTCTGTCAGCTTCAAAGAATATTTCTGAATTTAAGTCAGTTGTTTCTTCTTTCAATGTCAAACATACTATTTTAAAATATACGCGCATTACTAACATAAGTAGTATCTGTATTGATAACATAATAACAAATTTTTATGGTGGCATGACATCCAAAATTTTGCACTCGATAATTTCAGACCATACCGCTCAGAACGTGATGTTATATATCGAAAAACAAAAATCTTTGTTCATTAAAAAAGAAGCTTTAACACTCAGAATAAAACTAACTTCAAGAATGGTTTTCAAAAATTTAATTGGCAATCCATCTACTCAATTAATGCTGAGATAATGGACAACCAGTGGTCTACTTTTATGAAACTTTTTTTAGAGATATTTAATGAGCATTTTCCCCAAATAAAGATCCCACGTAGAAATTTTCCAAATATATGCAAAGTAGTCCTGAAATCAAAGAGTGTAAAAGACAATTGGCTATTCTGTATGTAATAAAAAGTGTAAATATTAGATATAACACTATGTACTGTAATAAAAAGAAAGAATATGACCATAAAAGAAAAAAACTATGCGGAGAGGTTAAGAAATTCGGATAATTAAAGTAAATGTACTTGGAAAATTATAAATGAAATAAAAGGCAAGTCAGCAGAGAAAAACATTAGAATTGAAGGTACTAAGGAAACAACAGCAAATTGAATAATATACCTTTTAATTCGGAGATAGAGTATAATCCTGTAGAAATTAAGGTAGAATTAGTGAATAAAGAGGAAATAATACAGATAGTCACAAAACTGAATAATAAGTTCACGTGTGATTTTGATGAGATTCCAAATAGCCTAATAAAGTTTGTGATATCCAAATATATGGAACCTTTAATGTACATTATAAATAATTCAATTAAATACGATCTATTCCCGAAACAGTTATACCTGTCGATGCGCCCTGCCCAACAGAAACAAACAAAACAAAAAAAAACCGGAACAGTTAAAAATTGCACTAGTAATTCCGGTTTATAAAAAAGGTGATGAAACCAATATAGAAAATTATGGCGCAATAAGTCAGCTTAGTTCATTCTCCAAAATATTTGAACATGTTATGTGCCAGCTAATTCTAGGATTTATGGTGGAAAATGGCCTACTTAATAAAACAAGACATGGATACTTACATGGAAAATCCACTCAAACAGCAATTGTTAACTTTATACAACAGATAATAGACGATTCCTCTTGAGTTGTTTCCTGATTTATCAAAGGCATATGATACATTAAACCATAATATACTCGTATACAAATTAAATATATACGGAATACTATACCTGGTAGGGAACAAAGAGGTAAGGGAAGTGACAGGGTGTCATCTCAAAAAAAGAAAATAATGTTAGGCATTCCACAAGGTAGTGTTATGGGCCCTATACTGTTTATCTTATATGTAAATAATATAACTGAATTACTTTTGATATATAATAAATGTAAAATTACTAATTATGCAGATGATACGAAGATTTTGTTAAGTAATAAAGACATTACTGACCATGAAGAAGATGGTGAGATTTTTATGCTAAGGGTGGAGGAAGGGTACATAAAGAATAGTCATGAATAATACAAAAACTAACATTATGATATTTAAAACAAGCAGGTCACGACTAGAGGAACCAACTAGTTTAAACTTAAATGGTAACAATATTAGTTTAAATGCTGAACTTTTTGGGCATGTTTTTAGATAGTACTTTATCCTGGAAATATCATGTCAACCATTTTGTGAGTAAATTAAACAGAATATGTTATAGTCTTAGAGTCTTGGGGAGGTATATTCCTTTTGACATCAAGAAAATATTATTTCATGCAAACTTTGAGTCCCATAGGTATGGAATTATCATGTATGGAAATTGTAGAGATGCTAGTAGGGTTTTTGTTTGTCAAAAAAGAGCTTTACAAATTATACTCAATTTAAACAATAGAGAATCATGTAGAAGAAAGTTTACAGTAAATAAACTACTGGCTGCTACTACTGTTTACATACAGAAACACTCCTGTTTAAAAATAGGTCTATATTTGAAAGATATGAGTCACAAACTGCATATACCACAAGAATAATGAACTGTATTTACCCAAGACACCGATTAACTATGACAGAAGGGTGCACGTTATTAATGTATAAAATTTTATAACTTTTTACCAAATAATATTAAATTAATTGCAAATCTCAAAATACTCAAAAAGAAAATCTTTAGATTGTTATTGAAAATAGAGCCATATAATATTGAAGAATTCTATAAATACTTTGATAATGTTTAAGCCTGTCAAGTAGTTTTAGTCTTAGTTGTGGACACTATGTTATTGTATGCTCGCATACTTTTAAAACAAAGATAATTTTGAATTTGAATTTTGACATTATACGAGCGAAACTAAAGATGTGCATTCTCAAAATTAACATTTTTTTCTCCCGGACATCTCTAATAGTTGAGAAACATAAATTCACCAATGATATACTTAAATGAATAACGTGCAAAAATCATTGATGCCAAATTCATTTTTTCCTTTTATTTTTTGCCTTTTCCCCTGTTTTTTTTTCGTATATCTGTTTTAATAAGAACTTGATAAAAAAATGTTTCTAAAAAACTTTTCTCGTTTTTTTTCTTCCTTTGAATCACCGAAATTCATTTTTATTCTACAGAATAGGATTTTTCTTGAAAGAAGGAATTTGAATATTTCAAAAACTCGCGGGCCTCATACCAGCAATATGGTGACAGGTCATGTGATCATTACAAACTCGAATCCCTTGAGATCAAAGGTGCCGAGTCAGACTGTCGTTTATGTTTACTGTAGTATTGTTTTCGCAAAATTTTTGCATTTCTTCACATTTCAAGGACTCTAAATCTGTTGTCACTATAACTCCCGAGCGAAATTTAATATGTAGTACTTCAAGTGTTTTAGTACAAAATTGCTTTAGGAAAAGTTTTTTTATTATTTCCCGTGCTGAACAAAGTATTCTCTTAAAAAGCATTATTTCACATTTTCCTAGTTTTTATTTAAGGGAAGGAAACAATTTTAAAGCGTTAGTTCAAATATATTGCGAGAGGGGATGAGCCAAGTCAAATAAAACATTTATTTGACAACTTACAATTGCTAAGGAAGTATTAAGTAAATATTCATTCAGATTCATAACTTTTTCCTAAAGTAGAAATTAATTTCCGCAAACAACGGAATCAAGCGGTATACTGTCTCCACTTTTTTTCAACATAGTGCCTAACATGATACTTATCAAGGTTAACAGATTACAAAGTCAACTAGATTTTTTAAAATAGTACTACACATATGACTGGAAAAGTGACAAATTTGTTTCTATCATATTTGGCTTCCTCACAAATATGCTAGTGAATGAAATTTTTGTTGTGCTATTGGACAGAACAAGAGGTATTCAATGGAAAAAGACCACGCGTCTAGAAGACCTTAACTATGCTGATGACAAACTAAGAACCTTTAATACCAACGAGAAATTAGTTTTACTCTATGGTTGCGAAACAGAGAAGATCACAAAATCAAGAGCAAACAAATTGCCTTCGGCAGATACTACGCATTTTCTGTCCAAACACCATAACAAACCAGAAATTATAGCGGGCAACAGACCAGCAGTAAATTGAAACTGAAATTAGAAAGTGAAAATGGGGTTTGATCGGCCTCATACTTCGCAGACCTATCAACAACATCGGCTGAATGGCCCTGGATTGGAACCCCCAAGGTCAACGTGGGAAAGAAAGACCTAGAAACACTTGGCATAGGACCGTTCTTGGAGAGGCCTAGAACAGAGTGAGATGGAACGTTATTGTATGCTGGCATACTTTTAAAATAAAGAGAATTTTGAATATGAATTTTGACACTATACGCGCGAAGCTAAAGATGTGCATTCTCAAAATTAACATTTTTTTCTCCCGGACATCTCTAATAGTTGAGAAATATAAATTCGACAATGACATACTTAAATGAATAACGTGCAAAAATCATTGAAGCCAAATTCATTTTTTCCTTTTATTTTTTGCCTTTTCCCCTGTTTTTTTTTGTATATCTGTTTTAATAAGAACTTGATAAAAAAATGTTTCTAAAAAACTTTTCTCGTTTTTTTTCTTCCTTTGAATCACCAAAATTCATTTTTATTCTACAGAATAGGATTTTTCTTGAAAGAAGGAATTTGAATATTTCAAAAACTCGCGGGCCTCATACCAGCAATATGGCGACAGGTCATGTGATCATTACAAACTCGAATCCCTTGAGATCAAAGGTGCCGAGTCAGACTGTCGTTTATGTTTACTGTAGTATTGTTTTCGCAAAATTTTTGCATTTCTTCACATTTCAAGGACTCTAAATCTGTTGTCACTATAACTCCCGAGCGAAATTTAATATGTAGTACTTCAAGTGTTTTAGTACAAAATTGCTTTAGGAAAAGTTTTTTTATTATTTCCCGTGCTGAACAAAGTATTCTCTTAAAAAGCATTATTTCACATTTTCCTAGTTTTTATTTAAGGGAAGGAAACAATTTTAAAGCGTTAGTTCAAATATATTGCGAGAGGGGATGAGCCAAGTCAAATAAAACATTTATTTGACAACTTACAATTGCTAAGGAAGTATTAAGTAAATATTCATTCAGATTCATAACTTTTTCCTAAAGTAGAAATTAATTAACATAACAAATAACCCTTAAATGCGTGGAAAGAAGAAAAATGTTTTAGTTAGACCAGTTTCCAGATGCAGATTGTATCAGATTTTTCTATGTTCTGTACTTCCATTTATAATATTTCGAGTTAGGATATAAGCTTTCTTGTACTAAACCACAAAAAGATTGTTCGCTATTTCGATAACTGTTGGCTTAGTTACACAATATTAAAAGACATACCTGATAAGATAAAATGTTTAATGAAGATACTACTCAAGTATCTGTATTAAACATTTTTAACGTTGCAAAAAATGTGTGCAGTTTTACAATCCGTCAAGTAAGAATGTGTCCGCGATAATTCATTTTTGGTAGATGCGATTCTAGTGATTCAACAAAAAAATTGGCAAAGAGAACCTTTGTCTAGGACGGATTTTAGTAAAAGTATCAGTCGATTCCGAACTTTCATCGAAATCATGTAAAATTCAAAATGAGTCATTTGTTTGCGCGTCGATTTGAGGCAGTCTTTCGTTGTTCCCTCCCATTGAAGCCTAAAAAAGTGTCGTTTGTGAAGTAAGTGTTTTAACGAGACGAAAAATATTAACGACTTGCCAAAACCTGGCTCGATAGGCAAAGTCACTCCGAAAGTCGAAAAAACGAATCGTGTCTTTGTTTTCACGGGACCCAAAATTGACGCTGCGTCCAGGAGTAGCAAAATTAAAAAATCGGGTTTGAATGTATCCTATGGGACCATTCGACAATACCTTCGTGCTCATGATGTCAAATTCCGAAGCACGTTGAAGAAACCTTTGCTGGACGAAAATCTAGTCGCGAAGCGATTCGCTTAGGCTTACTATAAGATACTAGAGTGGCCCGCATAATTTCCGGACGCTAACCCTATCGAAAACGTTTAGTCCCTTGTAAAGAGAAGGCTCAGAGAAAAGACTCTAAGGACTTTCACATAGTTGTCTCGAGAGATTCGAAAAATTTGTAGAGCATTGCCCGAGTATACAGAAAATCTCGGCGACAACATGCCTCGAAGATGCCAGGCGATTATTGATGCAGGAGACGATTGGACAACTTACTAAGGTAATTGTGCCGTTGTTAGTACACCAAAGAACACATTGATTACAAAAATTTTCGCGAAACACATTTTTTCAAGAATACGAGAGGTGACGTTCTTACCTACTTGACATACTCTATCTGCACTACCTTGGCGACAGATAAAAATTATTTTCGTAACAAGGTCACTAAGGATAATATTTCTTCAGTCAATGAAGTGAAAGAAAAATATTGTATTGTACAGGGACATTTTTTTAAGTGTCTCGTGTCATTTACTATTTTCCTATTCTATATACCATGAAAATTATTTTAATATTAAACTTAGTTTTTTGTAAGGAAGCCAAACATGTTAACATAGAATTTGTCCCTTGTCAAAATTGACAGATTACAAAGCCAACTAGAATTTTTTTTTTTTAAATGGCGCTCTCTTCATATGAGCACAAGATTAAATAGCATTTTACTGACCGTTTACAAAAATATATAAAACATTATATTTTCAGCCGTTACCGATATAGAGAGTATTCAAGTTAGTGAAGGGAATTTTAACCATTAAGAGACTTGCTCGATTTGTTATCTTCCTATTTGGCAGAATTTGGCTTGCTGATGACACCTCGAACAACATCAGCCTTAAAATCCTCAAAATCAAACTACTAAACCATAGCACCCACAAGGTTCGATGTACACTTCAAGAGCAATACAAACGGGCAAACACTGAAGTCAAAGAGAGCAGCGAGAAGAGACAAACGGCTATGCAGAGAGGAGACTCAAGGTCGCTTTACAGAATTACAAAGAGACTAGCCAATTAAACTACAGATATAGACAGCACCATACTAAAAGATAGGCATCGTTCAGTCCAACAAATACTGAAGATTAAGTAAAAAGATGGACAGAGTACTTCCGTGAGAACCTAAATATAACATTCCCTGATGAGACCGAACAAGAAGCTCCTGAGCCAGAAAAAACCCTAAGAATAGACACTAATCCACCACCTTTTGACGAAATCAAAAAGGTAAAACTTAAAGTGGCGAAAGCTACAGGAACTGGCAATCTCCCACCAGAAATTTTTAAATCTTGCCCTCACAACACAGCCAATCTGTTGTACCCTCTACTGGAACACGCACGGACAAAAGACTCCTTTGTCGACCAATGAAAGGAAGGCCTCATCATCAAACTTTCAAAAAAGGAGACCTATCTGACTGTACCAACTGGCGTGGCGTAACGCTATTAAACGTGTTTAATAAGATTGTAGCCACTATTATACACAGATGTCTGTCTGAGGCAGTCGAACCCTTACTGCGACAAGAACAAACAGGTTTTCATCCTGGTTGATCTTGTATAGACCACATTCAAACAATGGAATCCAGATATCCACTCTATCTAGTCTTTGTGGATTTTCAGTATGCTTTCGATACCGACAAACACGACGCAATCTGGGCTGCTTTTTATGATCTAGGAGTACCACAAAAAAATCACAGATCTGACAAAAGCACTTTGTGATGGGGCAAGTTGTTGTATTTTGCGCAAGGGCACCACTGGGGTTAAAATTTCCGCAAACAACGGAATCAAGCGGTATACTGTCTCCACTTTTTTCAACCTAAGCCTAACATGATACTTATCAAGGTTAACAGATTACAATTACACATTACATTACAAAGTCAACTAGATTTTTTAAAATAGTACTACACATATGACTGGAAAAGTGACAAATTTGTTTCTATCATATTTGGCTTCCTCACAAATATGCTAGTGAATGAAATTTTTGTTGTGCTATTGGACAGAACAAGAGGTATTCAATGGAAAAAGACCACGCGCCTAGAAGACCTTAACTATGCTGATGACAAACTAAGAACCTTTAATACCAACGAGAAATTAGTTTTACTCTATGGTTGCGAAACAGAGAAGATCACAAAATCAATAGCAAACAGATTGCCTTCGGCAGATACTACGCATTTTCTGTCCAAACACCATAACAAACCAGAAATTATAGCGGGCAACAGACCAGCAGTAAATTGAAACTGAAATTAGAAAGTGAAAATGGGGTTTGATCGGCCTCACACTTCGCAGACCTATCAACAACATCGGCTGAATGGCCCTGGATTGGAACCCCCAAGGTCAACGTGGGAAAGAAAGACCTAGAAACACCTGGCATAGGACCGTTCTTGGAGAGGCCTAGAACAGAGTGAGATGGAACGTTTTTGTGGAGGCCCTATACACAGTAAACATACTACAGTAGCGAAAGTGAGCTCCAATTTGGTGACGAGTTTTTGACCGCGCGGAATCGATGGGCCTTCTTTCAAAATGGCCGCTCAATGTTTACATCTGATCTAGGAATGTGTCTTTTGTGAATTATTCTCGATAGTTTCTTAATGTGACTGCAGTTTATATGAATGTAAAGACAGAAGGAATAGAGAATTTGTGGAAAAAAAGAATTAACGTTTGACAAACAATTTATGTAATCATGGGGAAAGGAGGTTATTGTTGTGCCGTTAACAATTGTAAAAATAATTCAAATAGTACACGGGGAGTGAGTTTCTTCTTCTTCCGTAAAAATGTTGAAAGGTGATTTAATTAAAGAATATCAGTTGCGTAAGAAATTGTACGCAGATTAATTGAATAATACTGAGAAGCTATTTCTCTTATGATATTATCAATTGTCCAGTTTGAAAATTTGTGCAAAAAATATAAAATATATGCCTCCCATTTTTCTCATAAAATGTTTAAAAATATTTTGAAAAATCCTTTATTCAACTACGTATCAATACGTTAATATAGGCTCAGAGTTGGAAATTTTAGACAACCATATGGATATTAAGCATGTAGATCAATTCTTAATTGACACTGATACTGTAGTTCCTACAAATGATTTACCTATTGAAACAGGCTATGAAGCGATGAATGAAGTGCAAAATAATTCGGGTATTGCACATCAATTATTACAACTTACAAATATTTGGAGAAATTGGACGCTTTTTACTGTAATCTTTGAAAAAAAGATTCTAGAATCATTATGGATACATTTCATCAATTTTTTCGTTATTATTATAGATTGATTTGAAGTAATTTTGATTCAAGCTCCACCTGAATCCTATGGCGCAGTAATCAAACCTTCGCCAACCACTTCAGGCATATCTAACAGAGATTCATGCAATGTTTTTTCGGAAAGACAAGTTGGTAAGTCGGAAAGCATTATTCAACGACGGCCAAAAACATGTATCATACCAGAAAAGCCTTGGCCAAGGGGTCTCCAAAAAAGACGATACGGGCTAAGATAAGTGCTTTGAAAAAAGCTAATATTTTACAAAAGAAAAAGGAAGGAAAATCAGAATTTTAAAAGAAAAACTAAGAATAGCTTCAAGAGGAACCATTACAATCAACAGTATAGAGAAATATTATTCCTTCACTGATAAGATGCTGCCTGACAAAATAGCTAATTTTATCAAACATCAAGTTCAATTATATTCCCATAAGAAACAAGGCATAAGATACTCATACGTTTTCAAGAAATTTTGCTTGGGTATATTCTTCAGTGGCCCTAAAAGTTACATGTTGAGGCAAACTTTTGTTTTACCAACTCAATGCTGTTTGCAACAGTCTATCAAAATTTACAAGTCACACCTGGTTTGCATGACTTTATTTTTGAGTATTGAGTTTGAAAAATTAAATATTAAGTGTCGTGTTGAAATCACAAAACCACTGAGGAACTGGATTATTGAAATAACTGATATAAATCAATTATTGAATCAAATAACATAAGAAAAATTTTAATGTGATTCCAAAGAAACTTTTGTGATATGATTTTATCATACAATGTGTGCCAGTGGGTAAAACATTCTCAAAATAAGTGCGTTAAATGGACAGTGCAGTTAATCGAAGTCCATTTTGATGGTCGTTATGGTTATTAAAATTTTAATTAGTTACCTGTTATTAATATTCCTCCTACAAAGGACTCGTTTTTATTGTTGTATACCTATAATGTAAGTTAAATATAATTATTTTCCTTCTAAACTGTAATTAATAAGTAAGCTTGGTAATAGCTAAATATTATAAGTAAACATAATTAGGAAATTACTGTACTGACTATTTGATCTAAATATTAATTTATTGTAAATAAAGGCAAACTGTCCATTGAAAGTTAATTACGTTAACAAAAAGCAATACGGATAACAGAACACAAGAAGGTATAAAAGCTCTAAGAATCATTCACACAAAAAATAGAGATATATACATATATTCATAATTCATTAACAGATTATATTAACCTTTCTTGAAATTACAGAACATAGTTTTGTAGAGTGATTCTTTAATTAACAAGAGACCTAACACACCGAAGAACACAGCACTATGCCTGGAGAAAAATGCTCTTATTTTAGAAAATGTTGACATTTTTAGTAATGACAATATGTCTTTATCTAACGGTACAAGAGAAATGGTATTAGATATTACGTATGTTAAAATCAAATTAATTTAGTACTTAAAAAACATCTTTAATCATAAATTTACTTGAAAAATGATGTAAATAAAACTTTAACCTCAAACAGTGACGTTTAACTTTGATAGACGTTTGAATTTTTGGATACGGTTAATAAAAACTGAAGTTAAATATGAAGAATTTCATCAAATGCCGACCTGGCAAGTTTTTCACTTGTATTTATTTCTTTTCCTCCATTGTTTTTTTCAAATTATTCAAGCTGCATTAACTTGACTTTTTATTAAATCAAAAATTTTCAAACATTTGTATAATATCTAGGATAAAACTTTGCACAGTAACATTATTTCTATTTCAAATCTCCCGCTGGTCTGCTTTTTAACATGGCGAACTGCCACGTAATCTCTTGAAAACTGAGACCTGATTTTCCTGAACGGTTATCCCTGAGTTTCGCAGGTAGTATTTGTTTTAAAATCACTTTTTCATGTTATATTTAAGGTAAAATATTGAATAGAAATAAAGAGAATGGACCAGATCTTTTCTAGAGCAAAAGCAAAAGAAATTGAATTTTCGTAACGAAAAAATTATATGATAGTTTTTTCTAACCATTTTGAAGAGCATAAAATTTCACATATTTTTTTAAAAAAAAGCTGCCTACGACCTTTCGCCCACAAGAAAAATCCATAATAGGGTGTGGACTAATCCCCTTGATATTTTTTAATAAAATTTGGCACACGTTTTTGTTAATATAAAAGTTATATTTTTCTAGAATTTGAAGCCGTAATATCAAATTGAACGAAATTTATCTGTAAAAAACCATTTTTTAATTTGCCTTAGTAATCGATTTTCAAGCTGTACCCAAAAATTACCAAAAATCATGAAAATTTTACGATATTTGCCTCCACTATAAGTTTACTAGTAAAAGAATTTTTTTGATACTCCGAATAGGAAAAGAGTAAATTGAGTGAGCCACTTCATAGATAAAATTCAATTCAATAACTTGAAGCCTGTATATCGGTAATAACCATAAAAAAATAAATATTCCATTGGTCGTCAAAGGATTCTTCTGTCTATGCGTGTTTTTTTTTTTTATGGTTCTAGCACATGTGCTGCAGGGAAGAAGTCCCTAAAGCGCTGCAGGAGCAACGCGTGTGCGGGAAAAAACGATTCACGTTGTTCTTGAATCGCTGTAAATTGTACTCGGTGGGAAACACAGTCCTGGGCAAATTATGGAAGATGTTCTCCATATAAAAGACTGCTTGAAAAGCGTTGTACGAGGAGTAACAATCTGAACCTCATACGGATGTGAAGTATTAACGCGACGTGTACTTCTAACATGCACCGCTCTGGGAGGAATTAAGTGAGCCACATCCTTCGAACACTTTCCATGAAAATACTTGTAGAATAAGTTCAAGTTGCCAACCGTTCTTCGATGTTCCAGCGAATCAAGGCCGCCGGTCAGTTCCGGGTCTCCAATCAGACGAACAGCTCTTCTCTGAATAGAATCTAACAAACGCAGTGTATGTTTGGGAGCGGAGCCCCAAACATGGGAGCAGTATTCGAACATTGGTCGAATCTGAGCTTTGCAAAGAATTAACAGTTGTTGTGGAGTGTAAAGCTTTCTGGTTCGAAATAATATTACCAACTTTTGAGAAGCTCTCCTTATTATGCCTGCAACATGTTCATGCCAGGACATATCTGCTCCCAAATTAACGCCCAACAAATTGAGTGACGATGTTAAGGGGGTCACTACCGAGAAAAATGAAAAAAAAAAAAAAATACGTTTTTCGTTTTTTTTTTCCATTTTTATAATCTACAATCATTTCTGCACAAAACAATGCAACCCCCACAATTATACGATGAGTATAAGTGCCTGAAATTTTTATATAAAGTAGTCAAGGTATGAGCCATCAGTCAGTATCGCCAAGATATGAGTCCCGCTCAGCCTTCGCCTAGCTTCGCACTACGCACCTTTCAATATACCACCCCATTCCACCCATTATGAAGTTATTATTATTTTCACTATTATTATTATTATCCCACTTTTTTTATTAACAATGCTTAGGAATAATTATATAACACTATTTACTATATACAAATAAAAAACTTTATTTTTACAAAAATATTTTGAAATACTATTTACTATATACAAATAAAAAACTTTTATTTTACAATAATATTTTGAAAAGTAATAATAAGATTTTATTATTTTGTTATACTTTTTTTTAACTAAAATGAACCCGCTTCATATGACGGGCCTTCTTTTTTTTCTAACTTCTTAAATTTTTCTTGCTCTTGAAATTTTTTGCCTCTCGCATTTCGATGCTTGTTGTAAGTCTTTCTCGGCTTTCACTATTCTCAGTTCATCTTCCTTCATCAGCCCAGCAATTGTAAATTTTCCAGGGTCAATGAAAAGTTTTTCAAGTACTCGGCAGCGGGAAATATTACCTTCATTGAAGCAGCATAGTGCATCATATGCACCTAATTCTAGTGTGCTTTTCTCTACAAAAATATTTTTTGGGCATCTAACCCACAATGCATTATTATAGCTTTCGTTTGTGTTTTGTGTCTTACCGTGAACACATTTTTCTAACAGGGCTGGATTCGCCAGGTCCCTGAAGACAGGTTTCAAAATTTCCATTACTACTTTTGGTAGATGAAAATGCTTTGAGTGCTCATATAATTTTTTTTCTGCCTGGGCCTTGAGGAACTTACACCAGTCCAAGCTGCATAAATTGTGTGCCGGATTCTGGTCGTTTGAGCCGAGATGAAAAAATTCTGCCCATACTGCTTTTTTCATCTCAGCCAAGCTGCCAACGTTTCTTCGTATGGCTAAGCCATAAAACTTTTGAATGTCGTTTATTGCCACATCCGTGAGTCTGCCCTTTCCTCCTATCGGCTTTCCATCTTGCAGTTTTTTGGACGTGTAGGAAGTTTTTAGCTTTCTGAGTCTAGATCCCATCCTTTTTTGTATATGTCCTATACATTCTAACTTCTGAACTAAGAGACTATCTCCGTAAGGGTTTTGTTCTACAACCTTCAAGAAATCCTTTGAGTCTCCATCACCTAAGTAGTGAGAATATCTCACATTGTATTTGTCCATTGACCTCAGGAAAATTTGCTCTGCACCAGCTGCTTCCATAGCCCCACTGGTACCACTATGATTGGCTATGCAATTTTCATTATGTGTATTCTGAAATTTTAGTGGACAACGACAGTGTTTGGAGAGTACCACAATATCCACTATTTTGCCTGAGTCAGTACTCGCAGCAGAGACCACGCCATTCAAAGAAGTATGGCCCCTTTTTTGCCAACTGCCATCTAGTGAGATGGCCAAATCCCTGTTGCCACTATTTGAAATACAGGCTTCCTCTACGGCAGCCACCATTATATCTTTTCCAACTACTTCAAGAGCTGAACGAATAACATTTTGGTGCAAAAAGTGCTTGCTTTGTGGGGGAGGAATGTTCATCATAGCACAAAGAAGTTTAGCTCCAGCAAATCCTTTACCAGTATACCTAAGTGCATAAGTAAATCTAATATTTATTGTATCTAATTTCACAGATTTACCTTCGAGTTCATAATCCAGTTTCTTGGAGTTCCTTAGTTTATTTAGGACTTGACAATTCTGACAAACAATCTTTATAATGGATGCCAAACCGTTTCTCAAACAAACACTTAGGGTGATTTCACCACCACATTTTTTGCAGTCCACTGTTGAGTTCAGTGCTTTACTCAGCTCTCCAACATCCACCAAATCATACGCATGGTTGCTCATGAATGACTCAAATTTATTTTGATTACCTAGTTTTTTTGAAGAAGAAGGTGTACGATTTTCAGATGAGGTTGATGGTGTTGATTCAACAGATGGTAAGGACATGACCAATTTACGAGCAACAGAAATATGTGTCCCACTAAACGGTTTATTCCTTTTCTTGCTCTTGAAGCTAGTCTTTGGCTTAGTCATTTTTCTTCACAAAACAATAATAAAAAACTATAATAAAATAACAATATAATAAAATTTAAAACAGCAATAGTAACAGAAAACAGGAAAAAAATTTGTAACTATGTAAACAAAAACAATCTCTCACGTAAAATATAACCAAACAAAACAAAACTAAAAAAAAAAAAATTTGGAAAAAAACATATTTTGTTGTAAACAATCAGTGTTGCCAAACTTGTTTTTGCAAAAAAAAAGAAGACAAACACTCTAGAAATAAATTAAAAAAAGTTGATTATAACAAAAAAAAGCAGTCAAAACTACAACTTTTTAGTTTTTCGGCTCTCCTGAAAAATTAACTTTTTTGTACATTTGCCCATTATCTTCAAAACTATAAAAGTTATTGAGCTATTTTTTTTTTTTAAATATCCATGGCAACACTGTCTACAGTTCGGACTAAGGAAATGTCAAACGAAACAGCTGGTAATTTACCGCGTCAATTCAAACATACAAAGAAAATTCATGAACTTTCAAAATTTCTAGAAAATGTAATTTAAATTATTTCTTTAAACCCTTAGTCCCATTAAATTATATAATAATAAATAATAAGTGTGCAAAGTTTCGTTGAAATAGGATGAACGGTTGCTGAGAAAATGGGTTTTACTTTTCAATGTAAATTGACCTCGGTAGTGACCCCCTTAAGGGAATGGAGTGCCCCGACATAACTATGTCGTGTTCAGCAACGTTAACTTTTTTAGACAAAACTTCCGCCTGGGTTTTTGTAGCGTTAAATTCCACTTACTGTCACCCCAAGGTAAAATTTCTTCCAGGTCTTTGTTAAGTTGAATGACTTCCTGCTGTCTGCGGATATTCGTCTGAGTAGCCGATGTCCGAGTGTTTAAAAGTGAATGAAGAGATAAGCGTACTGTCATCTGCAAAGCTGTAGATTGGATTCTCGGTCTTTTCCAGCAGACCGTTAATGTAAATGAGAAAAAGAGTAGGGGACAGTATGGAGCCTTGAGGTACACTGGCGTTGATAGTGAAGGTGTTAGAAAGAAATCCGTCAACTGCCACTCGTAAAGAACGCTCTCTGAGGAAACATGAGAGCCACAAACAGAACTTTTCAGAGCGTAGCTTAGCCAACAGCCCATCGTACCAAACACGGTCGAATGCCTTGGATATGTCAAGAGCAACCGCTCGAGATTCTCCAAAGTTCTCCATATTCAATTGCGTTGTTCCAAACGTGTGTTACATAAGTCAGAAAATCTCCTGTTGATCTATTTTTACGAAAGCCATATTGATGATCGCTAATAATGTTCCAACAGAAGGTTCAACTGATTCGCTGCGTTGTTGGGGGAAAAATTTCTGGTTGGAGATTTTACCTGCAGCTTTCGCCACTTTAAGGTGTGCTATTGCGTTTTTGATTTCGTCAAAACTTGGTGGATTAGTGTCTATTCTTAGGGTTCTTTCAGGCACAGGTGCTGCTTGTTCGGCTTCATCAGGGACTGTTGTATTTAAGTTCTCACTGAAGTACTCTGTTCATTTTTAGTGTTTCGTACGGAACACTTATAAGATCACTTCGGTGTCTGTCTGTCTGTATGTCTGTCTGTCTGTCATACCCGATTTTCTCCGAAACTATTTTACATAGAAAGTTGAAATTTGGTAATAATATAGGAATTGATGGCCTCATCAGAGCCATGTAGTTTTGAGAGTTAAATTTTGACTTAAGGGGTTAGTTTTGGGGGATGAAATCGGAAGTGAAAAAAAAAAATTTACTAGGTCATCGAGTGTGGTGTGGCTTGTGAAAACACGAGTAAAAAAATATATATAATGTAATACTTGCGCGCACTTTTCTTTATATTATTTTTAAAAAATCGCGAAAAATCGCTAACCCCCACCTTATCTCGAAAAGTACTTATCAAAAAATTTTGAAAAAATTCTGGAATATTCGTCACGGGGTGTAGATTGAACGAAAATTATCATGAGTGCCTTACCTTTAATAATTTACCTGGTATATAAAAAAAAACAAAAATTTCAAGGTCATCAGATTTTAGTAAAGATTGGAAACAAACTTGCACTTGACCGATTATTTTACTTGATCTTTCTCTATTCGTTATGACTGAGCCATGCTTATCTTTTCGTGTAGCGCTATCTCTATCTGTAGTTTTATTTGCTAGTCTCTCTGTAATTCTGTGAAGAGACCGTAAGTCTCCTCTCTCTGCAGCAGATTGGGTTTGCTCGGCAAGGTTGTTTATGTATAGCCGCTTTTCTCTTTTCGCTGCTCTCTTCACTTCGATGTTTGCCCGTTTGTGTTGCTCTTGAAGTATGCATCGAACCTCGTGGGTGCTAGGGTTTATTAGTTTGATGCTGAGGTTTTAAGGTGGCTGATCTTGTTCCAGGTGTCATCAGTAAATTCTGCCAAATAAGAAGATAATAAATCGAGAAAGCCTTTTAATGGTTAAAATTCCGTTCAAAAAATTGAATGCTCTCTATATCGGTAATCACTGAAAATAAATGTCAGGTTTTACATATTTTTGTAAACGGACAGAAAAACGCTATCTGAGAATATGCTCATATGTAGAGGGGGCCATTAAAAAATTCTAGTTGGCTTTGTAACCTATCAAATTTGACAATTAACAAATTTTTTGTTATAGTGTTTGGCTTCTTTGTAAAAAACTAAATTTAGTACTGAAAAAATTTTCCTGGTATGTAGAATAGAAAAATAGTGAATTACGTAAAAATGTTCATGTACACATTACAAAAACATATTTAAAATAATTATTTTTCTTTTATTTATATTAGTAACACCAAAATAAAATCATGTCGCTATCACATTAACGAAGTCTGTTTTGGAATAAGCTTTATTCAGCCTGTCATAAATACCAGATATCTAGGACTGACCTTTTGTTCCATATCTTATTTTACAGAACTCATTATAATTCTAGTTTTTGTTGTACACTCTAATTTAAAATTGGCGACTCTTTGCAAGTTTTACAAATTACAGGGATTTTCTTTAAAAAGTTTTCCCATTAAAAAGTACTATCAGGATTTCAAGTCGAACGAAAATACTTTTCGCAAGTTTTTATATACACCTTTGCACGGAAATACTAATAGTTTTACTTTTGGAGGATTTATCCACAAATTAATGGTTTTTTTCGGTTTGCGAGAAAACTACTTTTTAGGATTAACTTAAAACATTTTAACCAGACACAGGTTCCTTCAGACTCAATTAGTAATATTTTGCAGTTTTTAAGGTACTGTTATTGGAGCTATAGATTGGATTCCGGGCCCTTTTCAGCAAATCGCTAATGTAAAGAGAAAAGGGGAGTAGGAGCCTTGGGCACACCGGCGTTGGTGGTGAAATTTGTCGACTGACACTTGCAAAAAACCCGCTCTGAGGAAACACAAGAGCTATAAATAAAACCTTTCAGACATATCAGAAGAGCGCAGCTTAGTCAACAAATCATCATGCTAAATACGGTCGAATGCCTTGTATATCTGAAGTACAAATTCTTTAAAATATTGCGTTGTTTCAAACTTATGTAATATAAATTAGAAGATCGAGTCGATCTTTACTTACGAAAAAGACATATTATTGGTCGTTAATAATATTAAATTGGACGGGTCGATAGAAACAATAGAGGAGAGACCCTAATGAACTACCTCAATAAGGAAAAACTGTACTGATTTGATTGATTATTTTAGTTTGGCGCGTCGATATCGAGGATCATTTGGCGCCACAAGTGGGATGTTTAAATCTTAGAAAATAGTTGTGTTTCTTTGAAGAATTTGATCAAACTTGAGATATTTGTAACATTTGGAATCAATATTTGATCGAGAGGTTTTAATAGATCTAACCTTGTCTTAATGTCTAAATATTCATTTGAAGTTAAAATATGGTTAATAGTTAGAGTATTGTAGCAGTTTGGACATCTGGGTGGCGGATCACCTTTCAACAAATAAGAATGAGTGAGGAAGGTGTGTCCGATAGCTACCCTTCTCCATATTGTATTCTCTCTACGTGACAGAGCATCGAACTGAAGGGGCGGAAAAACTAGAGGTTTAACCCCCACAACTTGCACGAATCCTCCCGCAGGTCCCACTCCAGCTGAAATAGATTATCAAAAGTCTGTTTGAAAAAGTTTTTTAGATCTTTTGGAGTGAGTATTGTGTTAATTGGAGTGCCCGAGGTGATGGCAAACCCTAGCTTGTAAATCAGCACTTTCATTACCTTTTATGTTAATGTGGCTGGGCACCCATAAGAAAGATATAGTGATACCCCTATTGGATGCCATTTGTATAAGATCAGATATGGATGTATAGTGATAGGGTGAAAATGCGTGGAAGAGCTGATTGATTGTAATGAACTCAAGGAGTCTGTTATGATTAAAACTTTAGTATCTAGTTTGGTGGATATTAACCATCTTAACGCTTCTTTGATAGCAAATAATTCCGCTGAAAAGACAGAGGTGTAATTGTTTAATTTGAATTTAATGGTAGTGTTATTGTATACGAAAGTGGCCCCCGTTCCCTGGGCAGTCTTAGAGCCGTCTGTATAAATATGAGAAGAGTCTTTGTATTTCTCGTTGATAAGTAATAGGACGGCTGATCTGATTATGTGGCTTGGATTTAATTTCTTGTTATATTTTCGGAGCGTATAGTCAATGAAGGGTCTTATGATGTCCAAGGCGGGTATATAGAAACTTTAGGAGAGTCGTTAGTTTGAATGGAGAGGTTGTGACGATTTAGGATGTTTTTTACTCTAGATGCTATGGAGTCTGGTGGAATAATTGTGTTAGGTGGCGGGTTTAAATGTAATGCTCTTTTCATGATGGGTTTAAATGAGGCAGTTGAAAAGTATAGCATGAGGGATCTTTGTCTTGAAAGGTTGAGAGATGGAATACCAGAGACGCACTGTAAACTTGGGATGGGCGATGTACGAAAGGCCCCTGTAGCCAATCTGAGAGCTTGATTCTGGATTGTATCCAATTTTTTCTTGTAAGAGGGTCTTGATGCATCGTATATAAAGTCACCATAATTTAATTTGGATAGTATGAGAGATTTATAAATCCTGATTAAGGTTGTAAAACTTCCTCCCCATTGCGAATTTGCTAGCAATCTCATCAAATTGATGTCCTTTGAAGTAGTCATTCTGAGATGGTTGATGTGCTCCTTCCAACTCAAGGTTGGATCAAAGATCATGCCCAATATTTTGAAGTTGTTCTGAGGTGTTATAGGGTCATTGAGAAGTTTTAGTGGATTTAATTTAGAGCAGTTTCTTTTCCTGCAGAAATGTATGTATGATGATTTGTTTGGGGAAAAGGAATATCCCGAAATTGTGGCCCATTTTTGGATATTATTCAGGGAAGATTGAATGAGGTTTGTGAGTGTGTTACTGTCACTGGAAGATTTATAAATTAAAATGTCATCAGCAAATAGCTTTATTTTTGTGTGATCTGGTAAGTGTTTCTCCAGTGTCTGGATGGCTATTTGAAATAATGTAGGACTCAGTATGGAACCCTGAGGTATTCCCGATTTTAGTACATGTATATCCGAGAGGAGGCCATTCGCTCTGACTCTAAAAGATCGAGGTTGGATAAAGTTGATGACGAATTTAGGGAGGTTGCCCCTGAAACCCATCCTCATCAACTCGTCCGCTATGAGTTTACTGTTTGTCAGATCAAAAGCGTTCTGCAGATCCAGAGAAACGGCCAGAAGGTGTTTCCCTGATTGAAACGCTGATCTAATGTCAGTATCGAACGAAGCGAGGTGATCTAGAAAAACTGTACTGTTTCAACATATTCTTTAAGAAGCCAAACCAGCGTAAATAGATCTGGCGAAACCCAGATGGTAAGACAAAAAATGAAACTGATTTTATTGTGTCGAATTGTAGAAATATATGTAGAGTGTGTCTACTTTAAATCAGTCTTGTACCGGCAGGGATCACAGGCTGGTAAGGGAAAAAAATAACTATAAACACCAAAACCGAAAGAAACAAACTCTTCAAAAAAAACAACGCCACCCAACCAGATAAATTTTCAAACAAAAAGAAGAGGAATACCAAAATGAACATAACCGAAGAATGACAACGGACACATATGTTCAAAGGAATATAGACGAAATTACAGCTGAAATTACCTTAGGTAGACCTTAAAAATGAATTTTAAAAAACTAAATTTATGAGCCTCGAAGATACCAAAATACAGATAGGAAATAACTCCATAGAATGCGCCGACGAGTATATCTACTTAGGTCACACTATTAAGATCGGAAAGGAGAACCAGCATGCAGAAATTACCAGGCGAATAAGGCTGCCATGAGCAGCATGGGAAACTAGGACATATCTTAAAAAGTGCTACAATACCCATAAACCAAAAAACTAAAGCCCATAATTCCTGTGTTCTATCGATCAGCACAATAGCCTGGAACCGATGTGTGTCACTAAAACATTTGTTAAAAATCTCGTGACTTCGCTGAAAGCTATCGAGAGCTTAGGGATAGAATTCATAACGAGCAGATAAGGAGACGAACTAAAGTCACTGACATAACTCTCGAGGCGGCAAAGATGAAGTGGCGCTGGCAAATCATGTGATTAGATCATCCGGAGACAGATGTGTATATAGGATCATGGAATGAAGACCCAGAGAAACAGGATCAAGCGTTGGACATCCACAGAAACGATGGGTCGATAATATAAGAGTAGTAGCGGACAAGCAGTGGTTAAAGGTAGCAAAAGATAGGAAAACATGGAAAAGAATAGAAGAGACCTAATTCCAGGAGTGAACAGACTAGTTGAGAAGAAGAGGAATAATATTAAATTCTTCCAGGTACTTAAAAAATTCCAATTGATAACCTTTTCCATAACTATCGACATTACTGAAAGCAGTGCGACTGGTCGGTAGTTGTGGGGCGAAGTCTTCTTGTCTCTTTTGGGTATCAGCTGAACTTTAGAGCATTTAAATAGAATATTCATTTTCTCTAGAACAGTTTGAAAAATTCACAGGAAACTGGTATCAGTTTGCTCGCACATTTTTGCGTACTAGAGCATCACTGCCAGAAGCTTTTTTGGGATCTAGCTTCATTAAAATACGCTGTATGATAAGCTGTCTAAAGACAATGTTGGACAACTTTGATTGCACTTTGGTAATAGTGCTAACAAGTTGACTTTCTCAACAGGTGTTGTTGCAATAATATTATCGCGACGTGCAAGTGATAGTAGAGTAGATATAGTGAAATTTTGCCTAATGGCCTTAGCAAGTGGCCTGTTAAACAACAGATAACGTAGCTAGTATAATAACAGATGTAGATAAATACAAACTCCATTTTATGAATCCCCAAGCTCCACAATTGTTGTGGTTGTTGTGCTGTCTAATAAAATTACACAAAACAGGTTACCCGGTGAGACCAGTAATTTCATATATAACTGCACCAGCTTATAAAGTATCCTCTTTCCTCATAAATATCATAAATAAACATTGCAATTTTGTCTCACAACACGGCATCAAAAATTTTTACGAATTAATAGATAAAATCAAAAACTTAAATCTACCGTCTAATGCAAAATTAGTATCATTCGACGTCCAAAACTCGTTCCTTAGTATGCCGCCGCAGGATACTATGAAATTAATAAACAAGTTACTAAATAAAAATTAATACCAATCCACTAATTAGATCAGATATTATTGAAGTATTAAGAATATGTATAAAACAAAATTACTTTTCATTCAATAATAAATTCTATATTAGCAGGAAAGGACTAATAATGGGTTGTTCATTACGTCCTCTTAGCTGAAATTTTTATGAATTCACCAGAACTAAAAATTCAAGATACACTAAGTAAACAATTCATTTACTGGTACAGATATGTAGATGATGTTATTGCATGTTTCACCGGGATCCAAAGATCGTTAAAAAACTTTTCAGATTACAAAAAACTCTCTACATAACAATATTAAATTTACCATTGAAGAAGAGACTCTAGAATCACTCAATTTCTTAAACTTAAAAATTACCAGGATATCAACAAACATACTTTCTCCATATACCATAAACCATCTCACACAGACACAACAAATCATAATACATCAGTACACCCCCAAGTACCATAAGTTACCAGCTTACCTTAGACTTACCCATAAGTTGACTACAATTCCTTTATCAGAAACTGATTTTAATAATGAATTAAATATTATCAAACAAATAGCCGTCAATAATTGATATTCACCACTACTCATAGATAACATGGTAAATAGAAAACTCAAAAATCAAACTATTTCAGAAATTTTCCCAATAACAAAAGAAAAGTTGCCTTATACTTTAGCATTTTATGGTAACCCGTCAGTAAAAATAAGAAAAATACTTAATCATCAAAATATCAACATAGCATTCCAAACAGAACACTCAATAAGAAGTTTTTTTTAAAAAAAATTATAAAAAAACGAATTGATAAAAATAATAAATCAGGTGTTTATGAATTAACCAGCGGCACTTATCCTACAATGTACACAGGAAAAACAGGTAGAAATTTTAATATACTATAAAAGTTTTATAAATCATCTATTATCTGAAAATCACTCTTTTGATCCAAATTTTAAAATACTACACCAAGAAAATAAAGTTATAAACTAAGCCTGGAGGCCCTGGAAATAAACCATATGAAAAATACAAATATTTTATTAAAACGAACAAACAAAAACAAATTAGGTTATCCCTTTTTAATTTATTTACATAATTGGTCCGTTGGAAATACCTATTACTAAGATAAATAATTTTTTTCCAAGTATTTACTTAATATTTCTGGGTAATTACTTATCATAAAATTTGTTCATCAATTTTTACGTACTTCTATAATATATATAAAATGCAACGTCTCTCTGTCTGTCTGTCTGTCTGTCTGTCTGTCTGTCTGTCTGTCCGTCCGTTAGTGCGCTTATCACTGGAGAACCACTTATCCGATTTACGTATTTTTTTTTTAAAAATTATATGTTTCTTCGTTATAAAATACTTGACTGTATCCATATATTATCAATAACCTAGTATAATTCTGAATAACGAAAATTTCGATATTATCTATAATATATAAAATGCAACGTCTCTCTGTCTGTCTGTCCGTTAGTGCGCCTATCACTGAAGAACCACTTTTCCGATTTACGTACTTTTTTTTTAAAAACATACATATGTTCTCTGGCCAGGTTATAGGCTATATTTTATTGCGATAGGGAGCATA
The DNA here is from genome assembly GCA_019049505.1 of Pachyrhynchus sulphureomaculatus. Taxonomy (NCBI): domain Eukaryota; kingdom Metazoa; phylum Arthropoda; class Insecta; order Coleoptera; family Curculionidae; genus Pachyrhynchus; species Pachyrhynchus sulphureomaculatus. The sequence continues at coordinate 54,324,199 of CM032448.1, forward strand.
AAGAATGAGCAGTGACGTAAAATAGTGAATGAAGTCGGAAAAAAGTTTGCCGGTAGGGCGTTTCCTTGCAATACACAGCCCAAACCATTAAATATGGAGCAATATTATGTAGCAGAGAATATCTATAATCTATAATATATATAAAATGCAATGTCTCCCTGTCTGTCTGTCTGTCCATTAGTTCGTTTATCACGCGAGAATCACGTATCCGATATACCTGTTTTTTTAAATGCATACATATATTCTTAGTTCAGGTTATATAATAATAATAATAATAATCTATAACTCTAATATATAAAATGCAACGTCTTTCTGTCTGTCTGTCTGTCCGTTAGTGCGCTTATCCCTCGAGAACCATTTATTCTATTTACGTGATTTTTTAAATTCATACATATGTTCTCTGACCAGGTTATAAATATATATTTTATTACATCTATAATATATACAAAATGTAACGTATCTCTGTCTGTCTGTCTGTCCGTCCTATAGTGCGCTTATCACTGGAGAACCACTTATTCGATTTTCATACTTTTTTTTTTTAAAATCATACATATGTTCTTCGGCCAGGTTATAGGCTATATATATATTATTACGATAGGTAGCATAAGGAATGAGCAGTGACGATAATAGTGAATGAAGTTGGAAAAAAAATTGCCGCTAGCGCGTTCTCTTGCAATACACAGTCTAAACCATTAAATATGGAACAATATTATGTAGCAGAGAATATCTATAATCTATAATATATATAAAATGCAATGTCTCTCTGTCTGTCCGTTAGTGCGTTTATCACGCAAGAACCACTTATCCGATTTACGTGTCTTTTTTTAAATTAATAAAATAATAATAATATATATAAAATGCAACGTCTTTCTGTCCGTCTGTCTGTCTGTCTGTCCGTCCGTTAATGCGCTAATCACTGGAGAACCACTTCTCCGATTTACGTGCTTTTTTTTTTAAACATACAAATGCTTTTTGGCCAGGTTATAGACTATATTTTATTACCTTAAGTAACATGAGGAATAAGCAGTGACGATAATAGTGAATCAAATCGGAAAAAAGTTTGCCGCTAGCGCGTTCTCTTGCCTAAACCACTAAATATTGAACAATATTATGTAGCAAAGGATATCTATTATATATATAAAATGCAACGTCTCTCTGTCTGTTTGTCCGTTTGTGCGCTTATCACTGGAGAACCACTTATCCGATTTACGTGCTTTTTTTTTAAACATGCTAAACCATTAAATATGGAACAATATCATGGAGCAAAGAATATCTATAAAATATATAAAATGCATCGTCTTTCTGTCTGTCTGTCTGTCCGTTAGTGCGCTTATTACTGGAGGACCACTTATCCAATTTACGTCCTATTTTTTAAACATACGTATATTCTCTGGCCAGGTTATAGGATATATTTTATTACGTTAAGTGACATACGGAATAAGCAGTGACGATAATAGTGAATCAAGTCGGAGAAAAGTTTGCCGCTAGCGCGTTTCTCTTGCAATACCCTGCCTAAAGCATTAAATATGGAAAAATATCATATAGCAAAGAATATAAATATATATAAAATGCAACGTCTCTCTGTCTGTCTGCCTGTCCGTTAGTACGCTTATCACTCGAGAACCACTTATCCGATTTACGTGTTTATATAAATTTATACATAATTCTGTCTAATTCGATATAAGCCTAGATAATGGGAGATAAGGTGAGATAATGGGAGATATGGAGAAATAATGGGAGATAAGTCGAGATAAGCCTCGATAATGGGAGATAAGTATAAATAATGGGAGATAAGAAGAAATAATGGGATATAAGCAGACATAAGTCTAGATAATGGGAGTTATGGTGAGATAAGGAGAAATAATGGGAGATAAGGAGAAATATTGCGAGATAAGTCGAGATAAGCCTAGATAATGGGAAATAAGGTGACATAATGGGAGATAAGGAGAAATAGTGGGAGATAAGGAGAAATAATGGGATGTGAGCAGAGATAAGCCTAGATAATGGAAATTATGTAAAGATAGTGGGAGATAAGGAGAAATATTGGGAGATAAGGGGAAATAATGGGAAATATTTTATTACGTTGGGTAACATAAGGAATAAATAGTGACGATAGTAGTGAATCAAGTCCACGCGAGCGGAGCCGCGGGCCCGGCTGGTTAGTTTATATATACCTAATAATTCTGTATAATATTTTTACTTGACAAAGCACTATTGTTAGTGAAAAATATTGTGGAAATTTTGTGTTTAAATTACCAGTTTTTTTGTTTTATTTTACATTTAATTTAGATGTCAAAGTTAACATAAGTTGCATACTCAAGTATGTGTCAAATTCAAAAAAGGAATACAAATTGTGAATTAAATAGACGTCATCTTTAGAATTAGCAAATCGCTCAAAAATTAATGACTCAAAATTTAAATTACAAATTTAGAATATAAATTTATCAAAAAAATACATACCAAAATTTAACTTAGATATTTATATTAATGTATTTGTGACTCCGCAGAGTGAAAATTCTTGGTTAGTTTATTTTCATTTAAAATTTGCGGACAATCTTTGTTAATTTAGAATTTAAACATCATTACATTAAGGACCAAGCACTTAATTGAAAATTTGACATCATTTATTTATAGGCAATACAGCGGTCCTTTAAAAACACGATATCTCCATTTGCATTTCATTAAAATATTAACCAATCAACAAAAAGCATATAGATCCTTTACGAAAAAATTGTTTATCGTTAAAATTTGCATATCCCAATATTGGGTTAAAAAATATATAAAAAAATTTCAAATTCAACATATAAAATAAAAATCTATAATACATCCATAAAAAAATATATATTTTCTAGGAATTTTTTTTTATATGGATTGATAAAATTTTTCAGTTAAAAAAACTATCTGAAAACTATGTTATTTATTATTATTTTTGTTCAAATCTATAAGGGGTTAATAAAATATGAAGGAAGGTATACAAGTTGTGTAATTATTTGGAAAAGAGTTTTGTTTATGGCCTTCGGAGTTTTTTTACGAGTGGCTGTTGACAGGTTGGTCTCTAATACTTTCACTATCAAAGCTGGTGTGTCCCATGGCTCCATACTGCCACCTACTTTCTTTGGTCTTTACATTAACGATCTACTAGAAAGCATCAGGAATCCAATCTAGTCAGCTTCACAGATGACGGTACGCTTATTTCTTCATTTACTTTCAACGCTCGAACATCTACTACTCATGTAAGTATCCGCAGAGAGCAGTAAGATAATCAATTTAACAAAGATTTGGGAGAAATTCTATCTTGAGGTGACAGTAACTAAGTGTAATTTAACCCTACGAATAGCCAGGTTGCAGTGCGGAATCCGCAATAGATCTTTCGGGATACTCCATTTCTTTAGCATCGCAACTCAATTTGCTGGGCGTTAAGTTGAGAGTAAATATGTCATGGCATAAATATGATGCATACATAGCAAAGAGAGGGTTCCTTAAAAGCTGAGAATATTATTTCGGACTAGAACGCTTTACCCTCCACAACTTTTCATCCTGTATTAAGCTTAAATTCGACCAATGATGGAATACTGCTCCCATGTTTGGGATTCTGCTCTCAAATATACATTGCATTTGCATCAGAGAGCCGTTTGCCGGATTGGAGATCCAGAACTCACTAGTAACCTTGATTCCTTAGAACACTGAAAATAGTTGCCGATTTAAATCTATTCCACCAATACTTTCATGGAAAATGCCCACTTAATTCCTCCCAGAGTAGTGATACATCACACCCGTGTCAGGTTTGGCTTATTACTCACAATACAACCCTTTTCAAGTAGTCTTATATACCTCATCCCTTTGGAATAATTTGCTCAGGACTGTGTTGTCCATCCAATATAGTGATTCAAGACGAATGTAAATCGTTTTGTCCGCACGCGCCTCTTCCTGTAGCGCTTTAGGAATTTTCCTGCAACACGTGTGCTATGCCCATAAAAAAATCATAACATATGTCCTTTTCAACGTTACTAAAGCCATAGAATCTCAAAATTGTGTTATTTCCTTCATTATTTTAAATCTTACGGAAAACAGTACGCAGAAGAAAATGTCAAGATTAACTTGTAAATATCTCTCAAGCCACACAAAGCTTTTCTTATTATTAAGTATCTATCATTTAAAATACACAATTGTAGTGTGTTGTATAATTACGTTATTCTCAGTGTGATAAAGTTAATTTCAGGATCTATTTTAGAACCACGTGCTTGCCAGTGAAGTGCTGAGTATTACTTTACCATTTTTTAAAATTGTTATTGTTATAAAATCGATATGCAATTTTCCAATTTTCTTATGTGTTCTTTTAAGAACAGTTTATTTTAAATAAATGTTTTAATATATTGTATTTGTATTAACTATCCTGTTTTTTGTTAATTGGAAAATCAAACTATTGTCGTTAGCGCAATGGTAAAATATGTTTCGGAATAGGCCTTGTTCTGGTATTAAGTCATAGATAAGGCAAATCGGATATACTATACCTAAAACTGAACTTTCGTGCAATATTTTCTTTAATTTGACCAACTTGTTAAAATTATCTATGGTTTTCTGTATAGTCTGTGCTGAAATTAGCGACACCGACGATTTGAAAGTTTAATGGTAGAGATTGTCATTAAAAATTTTTCGTATTAAAACGTATCGAGATATAAAAAGCAACTAAAATACTTTTCTCCAGTTTTAGTATTTCTCCGCTTTGCAAAACCTCGTTTGCAAAACATGAGTTTTTAAAAAATTATTCATTTCTAATTCATCAAATTAGACTATCTTTAACCGTAAATGTATCATTAACTCTTTCCTTTGAAAATAAAGAATTCGGATCCCGCGTAAGTTCTTTTCTAGTTAGTCAAGATTAATATGTTCAGTTCCTCAAAATATAATATGCTAAGATATAAAAATACCAAACTCAGTGATTTTTACAAGATAAAGAAAAATGTGTATCAGAGGAAGCTATAGTATAGCAAAACGCGTCATACAGTTTCAGTGAAACTAAATAAAATGGAAACTTGATAAAATCAGTCTTTCATTACATTCGTTATGAATTTCCATCAAGTAACAGCCACAACAATTCAAATGTGTGTTACCTTCACCCCTAATTCTGCGTCCTCAATTAAAAACTTAGCCAAACTTGGAATAATTTTTTACTCAGGCATGTTATAGTTTGGATTATTAAAATGAATGAGTATATAAAATTGTAGCTCAAATACAAAAACAAAAAATCCAACGTACCATTTTATTTTTCCAGCTACTAAAGAAAACTGTATATCCTAAAACTACACAGTATACCGTCACCAAAATTTTGGTCGTTATACAAATAAATGCACGATAACCCTCCCTGTTATTTGGATCTTAACTATAACTGCAAACAAAACACTTTGTGTTATATGACTTTTATTTTGACATACCGCGGGATAATTTAGAGAATCTAGTAACATGAATTAACGTGCGCCCATCACCCAGCGTACAGTGATCTCACGATTTGTATAAAAAAGAAAACTCCGGTAATCTATTACTAACCCAAACTAATCCCTCGGAGCATTTCTCATACGCCAATACATGAGTCATACATAGATTTTGTTTATATTAAAATATACTCCTTTATATATATATATATATATATACATATATATATATATATATATATATATATATATATATATATATATATCTATATATATATATATATATATATATATATATATATATATATATATATATATATATATATCTATATATATATATATATATATATATATATATATATATATATATATATATATATATATATATATATATATATATATATATATAAACTACATAGTACAACCGCCCTCAAAATTTTGATCATTATGCAAATAAATTCACGATCACCCTCTTGTCTTCCCTTCCCTAGGTCGTATTGCCATTAACTGGATCTTAACTATAACTGCAAACAAAACACTTTGTGTTATATGACTTTTATTTTGATATACCGCGGGATAATTTAGAAGGACAGGAATTAGTAAATTCTTCCAGACTCCCTTTATTCGATTTAAAATTTACTATAAGATATTCTTTTAAATAAAACTAGCGTACCCCTATCACCTAGCGTGTAATAAAGAAGTAAACTCTCATAATCCATTACTAACCCAAACTAACCTTTCCGAGCTTTACCATATACGCTAATATATGAATCATGCATAGATTTTGTTTGTTATATATATATATATATATATATATATATATATATATATATATATATATATATATATATGTATGTATTTATACGAGGGCAGTTTGATAAGCCAGTGACTTTGAAAGGAAAAAAAAAAATTTTCAAAAAAATTTTATTTATTTTTCAACATAATGTCCTTTTATATTTATACATTTTGCCCAATGAGTTTCTATCTTTTTTTAAACCTTCCAAAAAATATGACTTTTCAAAATCACCAAAATACGCATTCATCGATGATCTCCTCGTTTGATGCGAACCTCTTTCCTCCGAGCAAATTTTTCGGATTTGGAAAGAGGAAGAAGACAGGGGGCTAAATCTGGAGAACAGAGTAGATGAGAAAGCCGTTCGTACTTAAATTCCATAATTTTTACCATAGCAATTGCAGCCGTTTGAGCCGGTGCGTTATCATGATGAAAAGGAATTTTTATCTTTGTCAAATGGGGTCGCTTTTTCAACAACACAACGTGAAATCGATCCAATAATGAAGCATAATATTGTCCTGTGTTAGTTTTGCCTTTTTCCTTGTAGTCGATGAAGATTATATCAGATGAATCCCAGAAAACTGTGACAATAACTTTTCCAGCCGACTAGCCGTTTTTGCTTTTTTTCGGAGCATTTTCGCCAGGAGCAATCCATTGTTTCGATTGTTCTTTAGTTTCTGGAGTTTAATAATGGATCCATGTTTTATCTGCGGTAACATATCTCTGCAAAAATTCACTTGGATTGCGTTTGAACATGTCCAAACACTGCTTCGAAATGGTCACGCGATTCCGGTTTTGATCGACCGTGAACAAATGCGGCACCCACCTTGCTTATAGCTTCCTCATGCCCAAATATTCACGCAAGGTATTAAAAACACGTTTGTTTGAAATGCATAGATTTTGTTTGTTATATATATATATATATATATATATATATATATATATATATATATATATATATATATATATGTATATATATATATATATATATATATATATATATATATATATGTATGTATGTATGTATGTATTTATACGAGGGCAGTTTGATAAGTCAGTGACTTTGAAAGGAAAAAAAAATTTGCAAAAAAATTTTATTTATTTTTCAACATAATGTCCTTTTATATCTATACATTTTGCCCAATGAGTTTCTATCTTTTTTTTAAACCTTCCAAAAAATACGACTATTCAAAATCACCAAAATACGCATTCATCGATGATCTCCTTGCTTGATGCGAACCTCTTTCCTCCGAGCAAATTTTTCAGATTTGGAAAGAGGAAGAAGACGGGGCTAAATCTGGAGAACAGAGTAGATGAGAAAGCCGTTCGCACTTAAATTCCAAAATTTTTACCATGGCAATCTCGCGTATCTTTATTCGGCGGTCATTTAATACAATATCATGGATTTTATTGACCACTGGCGATCAGCATCACTCGTGCTTGTACGACCATAACGAAATTTAGCGAACCGCTAGTGCACCATTCCATGTCACGAAGCAGAGTCCCCATAATAATTTATTAACCTTTCTGCAGTTTCCATAATGATTTTTCCAAGCAAAAAATATTGTTTTATTAGAACTATTTTTTTTTCTATTTTAACAAACTTATTCCTTTTAAAATGCTGTAAAAATTTTTCGATTCGTCATTTGTACTTAAAGTCATTTGTAGTAAAAGGATAGATAAATAACAAATTAAAATACAATTCACAACGTGACGGTCGCCTCTCTCGGGAAGGCAATGGCAAACCACTCGTAGTATAATGCCTACTAAAGCCCTCTCACTTTGGCCGTTGGGAACCGGCATTAAACGGTAGGTCCCCTTTGTCTGTAGAAATACTTTAATAGGCACCAACTACAGACAAAGCCGAAAGGATCGCCTACGTCCGTATCGGCTATGGCACTTCAAGGAGAAGTGTTTTTTTAACACTCTACTAAAACTATTTACAGAAAGTTGCTACATTATTAGATTACAAAGTATTAATTTTAATAGCTAGAAATTACTGTGCACTAATAGTGCCGACGTAAATTAGAATGAAATATATATATATATATATATATATATATATATATATATATATATATATATATATACACCTGTATATATATATATATATATATATATATATATATATATATATATATATATATATATATATATATATATATATATATATGCAGTCGAGACATATGAAACACTACTTGAGACTCTCATCTTTACTTTTCATTTTAACTAACAAAACCCTAATTATTGGCGATATTAGTACACCCGATTTTATTATACCTAAGAATACATTACGTAACAGTAATAAAACAATAACTGACAATTTTCTAAACATCAACTCTTCTCAAATTAATTTTATAAAAAATGCAACAGATAGACTTCTTGACCTTGTATTGACAAATAATATCATGGTAGAGTTAAGAAAACTATGGTCATCGTGTCAGCAGAAGATAATCACCATCATGCTTTAATTACCTTTTTAAAAGTACATTGGAATCAAAAAACATAAGCAACAGAATATTTTAAACTTTTATAACTTTGAAAAAGCGGATTTAGTAAATCTATATAATAACTTCTCATATATAAATTGAGACTTTCTAACTTAATTTACAAATGTAAATAAAGCCTGCGAAAAATTCTATCAAATAGTTACTAATATACAGAAAAGAAATAAAACCTTTCCAATACCATTATAAAAAATATTAAAACTGAATATAAATTTTGAAAAAAATTTTAAAATACGAATAATTTATCAAAGCTGGAAAAGTTTAAAAAACTGCGGCGAATTATTAAAAATGACGTAAATGCTTCCTACAAAATATATTGTTCAAATATTAAGAAACAACGTGAAAAATGAACCTAAAAAAACTTTGGCTCTATGTTAAAGACACTAAAAACTGTCATGCTGACACTTATTTTATATAATATATTAATATTTTTAATGATCCTAAAAATATAGCTGATTTTTTCTTTCAGTTTTGCATCCTTTTTTCAAGGTTCTTACGTAATATCTGCTCAGAAAAAAAAACAATGTAGAGATTGATTCGTTCTCGTTACAGAATGCGATCGACATAGGTAAAATAACCGAACAACTTGTTTTAACAGTCTGAAAAAAGTTGAAGCTACAGCTGCTATTAGTCCTGATAAAATTCCCTTGATTTAGCTCAGCCTCTTATATTATTCAATTTATTACATGACATCTAATTTTCCATACCAATGGTGGCACATCAACGTTGATAGTATAGGTCTTAGAAAGAAACCCGTCAACCGCCACTCGTAAAAAAAAAACGCTCTCTGAAGACATACAATTCAGCTAACAAGTTGGCTCACCCGAAAAATGTTATTGCAATAGTACTTCTAGCTAAATAAGCCGGGGTATAGTGGATTTTGTGAAAGTTTGACTAATGGCCTTGGCGACCGACCAAAAAGATTTGGAGTTGTTGAAACAAGGAAGAACTTTGTTTTTGATTCCTGAATTATGTTCCTCCTCGGTTTCGTAAATTATTTGTGTGTACCTGTTCGGGATACGAACAAAGATGCTACATGTTATGACATTAAAGTTTATAATCGATCGTCAGTAGTCGCAATAACTGCTTCTTTGAATTTTCGATCGAAACAAAGTTTGCCGTCGGAAAGGCATTTATTTGCAAAAGGGCCTAAGTTTCTATGCTAGCTAAAATGACATAGGCGACCTCTTTAACACAGTGAGATGGGTTATCAGAATTGAAACAAATGTCCAATCAAGCAGATTTGTAGTACTAAATCTTGCGTGATTTAAGCGCCTGTCTTTACTTGGTACAGTACTTGAAGTCGAAACTAGTTTATAATCAGAAGAACCTAATAGTGAATTTACAGTAACAGTGTAAATATCTGTATTAGTCATTAAAACAGGCCATGAAGACTGGTAAACTCTCCATCACGGTCAGGAATCCGCATTAGTTCGTCGAACAACTCAGTAAAGCTGATTAAGAAAAAATCAGCTTCACGGCCTTGTTCTTCTTTTAAGTCAGTTAATTTGGTGGACGTCAAAATCGAACTAGGATAATTAATTTGTAAATTCTCGATGGGGTCTGCCAAAGAAACGATATCTCTTCTGACAAAAATGCAGATTTCCAAGTTACTTCTGAATCGTGAATAGAAATCGTACCAAAAATAGAGACATTTAACTTTTATGGTCGATGAATTGACTTTAGTTTCCAGAGAGCGAGTATATTAGATCTCTCTTAATGCAGGTGTTGGTGCAGTAAATTTTATTCGAGTTTAAACCTTATATACTGCAAACATTCGCTTCAAGATTTCGATCTCCTAAAGCTAATCACTGTGCACTGGAACAGCTAGTACTGCTAATACAAAGTACTGTCCACATAGCTGCAAAGATAAAGAAATACTCAAACTGATTACAATGTTCAAAATAAAGACAAAAATTAATTAAATGTCCGATGTATGTTATTTTATTCATTGCGTTCTGCGGGCATGTTATTTTGCTCTTTTTATCGGTATAAAAAAAAAAGAAAGTCAATTGTTGCAACCAATGGAATTAGTAAAGATCACCTATCTTTTCTGCATGTCAAAATTTTATTTGGTGTTAAAGGGAAAATATTAATTTCTCATGCTTTCCTAGATTTTGAGTTAGAATTTTCGCTCGTCTGGATTCACCCTTACAAGAATACAAATTACGGTCAACTACCATCTCGAGCAACTTACTAAAATTTTCTTACTCTACAACGATTTGACAAATAGTAATTTACCGGCTTCAAATATTTAAATAATTTGCACTTTGCTTGATTTCCTATAAAAAAACATTAATAAAGAATGCTGGCATTTCCAACTTTGTAATATTATATTTGAGTTTTAAATATGATAATGATATGGGAAGCAAATTTCTGTTTAAATATAGTATGATATATGCGTTAGGAATTGCCTACTGTTTGATGCGTATGAATTTAATTGTTAATTATATTTATAATTAACTGTTTTATTTCAAACAGTCTTGAAAAACATTTAAGATGGAATGTAGTTACTTCTTATGAGCAGCTTTAAAATATCTTTGATTAACTGTTATTCAGATGTTGTCTAGTTATAAGTTTAATTAGTTTTAAAGCATTTTTTTCGTGGCTGAGGTAAGAATAATATGTATATTATCCAAAACATAACGTGTCTTAAAGATAACACTAACCCGAGTAAAAAGCAAAGGAAAATTTCCTTCGATAACTTCATTTCATCTAAAATTGTATTGGTAAGATACAATGAATTGTACCAAATACGCACACCTAGTACTCAATCGGAGGCTGACACAGCAGCCACAAGCCGACAGAGTGGTTGGCACAGCCAACACTAAAGGCAGGCAGCGAGATTTGCGAGGAATCAACCTCAGACCTTATGTGGTTTAACGTAAAACAACTTAAAATAGGCAAAAAGCCCATATTTAAGCAGTCTACCCAACTGTTCTCTTATTCGTCCATCCATCCCGAGACGCGTTTCGCCGTATCACGGCTCATCAGTCGGGCTAGGATCGACGAAGAAGAGAACAGAATTTTAAGTACTTTATTCCGGCACTTACGGAACACAACGGTAAGATACAATGAATTGTACCAAATACGCACACCTAGTACTCAATCGGAGGCTGACACAGCAGCCACAAGCCGACAGAGTGGTTGGCACAGCCAACACTAAAGGCAGGCAGCGAGATTTGCGAGGAATCAACCTCAGACCTTATGTGGTTTAACGTAAAACAACTTAAAATAGGCAAAAAGCCCATATTTAAGCAGTCTACCCAACTGTTCTCTTATTCGTCCATCCATCCCGAGACGCGTTTCGCCGTATCACGGCTCATCAGTCGGGCTAGGATCGACGAAGAAGAGAACAGAATTTTAAGTACTTTATTCCGGCACTTACGGAACACAACGGTAAGATACAATGAATTGTACCAAATACGCACACCTAGTACTCAATCGGAGGCTGACACAGCAGCCACAAGCCGACAGAGTGGTTGGCACAGCCAACACTAAAGGCAGGCAGCGAGATTTGCGAGGAATCAACCTCAGACCTTATGTGGTTTAAAACGTAAAACAACTTAAAATAGGCAAAAAGCCCATATTTAAGCAGTCTACCCAACTGTTCTCTTATTCGTCCATCCATCCCGAGACGCGTTTCGCCGTATCACGGCTCATCAGTCGGGCTAGGATCGACGAAGAAGAGAACAGAATTTTAAGTACTTTATTCCGGCACTTACGGAACACAACGGTAAGATACAATGAATTGTACCAAATACGCACACCTAGTACTCAATCGGAGGCTGACACAGCAGCCACAAGCCGACAGAGTGGTTGGCACAGCCAACACTAAAGGCAGGCAGCGAGATTTGCGAGGAATCAACCTCAGACCTTATGTGGTTTAACGTAAAACAACTTAAAATAGGCAAAAATCCCATATTTAAGCAGTCTACCCAACTGTTCTCTTATTCGTCCATCCATCCCGAGACGCGTTTCGCCGTATCACGGCTCATCAGTCGGGCTAGGATCGACGAAGAAGAGAACAGAATTTTAAGTACTTTATTCCGGCACTGTGTCAGCCTCCGATTGAGTACTAGGTGTGCGTATTTGGTACAATTCATTGTATCTTACCGTTGTGTTCCGTAAGTGCCGGAATAAAGTTGGGTAGACTGCTTAAATATGGGCTTTTTGCCTATTTTAAGTTGTTTTACGTTAAACCACATAAAATTGTATTTATTAAAACTATGTTATTTATTATTAACGATCAACCAGTTTTTGTTTTTTTGGAAATATTATTTCGTGTCTATTTTTAAATTTCAAAACATGGCTTATAGACCGCAATCGGAGGTTTGAGGTTTTGAACATTTACTTTTAGAAAATTACAAATGGGTCCAATTTCAGAAAAAAAATATGGGATATGACTTCTCTTCAACTCAGTAGTCACCAACTTCAATATAATAAACTATTTCCATAACACCCTATATATATATATATATATATATATATATATATATATATATACATATATATATATATATATATATATATATATATATATATATATATATATATATATATATATGTATATATATATATATATATATATATATATATATATATATATATACATATATATATATATATATATATATATATATATATATATATATATATATATATATATATATATGATATGATTTGGTATGATTTGCGCAGGACTCTGTTTCCCATCGAATACAATTTGCAGCGATTCAAGAACAACGTGAATGGCTTTTTTCGAATATACATAGCCCCTATAGCCCTTCAGAGATTCCCTGTGGCTTCATTATAGTATTGAGATACGAGTAATATACTTTAAAAATGTGTCATTTCATTGTCAGTTTTTCATGTAATAATAAATAGTATGTAGACACCCAAAAGCCAAAATTAAAAATAATAATCTTACAAAAAACAATACAACAAAAATAACGCAAAATATTTAACAAGCAACGCATTTAATTGTAAGACATTTAAAGTGATACCATGATACCATTGTTCGTACCAACTGGTATATGGTATGAGCAACTCTTTTCACCGAATATCTCTACAAGGAGACACGTTATTTCAAAGATTAAAATTTATAAGCAGGGTTGTAACATTTACAAAACTGTAATATACAGATTTCTTGAAAAAACACATTTTTTTTTTTATTTTAGCTATTCTATTTTAAAGGAGTCGTTAAAATATTTATTATGTTAGGATGTTAGGTAATATTTGATTTAATTTGCAAATATTCTTCATTCACTTTCTTCTTTCCCTACTCGTGCGAAGAATAAATTCTTTCCTAAGATTTCCTGAGGCCTTCGGACTACAAAAACTAATGAAAAGATAATAAAATATTCATATCGCCATCCAAACAAGGAACTATATCGCCAATATCTTCTAATGGTTGTAATCGTTTAATGGTCGTATCAATTAAATGTTTATGTTATTTATAAAATCAATTAAAGAAATGCATAATAATTTTGTTTTGCATTTTGTAGACAAGTTTTATTGTTTCTTCTGAATTATAAACAAAAATTTTGCTTCCATATACCGAAAAATTCCAGGTGTTTTCACCAAAAAGAGAAATTGACCTGGCAACACTGATACAAACAATTTCACGTCCTTGACCGAACATGTCGGTTTGTTGATTTTGACATTTTTAATCGTTCTTGAAATTACAAGGAACAAAAATTGGTGAAAAAGATAATTATGTCTAAAAAAAATAAATAGAGATAAATCTATTCGCTTTTCCCTTTTCGGACAAAAATAATGTGTCTTGTAATGTGTGTTGAATTTGTAATATTTTTAAGTGTAATTTATAAGTGGTTCATTGTTTTTTGCGACGTGAATTCGTAATGCAGTTTATATTTGCAACCTTGATTAATTGTTATTAGGCATAACGGAAAATGTTATTTTTTTGTACTACCGCTATATTGTTAATTTGGCGAATTTTTTGTATAAGGAAAAGTCCTTTTCCATCACGACAACGCACCAGCACACACCTCAGCAGTTGTGGTCGCAAAATTAATGGAAATAGGATTCCAACTCGTTTCACACCCCCCCTATTCTCCAGACTTGGCTCCCTCGGACTACTATTTGTTCCCCAATTTGAAGAAATGGCTGGCGGGACAAAGATTTTATTCAAACGAGGAGTTGATTGCAGACACTAATGGATATTTTGCAGATTTGGACAAATCCTATTATTCGGAAGGGATCAACAAACTAGAACATCGTTGGACGAAGTGTATAAGCCTAAAAGGAGACTATGTCGAAAAAATGAAAAAGGTTTACCCCAAACACATAAGTAGTTTTTATTTTTGCACCGACTTTTCAAACCAGCCTCGTTTAAATCAAAAATATTTTTTTTACTTTATTTTGAGATCCGCTATTTAAGATGAATGTTCTGTAATGCATATTTCTACAAGGAGATACCAGTTTGAATATATTGAACTAATCTCATAACACCCTATATATATATATATATTTATATATATATATATATATATATATATATATATATATATATATTAACCATTCAATTACAGTAAAGAATTATAAATTCCTAACATTATTGCATTTGGCATTTTAAGCACTTTTGAATATTTAATAAAAAGGTAGTATTAACTTGTATATAATATTATAGTGTTAATAAGAAGCATCTTTAAAATCCTGTACTAACAAAATACCCTGCTATCAAATCAACACTTGTGTGTTGGCGTATTTCATAGGAACATCGATTCTTTAAGGTCTTATAAAACTTTCACTTTTCTTAAATCGGAAACTCTTGTATCCGAGACTGAAGGTTAATTGCTTCTAATTCAGAATGAGCCATTAACATATAAGAATATCGAAACCATTTTGCTAAATTTGCAGACATAATACGTAAAGAATGCAGCAAAATTTCAGGAACATTTGCATCTGGACTGCGCTTGTTTAGTTCTTGATGTTTCTTTGTACAATCATCGATACAACGGAGCCTACATCTCTATTATCTTAGAGACCGGAACAAGATGAATAAGATGCATATTCTGGAAGAGATTGAATCAGTTGTAAAGAAGGACATCTACCTCGTATATTAAAATTTGGCCTTTCAAAAAAACAAAATAACTAAAAGTTAGTAAGCCTAACAGAGTACTATTGAATAAAATAATTAAAACCATTTATATAATGGAGTTTTCTGCATACGCAGAGACAATCATAGAAAATAAAGAATAAGGAGTAGTCAATAGAAATAGAAAACAAAAAACTTCAATATGAACTAGGTAAGTTGTAGCTGCGACGTTCTGTATTAGTGACAGTCCTTATTTTGGGAGTTTTGGAAAAAACGAGAATAACCTTTTAGAGAATCTTAATAAGATTCCAGTCTTTCGTATTTTAACTAAAATATTCGTTATGAAAAGATAAAAATGTCATTATTTTGCGTTCGTTTTGGTTGCTCACGCAAGTGAATTTGGTCGGTGATCAGTAAGTCAGCGGATATGTATGAGACATGGCTATAAATTTTTTGACTAATGTCAATGGCAGCCTGTGTCAACTAGATCCACCAGAGCTATTTTAGATTATTTTTTCTTTTATATAATAATAATAATATTAATTTAATAGTCATAATAACTAGATTTTTTTATATTAAGAAGAGCAGAAATTCATATGAATATATTTACAATTTTTCAAAACATCACCATTTAAAGATATAAGCATAGCAACGTCGAAACTGTTGGCTTTAAATTGGCCACAATTAGAAACTTATAAACAATAGCAAAGGGGATAATCCTCACTCCTTTAATGTCCAAGTATTGTATTGCTTTTTAGCCAAGTTCGCATGTATTGGTGGTTGAAGATAGGGTAGATGATTGAGCTTGTTTCTGCACTGCAGCCTATTGGCTTATTGTGATTTCCTGAGCATGAGCGACCTCCCCTCAAGAAAGTTTATTAGCTCTCTTTCAAGTCCTTTGTGTGGTAATGTATCGCCACGATGTAGATCTCCGAATAGTTTATGTGTATTCCTAATTAAAGCCGCACATTCATATAAGGTGTGCATCCTCTTCACCACATATTCAGCATATCCTAGGACCATTATGGGTACCCATTTTCCGTAAGAAACTAATTCCATCATCTATAATATTACTGAACAAATTTTACTTATTGCCTTAATTTTGTCTAACTCATTTCATTACTTTTCTGTCAGAGAGTAGTAATTTTTGAATTCAATTTGTATTAAGGTTATGGACACTAATGGACATCTTGAGATTGTTCTTAAAGATATAGCCCAAGTTGTAACATATAATAGAGGCGATTAACTATTTTTGGCGCTGTTCCTACTTTTATACTATAGTAGTGTTGTCCACGAGGGCTGGGCTGAGTTTGATGAAATATTTTTGACAATTTTTGAGACCCTAATGTAACCAGTGACCTTTTTTAACACTATTTCAATCTTTCTCATATTTCATTCTATGGTAAGTTGGTTTTTTAAAATTTTAATTCATAATATTGAGGCGTATCATAAAGAAAGAGATTTTTGATTATTACTTTACCTTCCTATTCGTTGATTTATTATTTATTTCACTCTTTCTCTCAATCCTTTCACCCCAATAGGAGTATCGGTGACGCTAGCAGTTGCCTCAAACAGTCAATCTTCAGGCATCTTCTTCCTGCGCGACCTGTCTCGTGCTTACCCATACCAAGGAGAAATCTTACTTGGCTGGACCATCTTGTCGGGGACAATCCCCTTGATTTTCTACCTTCCCCGTTAC
>CM032448.1:54341786-54377775 GCA_019049505.1 Pachyrhynchus sulphureomaculatus
AGCCACAATTTCGAAGAAAATAGAACAACACCTAACAGACAACAATATCCTCACAGAAGAGCAGAAGGGATGCAGGAAAAATAGTCGAGGATGCAAAGAGCAGCTGATTATAGATAGCGTGATTATGGGACAAACCAGAAAAGAACACAGAAACCTTCACATCGGTTACATAGACTATAAAAAAGCCTTCGACTCCATACCCCACAGCTGGTTAATTAGGGCCCTAGAAATCTATAAAATCAACCAACACCTCAGGCAGTTTCTCGCGCAAATTATGAAAACATGGAAAACCAAAATACGCCTAGAAACACAAACCGAACGGATCCAAACAGAAGAGCTGTACATCAGACGGGGTATATTTCAGGGAGACTCGCTCAGTGCTCTATGGTTTTGCCTCTGTCTCAATCCACTCTCAAATATACTAAGCAGAACAGAGCATGGTTTCAATATCAGACACCAAAAAGTGAATCAACATAAAATAAACCACCTCCTGTATATGGACGACATAAAACTCTACGCTGCCACACAAACACAGCTGAAAGAACTCCTCAAAATCACAGAAATATTCACCTTAGATGTCAATATGGAATTTGGTATAAGTAAATGCAAAGTGCTCCACATCAACAAAGGCCAATGGAAGGGCCACCATGAGACAGAAACCATCAACAATGAAACGCTCGATAACATGTTCGATAAAGAAACATACAAATATCTAGGCTTCCAACAAAGCACCAAACTCAACCACACTCACATCAAAACAGAGCTCAGAACCGAATTCAAAAACAGACTGACGAAACTTTTGCAAACAAAACTCAACTCTAAGAATCTCACTAAAGCCATCAACACGTTCGCTATACCTATACTCACATATTCATTTGGTATCATCAAATGGTCACAAACAGACATAGAAAATATTCACATCCTTATACGATCTCAATTCACCAAATACAGGAAATTACACCCCAACGCATGCAAAGAAAGACTTACCATCGAGAGGAAGGCAGGAGGAAGAGGAATTATAGATATCAGATCATTACACACAAAACAAATACAAACACTTAGGAAATTCTTTCACAGCAAGCAAACCAGCCTCCACACAGCGACAGTGAAAGCAGACAAAAACTACACACCTCTCGACTTAGCCCGGGCAGACCACTCGGCAGATACCCACAGTCACACCCAATTACAACAGGAAAAGATGAAAACGTGGTCAGAGAAAACACTCCACGGAAAACACAGATACCACATAGAACAAGACCACGTAAATAAAAAACAATCATACACATGGTTACGGGATGGGCAGCTATTCCCTGAGACTGAAGGCTTCTTACTTGCCATCCAGGATAAAGTCATATTAACCAGAAACTACCAAAAGTATATCATCAAAGACCCGACTATTGCAGAGGACAGATGTAGGAAATGCCACCAGCAGAAAGAAACGATCGAACACATAACGAGCGGATGTAAAATATTGGCCGGAACGGAGTACACAGCCAGGCATGATTCAGCTGCCAAAGTGGTTCACCAAGCACTAGCCACAACATACAGACTCATAGAAAACACAGATCCCTACTACAAATACACCCCAACATCCATACTTGAAAATGAAGATTACAAGCTCTACTGGGATATCGGTATCCATACAGATAAAACAGTCTCCGCCAATAGACCCGATATTACTTTTCAGTGCAAAAAAGGAAAAAGTCACCTATCTGATTGACATAGCTGTCCCCAACGACACAAACATCCAAGCGAAATACACAGAAAAAATTTCCAAATACACAGACCTTGCAACGGAAATAAAAAGGCTATGGAGACAGGAAAAAGTCATCATTGTCCCCTCATTATATCAGTCACAGGCCTTACACCAATAACATTCACACCACATTTAGTGCAATTGGGACTCAACACGGACATACACAGAAACATTCAGAAGTCAGTGATTTTGAAAACATGTAACATTGTCAGGTCATTCCTTAATACGGAATAGTAATAGCGTTTGTGCTGACTTGGTTTTGGCCCGTCAGCCAAACATGGAACCACATTGATCAAATGTGAGAAAGAAGAACTTTTTGTAATAATAATAATAACAATTAATGTCCCCTTTGTCAGGGGAGAAAGTATTTTACGAAATTTAGAAGGTTAAACACATGTTATAGGATACTTTTACACCATATCAAAACAAAAAAAAAATGTAAATGTATGTTTTATATATATAGAATTCTGTACTGTTATAATCAAATCAATATACCAAATAATTTATGAAACTTGTGTTTTTTTTTTTTATTTTTTTATACAGGTTAGGCTAGGCTAATGCTTTATACATATGAGGTGAGGCGAGGCTAGGCTAGGCTCATTTCATTTCATTTTGTTTTGTTTTTTTTTTTGTTTGTTAGAATAAAGTCATATCACCACACTTCCTCCTCTCAACACAGACAGACAGACAGACAGACAGACAGACAGGTGGTTAGGACAAGTCAGAACAAATATTATTATTATTAAATTAAGTTAAGCAAAAAAAAAACGACAATCGGCTATTCTCTTATAATAACAAGGAAATAAAAAAAAATAAGTTCTACTAGTAAAGAAAAATTTATTTTATTTCTAAACTTTTTAATTTACAACATTTTTCCCAATTTCTACAAGTCCTTTTTTTACTTATCCAACAAACAATGCTTTTTTTATATATACCTTTTAGTTACTCCTTATTTCACGAAGCTTCAATAGCCGAAATGCTAATACAACAGAACTCCATCACATGGGTCGACGGTTCGTATTCTAGCTAGATCACTTCAGACTTTTTTTCATTTAAATAATTCCCCAAAAAAATTGGGGAAAATTACCCGAGTACAGAAAAATTTTATTTTTGCCTTTTTTACAACATACCAAAACTACCCCTAAAAAACTACCCCCTAAATACCAACCCTTTTTTCCAAATAAGGACTTTTTGGCCTAATATACACCCTCATCTTCTTCTTAACAACACACCCAAGTTCTTTCACTCTTGCACTTTTCATCACCTCTTTCAAGGTCATTCTTCAGCTCTTCCAAGGTCATCATTCTTCGTCTTCTTCGGCTCTTGGTACGCCGCTTCGGATGGACACATGCCATCGAGGTGCCACCAAAAAATTACACACACTTTTTTTTTTTTAACTTCTTAAAACATCAATATCTCATTTGTTTACGTCACTTAATTATACCAGCATCCAAAGACTACTACTAGGGAGTAAGATCTTTTTTAATATGATACCTTTACTAACACTATCTAGTAACAATCCTCTGTGGCTCAGTGGGTTAAGGCGCTGGTTTTGCAGTATGGGAAATAAAGGTTCGAATCCTGCTATAGACATTTGCTTTTTTTATTTATATTTAAATTCATACAAGTCCACAACCTAATGTGTGGATATGTGACGTATGTATGTGTGACGTCAGCAGTGAAGACCTCTTCTTGCAGAAGATAATCCAACACATCGAGGCTCACCTAATCTCTCTCTCTCTCTCTTAAGCTTTACGACATCCAATGATGACAAAAGGGCACTGATCAACAGCCACTGGAATGTGACGTCATTGAACACTTCTTCAGCTCTTTCAAGGTCATTCTTCAGGTCTTTCAAGGTCATTCTTTCAGCTCTTTCAAGGTCATGCTTCAGATCTTTCAAGGTCATTCTTCAGGTCTTTCAAGGTCATTCTTCAGCTCTTTCAAGGTCATTCTTCAGCTCTTTCAAGGTCATTCTTCGGCTCTTTCAAGGTCATTCTTCGGGTAATGGTAGGCTCAGGATGGACACATGCCATCCGCAGTCCCAGGACCCCGCCCATATATACTACTAGAATTAACTTCCTTGAAAACGTACAATGACCATTTACTATAACTTTCGAGCCCTTCCATAATCACTTCTGGACAAAATTAACGCAACAATATATTAAATCATACAAATCTCTATAATGAATTAATTTTAATAATTTTTTATGAACATTGGTTACACTAAAAGTTAGTTATTCGGATACTTTAAAAGTGAATTAGCTACCAAATTTCTCTATAAGATTCGAATTAAAATTATTCTTAAGACCTAATAACAAAATCGTTGAAATTATGTAATAATAAAAAAAATAAACTGGGACACTAGTAGCGTGTGTTGCCTCCTCTACTTCGGATGGCAGCGTTTATGCGCCTAGGCATGCTTCTAATTAAATTTTGGATAAAATCTTGAGGAATTTGCTCCCATTCTGTGATAACTGCATTTTCAAGTTCCCTTTAGGTTTCTAGGTGCAGGTATATGACGTTTTACATTTTTCTTAAGGTGATCCCATACATGTTCTATCAGATTCAGATTCGGGCTTTTTGGTGGCCATTGCATAATCGGTATATCATCTTGATTAAGATAATCGAGTACCTCCCTAGCCACGTGAGGTAGAGCGTTGTCTTGCATAAACAGGAAATTGGGCCCCACAAAATGACCGAAAGGCATCACATGTTCTATTACAATATTCTCAAGATAGTAGTCAGCATTCATGGATCTCGTACGGACAGGAACTAACTCTGTGCGAGCATCAAAGCAGATGCCACCCCAGAACATAACAGAGCCACCGCCGAATGGAATCCTTGCAGAGATATTGCATGGAGCAAACCTCTCCCCTGGTCTTCACCCATACTCGCTCACGACCATCTGGATGTTTTAGACTAACCCTAGTTTCATCTGTGAAGAAAACTTGTTTTCAATCATCCACAGACCAGTTTTCGTGATTTCGAGCAAAACGTAACCTGGCAACTCTCTAGTAAGCAAGGGCGCAGTGGCTAGTCTCCTACTGTTTAATACAGCTTCATTTAGCCGTCTTCTAACTGTTTTAGAAGAAATTGTGACATTGCGAACAGCTTCGAGTTCGTTTCTTATTATAGAACTAGTGACAGTCCTGTTTCTTAAAGCATATTGTCTTATAAAACGTTCATCTAGGTCACTAGTGCATCGTTTTCGCCCTTGTCCTAGCCTTCTAGAATAAGTTCCTACTTCATTCAAGCGTCTTACCATACGACTTATTTTGGAACGATGTTTGCCTAACAAATTGGTAACATAACTCTGACAATATCCCTCGTCCAATAAAACTGAGGCTCGCACTACCTCGTGTTCAGTTAAATTTCTTGTTCGATTCATTTTTCTAATTCTTCGGGGTCAAGAATAAAACAGTCTACCACAAAAACGTATTACTTTGAAGAAGGGAACAATTTATAAGCTTACTTTTAAAGAAAATCTATCGCATTATTACTGAAAAAAATTGTTTATCTTCTAAAAAATTCTTTAAAACTGTAAATCTAAACGAATTGTTTTAATTTCTGTCATGAAGAATGAAACAAAATATGCATAGCCTACTATTCAAATACTCGATAAACTTTAAAACTGACATAAGAAAAAGATAAATTAATTTTCAGGTTGTTGCGTTAATTTTGTCCAGGAGTTTATTTAATAGACTCTTGTTGCGTCACACTTTCTATATACTTAAATGAAGTAATAATGAAATTAAACGATATTTTTTTTGGTATATATTATTTAGAAATAAATGAAACTATTTATAATAAAATGCAACGTCTCTCTGTCTATCTATCTGTCTGTCTGTCCGTTAGTGCGCTTATCACTGGAGAACCAATTATCCGATTTACGTGTTTTTGTTTTTTAATTCATACATATGTTCCCTGGCCAGGTTATATAATAATAATACTAATGATCTATATAATATATATAAACTCAACTCCACGGGCCTTACACCCTTAAAGGGGTAGAAAGGCATAAGGATTAAATAAATAATATATATAAAAATGCAACGTCTCTATGTCTGTCTGTCCGTTAGTGTGGTTATATTTCGAGAACCCCTAATTCGATTTACGTTTTATTTTGTCAATTCTTAATTTAGTATTTATCAAAAAAAAATCTATAATATATAAAACGCACACTCTCTCTGTCTGTCCGTTAGTGCGCTTAGCACTCAAGAACTACTTATCCGATTTACGTGTTTTTTTTTTATAAATTACTGTTCTCTGGCCAGGTTATAGGATTTATTTTATTACGTTAGTTAACATAAGGAATAAGCAGTGATGATAATAGTGAACCAAGTCAACGCGAGCGGAGCCGCGGGCACGGCTAGTTCTATCGGCATACTTGATTGATTTAGTGATGAAGTGGTTTGTTTTTAAGACTGTGATGTTTCTTATTGTAAAAAACAGAAGTCTTTAAATAGGAAACTGTAAAATCCAAACGCAGTTGTAAGATTTTATCACAGAAAGGAGAGTTAACAATTTTTCAATGTTGACACAATTTGCTTATTCACGTTTACTGGATCAAACCTAAGGAAAAATGTATTGTATTACACAATTTTATAATTTTCACAGGGCATTAATCGACGAATGAAGCACACTGTCTTTTTTCATCACCTTGTAACCTTTTCTAGTACAACGCTTCTTCTCACGTCACTTTATCGTAACCAGGAAACAGGCTATAGCATTATAAGTATAAATAAGTAGTCACCAACTGGCAATTTTTTAAATACAGTGAAAATGTAGAACTAGGAAGTAGTAGAGTCAAACTCGGGAAAAGTACGATCACCCTGACCGTAGAGGGCTCAATCTAGAATCAATCTAGCGTGAAGGTGATGGTAAATTTCTTTCATTGGTAAAGTGTAATTTACTAAGATTACATTTCGTACGATCAGAGAGTAAACAAGGAGTATTGTGTTGCAGGTATGAATCATTTAAGGGAAGATGTAAGCTTTAAGCCGTCTCACTTTTGTTTGAACCAAAGTTACAGCAGTTCACTCGTCGTTTCTAACAAAAAATGGACTGACCATTTTCGTCAAATTTTTTTCCTGCGGACTTTTCTCTATTTCCTAAATTATAATCAAGCTTAAAAGTATACAATTTCGACACGTTTAAGGAGATAAAGAGAAAATCTACGAAAAGATTGTTTGTGATTCCGATAGAAGCATTTAAGAAAGTATATAAAACTTAAAAAAAATGTTGAAAGAGGTGTAATACAGTGAAGGTAAGAAATAGAGTTAATATTTATTAATTGTCGGTTTTTTTTACATATATATATATATATATATATATATATATATATATATATATATATATATATCTATATATATATATATATATATATATATATATATATATATATATATATATATATATATATATATATATGTATATATATATATATATATATATATATATATATATATATATATATATACATATATATATATATATATATATATATATATAATTATAATGGAAATATACTAAAGTTCCGACGGAGAAAAGAATTCATGTAAAGTGTATTGACGAATTTACCTTTTTTAATGATATTGCTTTAGTATTTGACATTTTTATGACCTTATTAGCTGATTATAAACATTACCATACAAATATTTATTGGCATCTAAAATTTTTGGAAATATCTTTAAAATTAACTCTACCATATAAAATAATTTAGTAATTTTAAATAATTTTTGATTCTGTATAAACCATGACATTCAGTCCTGTAATCTACAAAATCGTGCCAGTTTCCATGCGTCAAATTTTTTTTCCTGCGGACTTTTCTCTATTTCCTAAATTATAATCAAGCTTAAAAGTATACAATTTCGACACGTTTAAGGAGATAAAGAGAAAATCTACGAAAAGATTGTTTGTGATTCCGATAGAAGCATTTAAGAAAGTATATAAAACTTAAAAAAAATGTTGAAAGAGGTGTAATACAGTGAAGGTAAGAAATAGAGTTAATATTTATTAATTGTCGGTTTTTTTTTTATTACATATATATATATATATATATATATATATATATATATATATATATATATATATATATATATATATATATATATCTATATATATATATATATATATATATATATATATATATATATATATATATATATATATATGTATATATATATATATATATATATATATATATATATATATATACATATATATATATATATATATATATATATATATATATATATATATATATATAATTATAATGGAAATATACTAAAGTTCCGACGGAGAAAAGAATTCATGTAAAGTGTATTGACGAATTTACCTTTTTAATGATATTGCTTTAGTATTTGACATTTTTATGACCTTATTAGCTGATTATAAACATTACCATACAAATATTTATTGGCATCTAAAATTTTTGGAAATATCTTTAAAATTAACTCTACCATATAAAATAATTTAGTAATTTTAAATAATTTTTGATTCTGTATAAAAACCATGACATTCAGTCCTGTAATCTACAAAATCGTGCCAGTTTCCATGCAGTACCATAAAAAGACGTTTGCAGTTACTGAATATTATTATAATAATTAATATTACCATAAAAATATTGTCAGACTTTATATAAATAACCCTTGTAAATAAAGCAAACTTTAATTTTCTCTATCTTTGATGGAATCGTCTAGCATATCTTTCTTACCTTAAAGTGGCACACAAATTTTTACATACACTAGATAATTGTTTTACATCGAAAAACTCGATAATCTATTCCAATTCTTCTTTAATCATAAAAATAAACAATGTTCTGTAAAAGTTAACAAATTATCAATCATTTCTGTTTTTAGTGGATATCTGGATATAACAAAAAAAAGCCATGAATACACCATGCTAAATAATATTCAAATACTCGCTTCGTTATCTCCATCGCACTACCCAAGTAACCATACAATACCAACCTACATTGACCTCATACCAAACAAAAACGTACTAAAGTTACCGGATCAGGTAGTACTGGATAAGATATCATCCGACCATCTCCCTTTGTTACAAGAGTGGAAAGTCTCGGTGGTGAGGGGAGTGGCTGGGTAATATGGTCATATGGAGACTGTATAGAGAAATCTTAAAAAACAAAATAGAAATCAATAATAAAATAAACTCAACTGAACAACTAGAAAGAGAAATAAAAAACCTAACAAACGGTCTCCAGTTTGCATAAAGTAAAGTAGGTAAGAGAATAAGTTCTAAACTTAAATAAGACCGGATACCAAAAGACATCATAAACTTAATAAAATTCAAAAACAGAGTTAAAAGCAGGCCGGTGGGAATCGAATTGATAGACTCAGAGTTCGGATGCTATAAAACACAATAAGGATACAAAAAAAACAGATATAAATATGTATAAATATGAGACTTTTTGAGAGGATTGTCCCCACAAGACAATTTCCTTTCGCGTCTGACCAAGAGACTAAAATCTAACAACAAAAAATTCACCTTACTTACAAATACGGTAAAAACAGATCAACAAAAAGCAGACACAATAGCTGATTACTTATTATACCACGAGACTTTCAGAGAATGGAATAAATTATATACTAGTCCTGTGGAAATCAAAAAACTAATACAGAAGTTGCCACATAACAAAGCACCAGTTATTGACAGAGTTGCCACCTTGCTCCTGAAGAACATGCCCAGAAAGGCTGTAGTGCAGTTTACATGTATAATAAACGTAGAGGTGCAACTTCAGCATTTCCCAGAGGAGTGGAAAAAGTCTGTGGTGGTTCCCTTTCTAAAACCTGACAAAAATCCTTGGAGGGTGGACTCCTATAGACCGATTTTGCTTCTCAATGTGCGAAAGTCATGGAGAAGATAATACTCAATAAGTTAAATATTATTTACAAAATAGAAAATAAATTTCAACCAGAGCAATTTGGAATTCCAGACGAGTACAGCACTGTTCTGCTAATCGCAAATGTATTGTGAAATGTATTATATAAAATTAATATTCAACAGAACATCGTTTCGCTTGCCTTGAATATTTAAAAGGCATTTGACAGGGTATGGACTAATGGGTGATTATATAAGCTAATTATACTACACAAACTATCATTGTACATTGTAACACTGTTACACAGTTACCTGGTTAGGAGAGAGTTTAGAGTGAGGGTTGGAGACTCCTTATCACCACCAAAACGTACGAAGGCATGCATCCATAGGGTTCAGTTTTATCACCAAAACTTCTTCTCAAATATTCATCCACTAAAATAGGATTATTTGCATGCATTGATGATGTGAACGTTGCTAGAGTGCACATCTGCAACCATTTAACTAAATTACTCCCATGGCTAAAACTTTGGAAGATCAATCAAAACGACTCTAAATGCAAAGTTATAATTTTAACTAGAAAATTCGCCGACAATAAGATAAACATACCTATTAAAATAAATGGCTCTTAGATGCTATTTAGAAACAAACTAAATTATCTGGCTATCATTATTGATTCAAGATTAAGATTTCACTTGCACGTAAGCCACATACTACAAAGGGCTTTCGTAGCTATGCGCATATAGCCTCTAACTCAACATATGGATCCAAGAAATAAATTGATGATCTACAAATAAATAATAAGACTAATGTATGCGGCAGCAATATGGTGCAGCATATCCGACACACGAATGGAACGACTACAACGCACACAAAACCGCATACTAAGATGCGTTATATCCACTGGGCGATACATAGGAATTAACGAACTACACCAAATGACTAGCATGCAAACTATAAGATAACATATAGTATATCTAATAAATTCTACAAATATAAACCACAAATATCTACTCTAACAAGTAACATCACACAAACTACACAACTAAATGAACTAAAGCATAAACCATTATACTCCAGATTATCAATTTATTTCGAGGATCCATAATCCGAATAAAATTTGACCAATTTACTAAAAATCATAAAAAAATACAGTAGAGTAAATAAAAACACGAACAGTAAAAGAAAAGTATTAGCGGGTAAGCAGGTAACACTAAATTGAACAACTTATTAAGGTAAAATTAGACTTAAATGTAAATACTGTAATTTAAAACTAATTGTTAAGTGTTTAAAGTAAAATAATAGCGAAGCTTATTTTACAGTGAATTTAAAATAATGAGTGTAAATATAAGATAATCATTGCAATATACTGTAAGTAAATAAACAACAAACACTATTTAAAACTTGCCTAATAAGTTAGTTTTATTATAAAATATACATTTTTGTAAATTCAAATATAAAAAACGTACTTAGAATTGTGAAGGTTTTTTGTGTTTTCCAAAATAAAAATGAAATAAAATATAAAATATAATTCTCCATATCGTCTTAATATAAAACTTAACTATCCAGACGTAATCCTAATAATATCTGATATACAGTAAGTAATTTTCTGCTTCGGAGCAGTCTATCATAAAGTAGTAAAGCCATCTTCTAATTTAATATGTCATTTTGAAGCCGTATTGTTTTCTTTCATTTAAAATTTTAGCATGAATTATGTAGACATCTAAGATACTTTATTTTGTTTAGCAGTAAAAAAAAAATTATTGTTGAAATTAAATTAGAATACCAAGGACTATAATTAAATTATGCAAAAAGCTTATCAAGAACATAAGTTTTCACGAGCACAAGCGGTTTTTGGACGGAAGAAAGCAGCTGAAGCCGGCAAATATACAAAAAGATCAATCACTATCAATTCATAGTCCAGATATAACTAAGGGAGTTGATGAATTTATGGCATGTGGTCGAAATGCATTATTCAAAATGTTGGAATAAGCTTTAAACATCACCAGGATAACAACTTGACTGATATTGTAAGCAAATTCTGGCAAAATGACAATTTATTTCACAAACTTTGAATGAAAATTGAGAGCGCGACCTTGCAGATAAATATCAGGAGCCTTTAGAAACAACCCAAACTTTCTGAAATTAATTGCTACTATATAAGGAAAAATTATTATCTTATAAATTACGTTCCGGTAACGCAAGAAATCTACTACTAATATAATATAATAAATTAATATAAATAATTTGTTGGTAAAGATTCCGTGCTGAAGAAAAAATATATATCAAGTATAGAATTTAGTCAGGTACATTATTGAACCCTGTAGGTTCCTTTTCGTGTATCCGTATTAAAAAGTTCATAACATTTGGTATTAAATAAACTGAATTAAATACAAAAAATCTGCCAAGTACAAGTCGAACCTGTACATTTAGTGTTCCGGACGGTGATTGCTTTTAAAATAAAATAAAACCCTTACCTAGTTAAGTTAATTAGGTCCCTGACAAAAGAATGGAAAGTATGCGCAAGTATTAGATCATATATATTTTTGAACAAGTTTTCATTTGACACCCCACTCGATGATCGGGTAAAAAAGAATTTTTTTTACTTCCGATTTCCTCCCCCAAATCTAAACCCTTACATCAAAACTACATAGATCTGGTTGGGCCATCAATTTCTATATTTGTTTCAAATTTTAACTCTATATGACTAATAGTTTCAGAGAAAATCGGGTGTCCCAGATAAACAGACGGACACTGAAGTGATCCCGTAAATGTTCCGTACGGAACACTAAAAAGGTAATTTTACTTGTTCATTCCTATAATCAAATAATCCTATAATAATAAATAAATTTTGAGCCCCCATGACGGACTCTAAGTGCATATATGACATAAGACTAATGCAGTTTATATATAACTTATCCCTATAAAATTAAAAACCTATGTAGATATTATTACTATATCCTTATAATCCAAATATAAAACAATGATAATTTCTGCTTTCGATCATGCAAGGTAATTAGATGGAAAATAGTATCATTTTTATAGATTTTCTTCAATAACATACTAAAATAATGAAACCATTATTTTGTAAATCCTAATATTTTGATTAAATTTTTATAACTGTATCCATTTTCTCCTAAATTTAGCATTCTATTCATCTTACATCTAATATGCGGTTATGTTCCAATAATATGTCAAATGTGAAAATTTTAATTCCTAATAATCACTTACAATAAATAAGACGACCTAACAGATCTTGATCAAATTTTGTTCTTTGGTAGTATTTTCAGAATAGTAATTACTAAAGGGACTGAAATGAGTTGATAGCTTAATTATTCCTTAATTAATGTTCCATACGGAACACTTATAAGATCACTTCGGTGTCTGTCCGTCTGTTTGTCACGCCTGATTTTCTCCGAAACTATTTTACATAGAAAGTTAAAATTTGGTACTAATGTAGGAATTAATGGCCTCATCACAG
This sequence comes from Pachyrhynchus sulphureomaculatus, assembly GCA_019049505.1. Classification (NCBI taxonomy): domain Eukaryota; kingdom Metazoa; phylum Arthropoda; class Insecta; order Coleoptera; family Curculionidae; genus Pachyrhynchus; species Pachyrhynchus sulphureomaculatus. The sequence continues at coordinate 54,354,863 of CM032448.1, forward strand.
CCGTATAGTTTTGAAAATTAAATTTTGACTTAAGAGTTTTGGAGGTGAAATAGGAAGTGGAAAAAAAAATTTTTACCAAGTCATTGAGTAGGGTATTAAATAAAAGTTTGTAAAAACACGAGTTCAAGAATATATTTAATGTAATACTTGCGCCAATTTTCTTTGTATTATATTTAAAAAATCGAGAAATATCGCTGTCCCCTCCCTTATCTCAAAAAGTACTGATCAAAAAATTTTGATCAGTACTTTTATATTCTCCTCGGGGTGTAGATTGAACGAAAGTTATTACGAGGCCTTATCTTTAATAATTTATTTGTTGAAAAGTCATTAGGGGTATATTTTCTGAAGTCATTGATAATTTTATACCTCCATAACAAAATTTTTATTTTAAAAGCAATGAACGTACGGACTGCGCAATTCCAACTTGCACTTGACCGGTTATTTTTTACATTAAATAGCTAAGACAAATCATGTGTGAAATATATAGAATTTTCCATTTTTATAGCTAAAAAAGGAAAATAAAAATTGGTAAATTTATTTAACTTATTTATTACAACCGCGAATACAAATTCTAAAGCAAATACTGAATTTGATTTTTTGGGTTAAAAATAACTTAACCGAAAATATACAACCCGATATATTAACTAACAAGTACTTTAGGGTTAGATATTCATCAGACAATTCAAAAATTAAGCGGCGAAAGGATATTAAAGATAATTAGGACTAAACACGGTAATTTTTACAGCATCGAAATTGATAAAATTGAAGAACAGTAGTTTACTACGTCTTTTATACCTATTTAAAAGGGTCGATTACCTATATCTGGTAACCGTCACATTGTAAGAGGAGTAAAGGGTCGCGGAACCACCTCACAAGGTGGTTTAGGGGGTGTGCCAGCCACTCCAGCTGGAGAACCACCACATAACTAGAGCATTCTAGGGCACTTTTAAGATGACGCAGACTGCTTCATTATCCATAAGGCGGATTCCTCCCTGTAAAGAAATCTGGATTTAATTTGCTAATGGGACAATGTCAAAACTTACTAAAAAAAAATTTCTGGAATAAATTTTGTTCAATTTTAGGCAAAAACAGGAACATATAAATGAATTATACTATACGATATTTTAAAACAGCCAGTAAGTTAAAAATATTCCCAAAATGATTAGTAGAGTAATTAAGATACTACTATAGTACAACATAATAATAAAAAACATTTTAAAGAAATATTTTGTGTTCTCATTTTTTTAGCAGGCAAATTTGTTGATCGGCTCATATACTGCTTGTGACAACCTTAATGGATCGAGGACTTTAATTTTTGTAAATTGTTTCTTTTAGCATAAAAGAAGGTTTATTACATACATAATAATCCTGCTTCTTGCTGCGCGATGAATGATTACGTTTCGATCAATTTAACTTTACATATTTACAAAACATTTTCTGTAATCAATAAACTCAAAATTTTTATATTATAAAATATTATATAAATCAAGATCTTAGTGGAAATTTGGTGTGTTTCAACAGAAATTTAAAAAATAAATTTTGGGGTGATCTTTCTAACCATACTGGAGTTTTCTTTAGTAATTTTTAAACTTCTTAGAGCAAAGAAGTAAAATTAGCCTACGATAATATAGTGAAAGCTACTCTCTCACCGCTTCAAAACCCTTTAATACTATTTCTTTGGTTAAAATTAACTACTCTTAAAATTAGCATCTTTTTTAACTGAAAGAAGGAAAAAAATCGGTTTACTTAATTTTTTGAGCCACTTCATCAGTTTCGTTTAAGTCTTCTACTAGTGCAGTAAAAAAAACATTTGAAATTGCATAGTTTAGATACAGTAATATTATGACTTCATTCCCTCTGGGAGTACTATCCTGAGTTTTGGATCTCGAAAAACTTGTACTTTTTTGTTTATAAACAACTGAAGTTTTCAAAACGTGTTTTTTTGAGCTTAAAATGCGAATAACTCCGGTTATATATGTTGGCAATAAAACTGCTTAATTACTTTGTTAACTGTTACTAAATATATTTGTAAAGATTTTACAATTGCGTTATCGCGATTTCGTAGTACAACTACAGTGTCAAACGCTTAACTAAGACTAAAACAGATTTTTGGTATTTTATGTTTATATGATGAACAGATGTGGGTCTATTATGGTTAAAACAGTTGGAACAGAACCGAATTTGCTACGTCTAATTGACTATTCAGTAAATTTATATTATGGTCCTTGGAATGTCTGTAAATTTCTATGGATTCTAAGAAATTGAGTTTTGACCTTTTAGGTGCCGTATGGAGTATTTGTAAACAATTGATATTGGGAAAAGTATAACCTGTTTCTAAGAAATGTTTAGCAAAGTGTGATTTTTCATTTTTTAGCCTATAAGAGGCATTGTGTTCTGCGAATCTTGTTTTGAAATTACAAATATATTTAGTGACAGTTAACAAAGTAATTAAGTAGTTTTATTGTTAAAATGTACCGTAACGGACCAATCAATCAACTCTTTATATATGTTGGATCGAGACAAAATAGCCGGTCAAGTGGAAGTTGAACTTGCACAATTAGTGTTCCGTATGTTGATTGCTTTTAAAACAAAAATGTTACAGAGATATAAAATGATCAATGACTTCACGAAACACGCCCCAAATGAATTTTCAACAAAGTTTGTTTCCCATCTTTACTGAAAACTGACGACTTTGAAATTTTTTTTTTTTTTTATATACCAGATGAATTATGAAAGGTAATGAACTCGTGATAATTTTTGTTCAAACTACAACCCGTGGAGAATATTTCAGAATTGTTTCGAAATTTTTTGATCAGTACTTTTTCGCGATTTTTTAAAAATAATACAAAGGAAAGTGTGTGCAAGTATTATATTATATATATTTTTTTTACTCGTATTTTCACAAGCTTTCATTTGACACCACACTCGATGACCTAGTAAATTTTTTTTTTCACTTCCGATTTCACCCCCAAAATTAAACCCTTAAGTCAAAATTAAAGTTTCAAAACTACACGGCTCTGATCAGGCCATCAATTCCTATATTAGATTAGTATCAAATTTCAACTTTCCATGTGAAATAGTTTCGGAGAAATTCGGATGTGACAGACGGATAGAGGGCAGACACCAAAGCGTTCCGTACGGAACACTAAAAATACCACTCTTCGTAATGAAATTTCCAACAAATACCCATTAGCTTTAAGTCGCTCAAAAGTGTACGTAACCTACAAAATTGCAAAAACCGACAAAAAACTGTTTTTTTTTTCATTTTATTATACAAGCCGGCTTGAAACTTTCAGAAAGTATGCCTTTTACTGTAGCAAAAAATACCCCGAAATTTTGGTTTAAAAATATTGAACCCAGTGGGCACAATTGAATTTCTTATTTAAAATTTGAATTTCCCTCCATTTTATGCCATTTGGTCCAAAATGGATCTTTTTTTTTCAAAATTTAGGTCTTGACGCCAACTTTCCAATGCCATTAAAAAAAAAAATGTTGTGTCATTTTAACCGTTTTTTTTTTACATTTGTTTATTAGTCAAATAAGAACAAATGCATTTTTTTACGGTCATTTTGAAAAAAAAAAAAAAATGAAAAATTTTTATCACACAAAAAAAAATTATTTTTGTTAACAATTTTTTTTTCAAAATCTCAATTGTTATTTGATTAATAAACAAATGTAAAAAAAAAAAACGGTTAATATAACTCTAAAAAAATTTGTTTAATGGCACCGGAAGGCTGACGTCGAGACCTAAATTTTGAAAAAAAAAAATCCATTTTGGACTAAATGGCATAAAATAGCGGTAAATTCAGATTTTAACTAACAAATTCAATTGTGTCCACTGGATTGAATATTTTTTGTACCAAAACTTCGGAGTATTTTTGCTATAAGAAAAGGAATATTTTCCGAGAGTTTCAAGCCGATCGGCTCACTTAGTCGACCTGTACAATAAAATGAAAAAAAAAAAGATTTGTTCCTGTTTTTTCAATTTTGTAGGTTATGTACACTTTTGAGCGATTTAGAGCCAAGGGAAATTTGTTGAAAATTTCTTTACAAAGAGTTTAGTTTTTGGGTTGTCTCGATCCGACTGATATAGCAGGAGTTATTCACTTTTTAAGCTCAAAAAAACGCATTTTGAAAAAAAAGGCACAAGTTTTTCGAGGTTCAAAACTCAGAACAATACTCCTGGTGATACCTCAGAGAGTATAAAATCATAATATTGCTGTATTTAAACTATACCTATCTTATCATTATTTTGACCTTTTTTTTACTGCACTCTACGTACTATCTGTATTAAAATCAGAAATAATGGACAAGCAACATCATTTTTATATTCCTCAATTCTGAAAACGTTGAACATTACCTATTCGGAGAAATACTTTTCTATTTCCTTTACTCACTTTTCCGACCCATCGTATATCTAAGTATTGTTCTTAAAATTCTTTCATTGTGTCAACCAGAAACCATCAAAAAATACTATAATACTATTAAAGCTCTAAACAAATATTGATTTATGCACCCTATCCATAATGGACATAGTTTCAAAAACTATTTGTTTCTTTTTGAGTTTAAGTAGATGATGTATGCTAAAATTAAAACAGATGTACACCATTTCGTTCGAGAGTTAAAATATTCAGAGACAAACACACCAATAGACCGTCGAAAAACATGTTTTTCATGATCTACTTACACTGAATCGTGACAACATGTAAAAATTCTGAATAGCAGTTTAATGAATCTAATATGTTCGTTAGCAACTAAATTAAAAATAAGTCACAATAATAATGTCGTAACTTATCCTAGAATTACCAAGACAAGTGAAATTATACTTTAATTTTATTACCGGTAGTAAAATGTTATTAAACTCAAATTATAACTTTGTACACAGGCGAGCTCTTAAAACTTTAGTTAGTTATTTTCGCTTAAACTCCAAATATCGACACTAATACTAAAGTATATAAAACTTTCGTGATAAGAAAAAACTTTAATACTTTAGAATAAGGCAAGTGCTCTAGTTTACTTTCCCCCCGAGTAGATTTAAATAAAAAGTATCGATCTCTTTCAAAGACAGTTGCAAATGAAACTGTAGATTCGTTTAGTCGGTCCAGAGTTTAAGTAGGGTACAACCAGAACCTAATAGATTTTTTCCAGTAGTATCTAGTTTGTTGCATGACCTGTCGTAACTTAACTATCCTTAATTATTATCAATTAAATGAGACATTATAGCATGTGTGCTTACCTGATTTTCGTATGTCAAATCTTATATCAAAAAAAGTGAGTACCAGTTATTTGAAACACTGCTGATTGTATTTTTGTTTAGAAAGTTTTGAACGCCGTCTACTAAAGACTATATACTGATTTAAGCTTGTTCTAAGGACAGAAAATGCCTGGTTCTATGTTATTATCAGCTAGGCAAAAAAATTAGTAGACTATGAATCGAGCCCGATATATTGAAAAATATATACAAAGGGAATCTCGGGTATTGCTGAGAATATTGGTATTAAAAAATGATGCACAAAACAAAATGAAAGACAAATGGAAATATAAATTATATGTATATATATATATATATATATATATATATATATATATATATATATATATGTATATATATATATATATATATATATATATATATATATATATATATATATATATGTATGTATGTATATATATATATATATATATATATATATATATATATATATATATGTATATATGTATATATGTATATATATATATATATATATATATATATATATATATATATATATATATATATATATATATACATATACATATATATATATATATATATATATATATATATATATATATATATATATATACATATACATATATATATATATATATATATATATATATATATATATATATATATATATATATAAATATATTGGGTAATGGGTAGGTAGTTCCCTACGATCCAGGTAGAGAACAAACCTATTTCAGGGTCTTAGCACTCCTTCCCACGTAAGCTCCCAACCCAAGTTCCAACCTACTTTTTTATTCTATATTAATCCTAAAAACCCCACACCAACACGCACTGGCCAGCGCGGTGTGATAAATGGCTAAATACCCCCTAAATGAATGACAGACACAAATGAAAGGCCCCGAGTTCCTAGCGGTTCAAAAACCCCCATCCAAGGCAGCGGAAGGAATTGGGAACGGACCAGCGGTGCAAAGAATAACCACGCTATGGTAGGCCGCTATACAAGATTTTAATCTGGCTGCATATCAAGTACAAGCTCTGTCAACGGAAGAGGAACTGGAGACGGCACTAAATGGTTTCAGATGGGTTGTCTTAGGACTGTCAGAGGTGAAAAGAAGATGCGATGTTTGCTTGCATCTAAGAACTGAAAACATTTTGTATTATAAGGGATCTGAGGATGTGTGTTGGGGAGGCGTGGGATTTCTGATAAATAACGACATCAAAAAGAATATATGAGATTTCGTAGCGATATCTGATTGCTATTAGGTTTCAAATAAATTCTAAAAATTTTCTCAAATTGTACAGCTTTACGCGCTGACAACATCATGCGAGAATGAAAGTGACGAATAATTCTGTGACGACATATAGAAGGCAATACAAACCTCTCCAACTAAGTATACACTCTTGATAGGCGATTTCGATGCCAAGCTTGGATCAAAAGAAACAGGAGATAGTTATACTGGATCCTTTGGCTTAGGAGTCCGAAATGATCGGGGTGGTATGGTCGTAAACTTTACGCACTCACGAAATCTTAATGCCATGAACACGTTCTTTACAAAAAGCCCGGGAGAACGTGAACATGGAGAAGCTCAGATGGCCGAACATAAAACGAATATTATTTTATTATATCTAACACCGGTAGCGACCATCGAATGGTAAGGCTCAAATAAATGTCCACCTAAGGAAATCTCGCTATAACATGGTTAGAAAATCCTCAGATCCACATGAAAAATGCCAAGTCTTACAAATGAACAAAGATGCCTACATGGAGAAGATTAATGCAGCTCTCCAAAACGTCACAACTGCATCGGTAAACTACAGTAACCGGACACCAGAATAATGATAGATACAACTAACGACTTAATAAAATATCAGCCGTCACATAATCCACAGAAGAAACTAAGTCCACATACAGTACAGCTTATGGAAGAAAGGCGACTACTACGTAAGAATAACACAAAGAAGAATGATATTAAGAGGATACAGATAGAAATAAAAAAGCAATATAAGAAAGCTACCAGAAGCTGCAATACATAACAGATATAAAATACCATAGAAGAAAACAGCAATCGACGTGTGTTACGTAAAAAGTTATCACAAGGTACAAAACAACTAACAAAACTCAGAACAGACACTAGTGAAGAAATTACATACAAACTATACACTTCCGAGATTCCTGAGCCGGATTCGTAATGTACCAGAACTGTTGTCTAAAACGTGGGTTCAAAGGAAACACCGATTATAACAACTCAAGAAATTATACACGCACTATAAAAAAATGAAAAACAGAAAGTCTCTAGGTGAAGATGGAATTACAAGCGAGATGATATTGCACGCAGGAAGAGAACTACACAAGACACTCGCCAAATTGTTTACCAAATGCCTCGAAGATGCAGATATACTCGTCACTGTTATTCTACATAAAAAAAGGCGAAGCTATTTGATTGGAGAACTATAGACCGATCAGCTTCCTCTTCCAATTGTATAAGTTATTTACAAAAATTATCTGCAACAGAATCACTAGGAAGTTAGATTAATACCTTCTCCGGGAACAGGCTTGTTTTCGAGCTGGATTTAGCACAATCGATCACATACATTCAATTAAAACACTAATCGAAAAATGCACCGAATATCAGAGAGCCCCTGTAGTGGTATTTACAGACTTCCAGAGAGCCTTTGAGACTCTGGAGATTTGGGAAACCCTTAACGCACTTACAGACTGCAGAATTGAAAGACTCTTGTTATCATCACTATCAGTCCGGTATTTTATAGCGTTCTTTCGCTTTCCGGTTCCCAGTTTCCATCCTTTTCAATCTCCCCAAACTCCGGGTCTTAGATTTCCCTCTGACATTGCCCCCGTTTACTTGGTACCCACTTTAGAACCACCTTTGGTATTCAGTTTTCTTCTATTCTTTTCAGCAATAATCGTGGTTTTTTATTTTCATTACATCCCTTATTCTTTAATTTTTAATCTTCTCGAGTAATCCATTTCGAATGCCATTAGTTTCTGTTAGAATTGTTTCGTCAGTTGCCAAGTTTCACAACCGTATAATACGATTCTCTTAAATATTATTAATGCTTTCTCTGTGATGTTGTGTTCTTCGACCACAGAACAAAGTTTAGGTGTCTTCTATCGTCTTTAAACTTTAAATTTTATTTCTCGTTATTTTACATGGTTGACTGTAAAATTTCTGCTATCCAGAACAAACTTTCAAAAGTGATTACATACGGTAATATATCTTAATTTAACCGTTTTAACCCTTAAAAATGGTAAAAATGACTAAGAAAAACCATTTAATTTATTTCCTGATCATTTCTGCAACATTTTGTTCAATCGAACTCAAAATATTAAACTGAGCGTATTAAATAAGCTTAATTTAATCATTTTAACTCTTAAAAACTCGATAAAAATGGTTACCAAAAGACATTACTCGTTATTTCTTTTTATTTTAGGTAATTTCATGTATCATTTTTGCGAATCAAAGTTAAAATCTTATGGTACTGAAATAAAATAACAAAAAATTAATATTTATTCAATAATTATAACCCTTCAAAGTTAAAAGTCATTATTCATTTTTAGTGGTTTAATGGTTAAAATAGTTAATTGAATGTTAAATTTACTACTTAAGAGACAAAATATTTCAATAAAGGTTAATTTTTCTTTATTTTATTAAAAGCCTCTGAGATTTTGAGCTTACATGACCAAAACTGATAAGAATTTCACAAATAATGAAGAAAATACTCACAGGAGTTAAAAATGGTTAAATGTTTGACTGTGCGAATACCTTTCAAATTACACCTTCTGCTTCATCGGAAAATGCTTTGAATATTGCTTTTTTCAGCCTTATAGCCTATAGTGTGACGGAGAGCATCAGAAGCTACTCAACTATAAAGCTTAAAACTAAACGGAATGGGGAGTATGGTGCTGAAACGATTATCGTAAGGCTCGAATTCAATAATACTGTTTGACAAATTTACCCTTCACTTGAGCCAAATTGACTAGTTTATACTAGATAATGCCATTCTGATCAAAAAACTACTGAGGTCCTCTTGATCAACAGCCACTGGTGGATTACGTTAATATCGATCACTTCTTCGGCTGAAGAAACTACTTCTTGCAGAAACTAGGTTACCATATTTTCTTACCCTTATTAACTTTAAAATTTTTCTAATATGATAAATTTACTAATACGTTATTACAAAATTCTTCAATGGATTGATGGCATAGCTGCAAACATTTTCAAGACAAAAATTGATGGTTTCGAATCGTGGCCTCTACTTAACTTTTTTAATTATATTAAAATACGTCAATAGCTATCAAATATGTCAAACAATATGTCAAACACGTACACCAGTTATGAAAGGGACGGGAATGTGTGAAATACTGGATAATACAAGTTGTCGAGTACCTAATGTAGAATATCTCCGGGGAATTCAGCGGATATCACCTGATCATGACACCCAATACTTGCGCTAATACACCTGCAATAATCACTGGATTATATCATCTTGTGTTTGTGCAGATCGTGACTTTTGGAAGTGGTTCAAAATATGGCCCGAAAATTGCAGAATCTAGGCCCTATGCTTTCTCTTATGAGATTTTGCGACCGAATATACATAGCCTTATCTACTTACAGTGATTCAAGACTAACAGGAACCAATTTTCCCACATACATGTTGCTCCTCTAAATGACCATAGTAGTCGATGCACTTTATCCCCACAACATCCAGCCGTCCATCCAACATGTTGCTCCTGTAGGGCTTTCCTTATTTCCCTGAATATATAAAAAAAGAAATAACTAATCTATAAATGGTGTAATTTTCTATGTGTGAATGTTTAAAGTATTTAATTTTAATTTTAACATGGGCAGCTCTTAGTGTAGCATAGTAGAAATGCCACAGAACAAAGTACAAAAATGTGTCAAAACGTAATCTAACTAAAACTTTTAATACCTGACAGGATAAACAAAAAATTAATTTAGGCTTTTTTTATTTATAGACGATATAGTTATAAAAATATGTAATAAATATAAAATTCAAAAAAATCATTTAATAGATACATATTAAGAGTCGCAATTTTAACAGGAAATAATTCACAAGGTATGTTAATGAGACTGTCTGACATTCAAATTTGCGTCGGAAATTCTACTAAGTAAACTATTTATGAGGAAAGTGATAGTTATTTTAGCGTTATGTATAAAAAAGCTGTGTCGTGTGTCGTTATGTATGTTATGCATGTGGTCAACAATCATAGCTTATATATCCTGTAGCTATTATTTTTTTCCACTTGCCTTTTTATTGTGTGATTTGTGAACCTTGACAAGAAGCTTTGTATCATGTCAAATATATAATCTAAACGGAAAAATTTATTTATTTTTAATATAGTTCGTTGCTAGAAGAGAAAATGTTAAAAAAAATGTGCTTATTATTTTAAGATGTAGATTAATAAACACTAGAATCAAACTAAGGCATCCCGATATTCTTCATGTAAACAGTAACTAATAAGACCTTATAGGAAATGTTATACGCAAGAAGAGACAAACCGATGGAGCATATTCGACGAGATGCTTGTTGGTGTAGGGTGGTAGCAGATAAGTATAATTAAATCTAAAGTCAGATGTGCGGAGTAAATAACAACATATATGTATATATATATATATATATATATATATATATATATATATATATATATATATATATATATATTTTAGTAAATGTTCTCGACCGTTAAAAATTTGTAAGAAAGTGTAGAGATTTCGGGAAAGCGGTCTTGAATAAAATACTTATTTGTTGTTAAAGAAAAACTCTATATTTCGCTGATATTTTTTCAGCTTCATCTGGAGTTAAAAACTAAAAAATGACAAAGCAGTCTTTTGGTAAGTTTATCATATTACAAAACGGAAAAACTCACCAACCAAAGTATTCCTCCATTGGAAGAGGTATCACAAAAAAAATACATTCAATTTAAATATATATAACTAACAGAACAACGAACAGACAAGACGAAACAACATACTGTGGCTCTGGCTGCAATGACACTGTTGTTATTTATTGTGTTTATTTCTTCAGAAATCTGAACAGTGGTTCAGTATAGAAAATGTTATTTTGTACATTGTTAGTAAATAGGATATGACTATTAATTGTATGATGTTAAGTTATTTAAAATATTACAGTATATATTAGTCAAATTGTTGGTGTCTAACTTATAATTTATGGAATGTGTTTCTTTGTTAATGTGACACATCTCAAGGAACAAGCGTTTTTTGTGATTGTTTTCTTGTTCCAGAATCTTTACATTCTTAAAATCCAATTGGTGTCCCGTTGATATATGATGGTTCGTTGCAGCACAAGAGTTCTTTCCTATTAAGCAATCACTCCTGTGCTGTGTTACTCTCTGCTTGAGCCATTGAGATGTTTGTCCAATGTAGACACCATTACAATCTAGACAGGATATCTTGTATACTATATTGTTGTTATAAAAAAGAGGAGTTTTTTGTTTAACTTTACTGAACAGGGTCCAATTACTCAGGGTATTATATTTTGCAATACTTAGGTGAGGAACTTTTTTAAAAATTTTTACTATTTTGTTAGTTAATTCGGGTATAAATGGTAGTTTGATATATTTAGGTTCGTGACTGTTGTCATCTAAGGGCCCATCGTAAATATTGGAGTTGTAAATAATCCTTTTTAGAATGTGTTTTGGAAATCCGTTATTGAGAAAGATATTAAAAAGTTTTTTTAAGTTTGTGTGTAAAAAGCTTTCGTCACTGATGTGAGTTATTCTGTTTCTCATAGCTGTAACTGTATTAAATTTTTGGTTAGAGGGATGGTTGGAAAAGAAGTTGATAAATCTGTTAGATGCCGAGGGTTTTTGGAACCAGTCTAAAATGATTTTATTATCTGAATTTCTTATAACTTTTGTGTCTAGAAAAGGTACACTGTGATCTTTTTCAGTTTCCACTGTAAATTGTAGTTTATTATGAAAAGAGTTAAAAATGTCCAAAAATTACTTGAGTGCAGTTAGCAGGTACGGAACATATAATATCATCTACATATTTGTACATAAAAGGGATTCCAAACGGTAACTTCGGTAACACACAGTCAAGCAAATGGTCTAAAACTATGGTGGCTAAGATTGGGCTAATAGGTGAGCCCATCGGTGTACCAAATATTTGACTATAAAATTTATCATTGAATCCGAAATAAGTGTTTTTAAAGATAAATGTGATTAATTTTAAAAAATTGTTTTTTGATAAACTAGTATGTATCTTTATAAGATCCCACTTATTGCCCAAGATTTCAATTACCAATTCAAGTGGTATGTTCGTAAACAACGATATTACATCCAATGAGAGCAACACATAATCTGTTGGTACTTGCAAACCATTGACTGCATTTACAAAGGAAAATATATCTTTAATATTATAGTCAGTAGTATTTCCAAGTGAGGTACTCAGAATATCTGATAGATACTTCGATAATTCATATGTGGTAGCGTTCACCGAACTAACAATAGGTCTTAATGGAATGTCTGTTTTGTGTATTTTAGGTAGACAGTATAACCTTGGGAAATTTGAATTATAAATAGTAAGTTTCTTGGCATCCTGTTCAGTTATTTCTCCATTTTGTTTAAGACTTTTTATTAGAAGATTAAAATTTGTTTGCACTGTAGTGGTGGGGTCCCGATTTAATTGAATGTAAGTTGATGTGTCACGTAAAAGCGTTTCAGTTTTGTTCATATATTCGGCCTTATCCATCACAACAGTGCATCCACCCTTATCTGCTTGCAATACATAGATTTCGGAATGGCCTTTCAAAAAATTTTTAGTTTTATTAAATAGCGAATTCAGATATGATAATTTATTATTTTTTGTACATTGCAAGTAATTAGTAACTACATTGGCTGTTTGGGCTCTTAATATATCTCTCTGTTCATTCGGTGTTTGATCTATGATATTTTCAACATCTGCCAAGAAATGGGCCACCTTAAAGTCACTACGTTGAGTTGGGACACTAAACTTAGGACCGAGAGATAGAAAGTCAGAAATCTCTTTTGGAATAACTGTATTAGAGATATTCTTAAACCAACTTTGATTATTTAGAAATAAACCGAAATTAGTTGATGTTTTTTTTGGACAACTTGTTATATTTGTTAATATTTTTTTGTTTTATTTTCTTAAACAACTTGTCATAATTATGTTGTAACGTATTATGATATTGGATAAATACGTCTTCGGGAATGAGGTTTTTTAATTGATTTTGCAATGAACCAATAACTCGCCGTGTCCCCGAGATAGTGTCACACGTTATCCTTATTTCTAAGGACAAAACCTTAAAGCTAAGATTACAGACAAACCTATCTATTATATTAATTATATTGTTATTATGTCTGCTTTTTACTGGAAATAATAACAATATAATTAATATAATAGATAGGTTTGTCTGTAATCTTAGCTTTAAGGTTTTGTCCTTAGAAATAAGGATAACGTGTGACACTATCTCGGGGACACGGCGAGTTATTGGTTCATTGCAAAATCAATTAAAAAACCTCATTCCCGAAGACGTATTTATCCAATATCATAATACGTTACAACATAATTATGACAAGTTGTTTAAGAAAATAAAACAAAAAAATATTAACAAATATAACAAGTTGTCCAAAAAAACATCAACTAATTTCGGTTTATTTCTAAATAATCAAAGTTGGTTTAAGAATATCTCTAATACAGTTATTCCAAAAGAGATTTCTGACTTTCTATCTCTCGGTCCTAAGTTTAGTGTCCCAACTCAACGTAGTGACTTTAAGGTGGCCCATTTCTTGGCAGATGTTGAAAATATCATAGATCAAACACCGAATGAACAGAGAGATATATTAAGAGCCCAAACAGCCAATGTGGTTACTAATTACTTGCAATGTACAAAAAATAATAAATTATCATATCTGAATTCGCTATTTAATAAAACTAAAAATTTTTTGAAAGGCCATTCCGAAATCTATGTATTGCAAGCAGATAAGGGTGGATGCACTGTTGTGATGGATAAGGCCGAATATATGAACAAAACTGAAACGCTTTTACGTGACACATCAACTTACATTCAATTAAATCGGGACCCCACCACTACAGTGCAAACAAATTTTAATCTTCTAATAAATAGTCTTAAACAAAATGGAGAAAATAACTGAACAGGATGCCAAGAAACTTACTATTTATAATTCAAATTTCCCAAGGTTATACTGTCTACCTAAAATACACAAAACAGACATTCCATTAAGACCTATTGTTAGTTCGGTGAACGCTACCACATATGAATTATCGAAGTATCTATCAGATATTCTGAGTACCTCACTTGGAAATACTACTGACTATAATATTAAAGATACATTTTCCTTTGTAAATGCAGTCAATGGTTTGCAAGTACCAACAGATTATGTGTTTGCTCTCATTGGATGTAATATCGTTGTTTACGAACATACCACTTGAATTGGTAATTGAAATCTTGGGCAATAAGTGGGATCTTATAAAGATACATACTAGTTTATCAAAAAACAATTTTTTAAAATTAATCACATTTATCTTTAAAAACACTTATTCGGATTCAATGATAAATTTTATAGTCAAAATATTTGGTACACCGATGGGCTCACCTATTAGTCCAATCTTAGCCACCATAGTTTTAGACCATTTGCTTGACTGTGTGTTACCGAAGTTACCGTTTGGAATCCCTTTTATGTACAAATATGTGGATGATATTATATGTTCCGTACCTGCTAACTGCACTCAAGTAATTTTGGACATTTTTAACTCTTTTCATAATAAACTACAATTTACAGTGGAAACTGAAAAAGATCACAGTGTACCTTTTCTAGACACAAAAGTTATAAGAAATTCAGATAATAAAATCATTTTAGACTGGTTCCAAAAACCCTCGGCATCTAACAGATTTATCAACTTCTTTTCCAACCATCCCTCTAACCAAAAATTTAATACAGTTACAGCTATGAGAAACAGAATAACTCACATCAGTGACGAAAGCTTTTTACACACAAACTTAAAAAAACTTTTTAATATCTTTCTCAATAACGGATTTCCAAAACACATTCTAAAAAGGATTATTTACAACTCCAATATTTACGATGGGCCCTTAGATGACAACAGTCACGAACCTAAATATATCAAACTACCATTTATACCCGAATTAACTAACAAAATAGTAAAAATTTTTAAAAAAGTTCCTCACCTAAGTATTGCAAAATATAATACCCTGAGTAATTGGACCCTGTTCAGTAAAGTTAAACAAAAAACTCCTCTTTTTTATAACAACAATATAGTATACAAGATATCCTGTCTAGATTGTAATGGTGTCTACATTGGACAAACATCTCAATGGCTCAAGCAGAGAGTAACACAGCACAGGAGTGATTGCTTAATAGGAAAGAACTCTTGTGCTGCAACGAACCATCATATATCAACGGGACACCAATTGGATTTTAAGAATGTAAAGATTCTGGAACAAGAAAACAATCACAAAAAACGCTTGTTCCTTGAGATGTGTCACATTAACAAAGAAACACATTCCATAAATTATAAGTTAGACACCAACAATTTGACTAATATATACTGTAATATTTTAAATAACTTAACATCATACAATTAATAGTCATATCCTATTTACTAACAATGTACAAACTAACATTTTCTATACTGAACCACTGTTCAGATTTCTGAAGAAATAAACACAATAAATAACAACAGTGTCATTGCAGCCAGAGCCACAGTATGTTGTTTCGTCTTGTCTGTTCGTTGTTCTGTTAGTTATATATATTTAAATTGAATGTATTTTTTTGTGATACCTCTTCCAATGGAGGAATACTTTGGTTGGTGAGTTTTTCCCGTTTTGTAATATGATAAACTTACCAAAAGACTGCTTTGTCATTTTTTAGTTTTTAACTCCAGATGAAGCTGAAAAAATATCAGCGAAATATAGAGTTTTTCTTTAACAACAAATAAGTATTTTATTCAAGACCGCTTTCCCGAAATCTCTACACGTTCTTATATATATATATATATATATATATATATATATATATATATATATATATATATATATATATATATATATATATATGCATGCAACATATATGTTATATATTATGCCAATGGAAAAAAAATTAAAAGAGCATATTAGTGGATATACCTAATCTGAGAAATGTTAGTTAAAAAAGGTTTAGATAAAAATCAGCATCAACTACTAAAAGTGAACAAAAATTAAAAATTTTATAAACAAACATATTTCAGAAATAACTTATTATTCTCCTGTTTGTCTGTCGATCTTGACACGCATCTCACCGTATGACCACTCATCAGCCGAGCTAGGATCTATAAACAAGAGAATATCTTAGTTCCTGTCGTTTTGGATAACTTGATACATAGAAGTAAGCAGTCAACAAAGTGTCAACCGGTAATAAATTACATTTCTCTTGTTTAGAAATCTAAAGGCTAGTATTGTAGACACCTCACGCTTCGACAGCTGTGTTCTTGGAAAATTTTCACTATAGACAGAGATAATCTTATAAGAACCATTAAAGAATATACTTATTTTTGTGCAATACTATTGGTCATTTTTATTAAGTCTTGGTGAAATCATAAATATTTTTTCTGAATTGCATGGCATCATAATTTTAATATTAAATCTAAAGTCAGATGTGCGAATTGGTGCTATTGTTAATTTTAATCGCTAATTGCCTAATGTCACCAGTTTTAAAGTACATTAGGCAGTTTATGTTTTGTATGCCTTCAGGTAACTACCAACAACAGCCACATGAAACTGTCATTACATTACTAAGTTCCAAAGGAATACCCACCGAACAAATATAGAACTTCTTCTGTTTACCAAATATATATAAAAAAACTGAAAGTAAACTGTTTTGTCTTTTTAAAACAGAATATTGTATCTGATTGAACATAAAATTTAATTTGGTTGCTATGCTAAATCTTTTATTTTTTATAGGTAATTCTATCAGTGTCCATTACAATTTATTCTACACAACTTAATTTTGTTTAGCCTATGTTCGCCACCTAAACACGTCAATCCTATCAAACTGGTATATCCCAGATCATGTGCAGTCATATTACATCTTCTTTTCTATGATATTCAACATATTGTCCTCCGTTCATTTATCGTTTTTTATTTGATACTCTCTATCCGACATATATTTAACATCGAAAAACAACAGAACCTTTTATCTCTTACCATGATGTTACGCTAGTAATGCAGTAAGTACTGTAAGTTTTGTTTTCTCATAAAATTTACTCTAGTTTAACTTGATTTTTATATGTATTTGTCATATCGCACGTAAAAGTATATAGACCAAAGGACGCTGTGATAATATGTTAACAATATAATTCTAAGAGTACTCAGAATACTGCTAATTATATATATATATATATATATATATATATATTATATATATATATATATATATATATATATATATATAAGTATATATATATATATATATATATATATATATATATATATATATATATATACATATATACATATATATATATATATATATATATATATATATATATATATATATATATATATATATATATACTTAAGGGGTTCGTTTTGGGAGGGTGAAATCGGAAGTGAAAAAAAAAAATTTTTACTAGATCATCGAGTGTGAGCTTGTGAAAACACGAGTAATATATATATATATATATATATATATATATATATATATATATATATATATATATACTTATATACTTATATATATATATATATATATATATATATATATATATATATATATATATATATATATATATATATATATATATCCTCTTCAGCCCGGGTTCATCCAATGTTGGACATAGGCCTCTTCTAGTTCCTTCCATGATTGTCGGTCTCCAGCCTTTCTTGTTCACTGCCTGCCTGCTATCATCTTCACGTCGTCAATCCATCGTCTTTGGGGACGTCCCACACTTCTTCTTGTCCCTCTTGGTCTCCAATACATAAACTCTATGCGTCCATCTTTCCGCATCCTGCCTCGCCACGTGCCCAATCCACTGCAATTTAAGAGCCGCTATCCTCTCTATAACATCCATTATTTTGGTTTTATCCCGTATAATAGAGTTACGTATTTTATCTCTTATGCTGACGCCCAGCATTACTCTTTCCATAGATCTCTGAGTGACTCTCAAGCGTTCCGCGATTTTCCTCGTTATAGCCATGGTTTCCAAGCCGTATGTAATTACTGGTAACACACAGCTGTCAAATGTTTTCTTTTTCAAGTGTAATGGTATTTCCTTATCCTTAAAGATGGAGCTCAGTTTCCCGAATGCTATCCATGCTAATTGAATTCTACGTTTAATTTCCGTGCTTTGGTTCTCTTTTCCTAATTTGATTTTATGACCGAGATATATGTAGTGTTCAACCTTCTCTATAACTGTGCTATCCACGATGACGTCCTGTTGGCTGCTACTTATGATTTTAGTTTTATTTAAGTTCATTTTAAGTCCTACTTTCCTAGATTGTTCATCCAGTTCGTTAATCATGGTGTTTAGTTCTTGGACATCGGTACTTATTAGGACTATATCATCGGCATATTTTAGATGGTTTAGATGTACTTCATCAATATTGAGACCTCTCAATCCAAGTTTTTAAAGACGTTTTCTAAAGCCAGTGTGAATAGCTTGGGCGATATGGTGTCACCCTGTCTTATACCTTTGCCGAGTATTATTTTATCTGTCTTGAGGTCATCGTCGATTTTCACTTGAAAGGTTGCCTTATCGTATATGTCTTTAATGATAGTAGAATATCTCGAATCGATTCGAGCATCTTCCATCGCCGCTAAGAACGCCCATTTTTCAACACTGTCGAATGCTTTATGATAATCTATGAACGCCAAATGTAAGGGGATATTGTATTCTGTTGTTTTTTCTATAATTGTCCTGAGTGTTTGTAGGTGATCGATAGTACTGAATCCTTTTCGAAAACCTGCCTGTTCCACTGGTTGATATGAATCCAGCTTTGTAGTCAGGCGATTAGTTATAATTCTAGTTAAGAGCTTATATAAATTTGACAATAGGCTTATAGGCCGATAGTTTTCTATGTTTGTGTGGTCTCCTTTTTTTGTATATAAGAATGACCTCTGCGTTTTTCCAGGATTCAGGTATTTTTCCTTTTTCAAGGCATTTATTCATCAGTATTTTGATAGTTTCTATTAGTGTTTCTACCCCCTAACTTTAGCATCTCGGCAGTTATTTGGTCTTCTCCGGGGCTCTTTCCGTTTTTTATTTTTTGGAGAGCGTGCTCAATCTCTGAGTGTGATATTTCTGGTAGGTCTTCTGAGCCCACATTCAGAATGTTTCTGGAAAATCCTTTAGGGTTTGGTATCTATCATTGTTCTATAGAGTTTCTCGTAGAATTGTTGTATTTCTCTAGCCATTTCTCTATTGTCTGAGACTAATTTCCTGTCTGTATTTTTGATGTTTATGATTTTTTTTTTGTCTTCCTTTTGTGCTGTTCGATCTTAATACCCTCATGTTTTTTATTGTTTTCTATGATATCCAGTATTTGTTTCATTCTGTAAGCTCTGAAATCTGTTAAAAAACAGATAAGAATCTGTTTTTTAACTGTGTTATTTATAGGTTTATATGCGGGAGTATTTCTATCTATTTTTCTTCTTCCTTTAATCAATCCCATTGTCTCCGGTCTTAGCTTGTTATTGGATGGTTTTCCTGCCCTACTACATATCTTCTTCGTTACAGTGCGTATACTTTCCTCTATCTTCTCTGTTATTTCGTCTATGTTTTTGTCTTGAAGTGTCAGTGGGTCTAGCTTCTTTCCTATTTCCTTTTGATATGTTTCCCTGTTTAGGAACAGAACATCACTTGTCGATAATCTATGCTTAGTCGCTAGTTTCTTCCTTTCCAATTTTGTATTAATCTGTATACTAGCGCGTACTAGTCTATGGTCGCTCCCGGTGTGGAATTGGTTTAGCACTGTTACATCTTGACACATGTTGTTCTTGTTAGCAAGGACATAGTCTATTTCGTTTTTTATTTGTCCATCCGGGCTGTGCCATGTCCACTTTCTTTGGGCTTGTTTCTTAAAGAAAGTGTTCAAGCAGAATAGTTTTTTCGTTGTTAAGATAGTCTACAAGCATTTCTCCTTTATCATTCCGGTGTCCTAATCCAAAGTTTCCTATATATTTGGTGTCATTCGATTCCCTCTTTCCCACTTTGCCATTAAAGTCGCCTGTGATGATGACATAATGAGAATTTTCGGAGTTTTTGGCCCGAGTAATGTCTTCATAGAATTGTTGGATTGATTCATCACTGGCTGTGCTGGTAGGTGCATAGCAATGGATTCTTTGGATGCTGTATCTTCTGTTTAACCTTATCACAAGGTATATAACTCTCTCGGATATAGCTTGATATTTAGTTATATTATGCTCTATTTTGCGGTTTACCATAAAGGCAAAAGGCACACCTCCTTGGCTGTGGTTGGTCTCCGAATTGTTTAGGTATAGTGTGTGTCCGGATCTTAGGGTTATCTTTTCTCTCCCTGGAGTCGTGTCTCGCATATACCTACTACATCCCATTTGATGTTCTTCATTTCTTGCTCCAGCTCTTCCAAGTGGCTGTCGGTTCTCATTGTTCTGATATTGTAGGTTGCGATGAAGATCTTATGTGTGTATTTTCGTTTGGTCTTGTTATGGTTTGTCGATTCTCTGCCTCCCCAGAATCCGTGAGGCTGCCTGTATTTTCAACAGGATGGGATTCTGAGCTTTCAGCTCTACCCATCTGGGGTATTCTTGTTTCGAAACTCGACTGTATCATGGTGAAAATCAAAGGAGTTGGCAATTAAAACGCCACGCTTGCCAAGAGCGTGTTGGCGAGTGTTGATTCAGCCGCTCCTAACATGGAGACAGACGCTGTTTGCAGCCGCTCATTCTGAGACAGACGCTGCTATGCTAGTTTCGGTCCGCCCCGGATATTTCATTTCTCTGGTACCACCCATATCTGGGAGGCATTCCCCTATCCGCCACCTGGGGAGGCGCCCGATGGAGGACTAGCAACCCCACACGGGATATATATATATATATATATATATATATATATATATATATATATATATAAATGTTACCACAAGAGAACGGAATCTTGTTAGTGGGATTTCTTTACCTACCTGTGGCCTTTAAAAATTAAAAAAACTAACTGTAATAGGCGTTAATTACTTACACTTAGATTAGTATTTTTGAAAATTACGCATTTATTTCATTGTCATTTGCATAAAGAAGAAAGCAGATATCCAGAAAGAAATAAAAGAAATTTGTTTTTTTTTGAATCTTATACAGTATAACTAGACGTAGGTTTAGAATTGATAATGATTTTGTCTATTGAAAAACACAACTTTTGTTTTCCAACTCAGCGGAGAATTAACTGGTCAAATACTTATTAAGAAAAAAATTGAAGAGTAAATGACAATCTCGAGTATGAATTTATGTTCATAAACCAATCTCTCTAAAATCTCTATTTTTTGGTATTCGATTAGTGTTTAATTTTCTTTCAAATTTACAGCAGATTTAAAACCAATTTGTTGATGTTGCTGGAAGTAGTTATAGTAGTTGCAAACGAAATTTTACATCGTTTTAATCAATTAAAAGTTTGAGTAAAGTAAAGCCGGAAATCAGAAAGGGACATGGCTAATGGCGTAATTTTGGGTTTGACTTTATTCGCTTAGTCAGATGAGAAAGCTTTAAATAATCAAAGCTCTTTGACATTGGCTTTGGGTTTTTTGGTGATTTCAGAAAGTTTGGTAATTTCAGTTAGTTTATTATATTTTAAAATATTTCGTAAGTAATTGGGTAAAATTTATTACTGCCCTATGTATATCTATTAGTTTTCTCATAGGCTCTAAACATAACTAGATCATATAAAAGCAACATTTTCATGTATGTTGGAGCTTTATATAGAAATGTTAGCTTGAAAAATACTAGCGAAAAAAGAGAATCGTTACAGAGTAACTTTAACATGGAAAAATTAGGAAGCGCTTTTTAAAAGTAGTAGTGGAGTATCATTTGACTTTAGCGTGGAACTTTGATATTAAGAAAAACGGTAAAGAATGATAACATAGGCCAACGATGAAAAAATGTTTTTAATAATTTTACCTGATTCCTATGTTTTTTGGTGTGCGTCCGAAAATAATAATAAAGAAGTCGTATCACCCACCAATTTTTCACATTTTAATATTTAAAAAGTTTATTTTTTATCATTCGAATGTTATTAGGTTGGCAATAAAATCACAATTTTATAAGGTTGGCAGTAAAATCAAATGTTATTAGGTTGGCAGTTCCGATAATAATTATCACTGCTGTTTGTTTTCTTCCAGTTAATATAACCGCGCATTGCAGTGTTTAAACCATATGCTTATTTTCACTCTCCCAACACTTTTTGTTATACATGTGGTGAGTTTGTAGTTAAAAAAACATCAAAGAAACATTACAGACTTTGTAAAAAAAGTGTACTTTGCACATTTTGGTGCAGAAATCGGTAATCAAGAAAAAAATGTTGGAATCCTCACAAAGTATGTTATGTTTATATCGAGGATCTTAGGAAATAGTATAAGAAAGAAACGACTTGCAGTACCCTTGATATGGAGAGAG
>CM032448.1:54377875-54485493 GCA_019049505.1 Pachyrhynchus sulphureomaculatus
ATTCTTCAGGTCTTTCAAGGTCATTCTTTCAGCTCTTTCAAGGTCATTCTTCAGATCTTTCAAGGTCATTCTTCAGGTCTTTCAAGGTCATTCTTCAGCTCTTTCAAGGTCATTCTTCAGCTCTTTCAAGGTCATTCTTCGGCTCTTTCAAGGTCATTCTTCGGGTAATGGTAGGCTCAGGATGGACACATGCCATCCGCAGTCCCAGGACCCCGCCATATATACTACTTATGGCCTTATTATTTTCTTTCATTGGCTTTTACCATAAAAATCTATAAAAACTAAGTTATTTTAATTGATTACCCTGTATATTATGGCGATTTTAATATTGAGAATGGCATTCATATATTATTTGATAACAATTATAGTTAATAGGTTTTAAATTACTTTTTAAAAAATATTATTTTAATGCGTAGAACAGCTATCCAAATAAAGAAGAATTCAAATGGCTTAAATTATTTCACGAAAGCTTAGTTAGTATATCTTAAGCTCAAGTTTAAGCATGTACATTTTTAAAATGTGAAAATTTTTTAATTTATTTATTTATTTTAGAACATAATTCACTTCACAGCTATGTTCAGTGCGTCGTTTCTAATTTTAATTGAGCTTTATATCTGCCTAATAAGAATAGAGTATATTTAGATTCATGATCCAATCTCAGTTATTTTTAATTGCTTCGAAATTTTTGTGTATGATTGCTGTATTCTGCCGATTCCATAGATTTAAATCTTTTACACTTATGCTTATATATATATATATATATATATATATATATATATATATATATATATATATATATATATATATATATATATATATATATGTATATATATATATATATATATATATATATATATATATATATATATATATATATATATATATATGTATATATATATATATATATATATATATATATATATATATATATATATATATATATAAATATATATATATATATATAAATATATATACATATATGCATATATATATATATATATATATATATATATATATATATATATATACATTATGTTTATATTTTTTTATTTCTTTTAAATTTTTGTATCTCGTGACATTATCTATAGGTTATTCAATAATATACGGTAGCAATCCAATTTCCAATTAATAAATTTAACTAGCGTTCGCGTTTCAGAGGCCACGTTCTCGACACGTAGAGTTGGCGCGCGCGACCGAGAGTTGCACGGTCGCTAAAATTGAAAAATAAGTAATTGTAAAAGCATGCTGTACCGAGTTTATTAATTTTCCCTTAATATTGAATATATTGAATCTAATGTAGAGTTTCTCACTTTCTTTTAAAACACATAAAGTACCCGCAAAACTGTATTTTTTGCAGTTTCTATCGTAAAAATCTCCGAAGCCAGACATGGCGGAGCAATTTCGTCAATGTTTGTATCAGAACGAACATTCTCTATTTTATTCTGAAAAATTGAAATTCAAAGGCCATTTTCTCAAAATTTGTTGATATTTGACATAAGAAATAGTATACGAAGTGGTTCCATAGAATTTAAAAAAGTAATATTATAGAACTTAATTCCTTTAAAATAAAAAAATTGGGTGGCGTTTAATGTGAAACCCGAAGTGACTGTCAATTGTTTTTTAAACTGAAAAGAACATCTACTATAATTACACTATTTTGATACATTTAATTTTGTTGCCAAAAAGAGGTTTAGTTGTTATAATACATATAAATAAAAGAGAAATATTACTAGGACTAAATTTGGGGCTAGAAAATCTGATCATCACGACCCTGTATCAATCTACTTGAAAAATGCCTTCGAAAATACCAGATATTTTAGCATTCAAATGCGCTTGAATTGATCAGAACTTTCCTGTTGTTTTATTATTATTTATCTATATTTTTTGTAGGAAGATTATCACATGTTTGTTTAGTGTAGAAATTATGGCCTATTAGTAACATTTAATTTTAAAGAGCAGAATATTATAAAAAATCCCAGATCAGTCTTAACTTGCATAGTGAATCTGGCTAGGAGGGTTCTCATAGCATATTTAAACATCAAAATTTTGATTAAAGACGTGCACCTCAAATGAGTTAAATAAATAAGTCTTAAATCAGGCTAAGTTGTCTCAAGTTAAATTTGCTTTACCTCACAGCAGAATAGAATCTGTTACTACTTTACTGAAAGTTATTATTTTCCAGGTTCCAGGCTAATTTGCCTATTAAAACTTGGAAGCTTTAGATTACTGAGATTTTCCAAGAAGTAATTACATGTGTTAATTTCTTAAAAGCTGTTATTAAAGTTTAATAACAAGAATGAAGTATTTTTTCTTATGTTGACGCGGAAAATGTTTTCCTTTTAAAAATGTTATTCTTCGAAAAAAAATCTATCCTCCGGACTAGTGCGAAAAATCTTATTTTGTTGGAATTTCACCATGCTGCAGGTCGTAATATATGTTTCTCAATTTTTCTTATCTCTCATGTAAATTTTGACAATTTATATGAGAACACGATATGATAGTTACCGTCATATTTGAAAATGGGTAGTATTAGAGCAAAATTTATAAGCTTGCTTACACTCGTAGTAAAAAATATTGCTCTCTGAACTTGATACCTGAAGAAATTTTTTTTTTATATCTATGTACAGGGTGAGTTAACGATAGAGTAAAGTTCATTATCTCATTTATTTCGGGAATGGCGAAAAAATGTTAAATACAGTAGTTTTAGAGAATGTTAAAGTGCATAGTTTAAAATTATTTTTGAGTATACAGGGTACTTTAAAAAAGTGTGGCAGATATAACATATGTTTTTTTTTAAGTGGAACATCCTATTTTCTAATTTGTTTTTAAATTCTGTTTAAAATTTTATACCTTTTTTATTAATAACGTTATATACCTAAACCTAGTAGTTTTTCTAATATTTCAATTATTTAAAAAATACTAGTTTTCTGTTTCGTAAAAAATTGCCAGTAGCGCCATTGTTTCTGAAGGTGGAATACTCATAATTGGTACGAGCGTTCTATAGAGATGAAAAAAAGACATATGTAAAGAAATTTGAGCATTTCTCATTAAGCATTTCGACTATTTTAAATTGAAAAATCTCAATTTTTTTAAATGGCACATCCTGTATATTATTATATTTTTTCTGATAGATTTTACAAAACCCTCCAACTTTTATTAAGTATTATATACCTATTTCTGATAGTTTTCAATGTATTTTGAATTTTTCAATTTTTACCCTCGTTTTTAATACACTTACCATACGCTATTGTGAAAACCTAAACAAATAGCTAATAATAATTTTAATATAGTTTAACTTATCTAATGATTAATTATTATGACGTAATAAACGTTTAAAAATATGCCTGTCTAGTTGAATACACATGTTTAGTAGTTTTACTATATTTTCCTTCACTTTCCATAGCATAAAGGGCGTTATTGTCCTGCATGCATCTGGATCCTATTTTCCATACCTACTGGTGTTGTAGGGGGATTCACATAAACACGATCTTTAATGTAGCCCCACAAAAAGAAGTCTAAAGGTGTTAAGTCACATGATCGAGGGGGCCACTGAATGAATCCATTCCTACCGATCCATTTTAATGGGTAACGATCGTTTAAAAATTCCCGAAATTCCCGGTGGTAATGAGCAGGAGCTCCGTCTTGTTGAACCCACATTTGTTCCCTTTCAAAGTTATCAACTTCTTCAAAAAGCTGGGGTAATTTGTTTTGCAAAAAATTTACATATCTAAGCCCGTTAAGCGGTTCGCGGAAAAAATATAGACCAATAATTCGAAAATTTAATATTCCACACCACACATTAAGCGACCAATGATTTTGGTTTTGAACTTCCCGAACCCAAAATGGACTAACTGTTAAATAATAATGCATGTTATGGCTGTTAGCTGCTCCATAACTGCGAAAAGTAACTTCATCAGAAAACATTATTTTGGATAAAAAATTTGGATCGGCCTCTATTGCTCCATTCATGGTAGTACAAAAGTTTACTCGTCGTTCAGAATCACGGTCTTGAAGTTCCATATGAAAGGGATGATTTGTATTTTCTCGTGGTGCGATTAGTCGTAGATTGGGCTGTGTCAGATAAGTCAGCTAGGTGACGGCTGCTGGCCTGGGGATTATCTTCAACATGAAGTAAATTCTCCATTTCTTTTTCCTCATTGGTAACATTCTGGTTTACTACTTTCCGTTTCGTATACTCAACGCTATCACTACCATCAAACTGTTCCATTAAGCACTGAAAAGATTTTTAAATGGTATACGTCTACTTTGCTCCGTAAAGCCTTACTGCCAAAAGACAATTTTTTCCCGCCTCGCCCAGTATATAAACCATATCAATTAATTCATTTTTGGGAAAATCCATAACTATTACCTTCATATGTCACTTACTACAATAAATTAAACTATTTTTACTTGCTTAATAGACATGTCAAAATTTGACAGTAGTGTATCTACACGGCTCCCACATTAATGGCCAATCACAGCCCAGCATTTGGGCTGGCTCCGACGTCATAGAAATTTGGATCAATGAGAGCGTTGTATGAAGTGGTAACATTGTGTGTGTGTTAGGTGTGGCAACACTGTGTGACCGTTGACAGATGTGAAGTTTGCGCGCGCGCGCATCTGTCAAGGGGGCTGTGCGATGTTGCCATGTGTAATGTTCCAGGGAGGGCTGCAGGAGTGGGTTCCAGGAGGCCGGCCGGGGGGGCCCCTTTTCAGTATCCTGCGCGTGGGGATTGCGTATGATATTGGTTGAATAATCTAAAATAGGGGGGCGTAGTCCTAGCCTGTGGGGAACTGGGGCCCCATTTGGGTGCATGGGGTGGGGCTCAGGGAGCCCTATCGGTGTCCTACATGTAGGAATTGGTACCCCATTTGGTTGTGTTTGTTGTTACATGCGCAGGTGTATGGGGCTCAGGGGGAGCCACCAGTCACATGCACCAGCGTATATGACAAGAACAATATGGAGCCCTACCTGTAGGACCTGGAGCCCCATTTTTGTGATTAGTTGGTTAAATTGCCATCATAATGGTGAACGTAAAATAAAAAATTTCAGTATATAGGTTAGATTTGCAGCATGTGTAAACCTAACCTATATACTGAAATATTAATTTTACGTCACGTTCAAATAATCTAAGTGAAGGAAAGTAAAAGACGCATACACAAATTTTCAAAAAATACATATATTTATTTTAAAAATAAAATAATGTTGTTACAAACTTATCTAAATGAAAGAGCGAGTAAAAATTTTATATGAATTTAAAGTAGATAATCATCATCAGAGTCGCTCTCGTAGGGATTTTTAAAACGTCTCTTCACTCCATATGGATGGTTAGCATGTAGTTTCTCAAGACAGTGATCCTGTTCATATACTTCAAATAAGACTTCAGAAAAACAACTCTGACACCAAAACTCCATGTTGTGATAATAAAGTATAGGTAACTGTAGTTTATCGCATATAGCATGATAATGATTGTTTATAATATTAAAGTTTTTAGTACATTGTTTAAAATTATTATAACATTTCTTACATATCCTAATATTAAAGTCCTTAACTAAATATGTCATTACATCGAAGTGATCTAACCAATCTGTAGTTGTAAGTACTGCATTTCTGGAAGCCATAGTAAAAGTCTTACTTAAATGCGAAACCCCTGAAGCACCCTGTAAAATGATCATGATCGTGTACGATAACATCCTTCGATTTAAATCGAAGCTCGCATATGTGACAATGTGTAGCATCTTCTACAGAATTAATAACCATAGGTGTTATATTTTTTAAGCAACTATAAATCGAACTAGATAACTGGGTCATTTCATTAACGAACCATTCAACACAATTGGTGCCGCGATAACTTTTGAAATGGGAAAAGGAGTCGTCGTACGTACATTTCAAATAAAAACCAGCACTGAAAGCTTCGTGCCGTTGGTACTTCTGAGTATTTCCACCTGATGACTCATTTAAAGGAATTAATTGACATTCAAAGTCAGCATATATGATAAAAGGGCATTTTTGTTTATAAATAAAATTTTTAAATTCAATAAATTCATACTTTGGAAACGTTACTTTGTATTCATTGAACTTCGTGCTCGGTTAATTTGTTTTCAGAAAAAAAATAATTTAGACAACGATCACAAAAAAAATAATTTTTTCTTTTGTTTACCAAGTTGTGATTTCAATAGTCGCGATAAGTGTTTAATCCAGCAATAATGATATTTGATGTTGATATCTTCGATATCAAAGTCATTTAATTTTGGAAAGTATTTATCTTGAACCAAAAGCAAATTGACATGTCTAGGTAACTTATTTTTGGTTAACCGAGCCGGAACCACATTGAAAGAAGAAGATTCCTTAGTTTCTATCAGTTCTAGAGCATAAACATTTACCGAAATATTATTATTTTTTTTTCGAATTTAGGAATTTGGTCTAATGTCATAGGTGATGGTAAATTTTCAAAGTTTAGTACTGTTCTGTAATATGGATACGAAGAAGTTAGGTTATAATTATTGTGAGCTGGGAATAATGCGCTAACAATTGCCCAAAAGAAACAGGCATGATCATTGTTCTTAATATTGATACAGACCTTTTTTCGTTCTATTTCGTTAGGTAGTTTAATGTAAGATCATCCGTTCCCCATTTCAAATTTATTAATATTAATTTCAAGATAAATTATTTGCTGTAAAGCGAAAACGCTCTGGCATTCTTGAAATTCAGACAATTTATTAAGAACTTTATCATAAACATGCTCAAAGAACCATTGCTCTAAATCCGTACCCAAATCGATTCCTTGTATTAAAATATTTTAAATCAATAATATCAGATTCGGTACCTTTTTTAATAAACTCCCCACAAAAAGTCGTATTAACTTTTATAGTTGGAAAAATCCTCAAGATAGCTTTTATTTTCTTCCGAAATAAAATGAATGCATCGTTCAAAAATAAATTTATATCTTTGTGAACTAAATTAACGATAACTCCGGACTTAACAGAAAACCTCGCGCTGCTAAATGCGAGCTCAATGCCAGGAGCGCGACACCTCGGCTGGTAGATCCTCACGCTATTCATCTAGTTAGGAATTGGTGAGCGCGAGGTTGACGGTTTCGTAGTTCTGCAAGTGGCCAGCGACGATTGGTGAGAGGACGCCACCGTCGACGCACGGTGTGCTCTCTCGCTCCCACTCACAAACACTCCGTGTCGTGTTGTCTCTGTCTAATAGCCGAAGGTAGCCGACGACACCCGAGCGCTCAAGCCGAGTAGAGTTACTGGAGTCGGTGGAGTCAAACTTTTGTATTCTGTCCTATGCGCCGACGGTCTGCGACACAAATCTAAAGAAATATGTTCACGGTGAATAGCTCTGTGACAAGAAATTAACCTCCTTTGTATCCGATTACACCAAACGCTAACATCCCGATCCGAAAAATTATCAAATAATACTTTCTTAAGATTTTGAAATGAAGTAATGAGAATATTAGCTTTCGTTATGGCTTCCATAATAGCAGTAATTTACAAAATATAGGGTTAGACTCACCTCTTAATATTACTGCGATAGTTCAATCTTGAACAGCGTGATTGAATTCCGTTTTCCAACGTCCTTTGTACCCAGGAAAACTACGGAGTATTTACCGCAAACAAATTCGACTAGGTTTGGTCTAATGATGTCAGTAACTCGTTTTGGTAAAAACACAACTTTTTATAACAAGATGGACTTGCCAAAACGGGTGTCGGTCTCCTTCGCATTGAGGATTGGATGGGGTTGGTTAATTGGAAGGTCCTTTAGACTCACCACCGCTTCTGCTCTGCAACAAAGACGGAATTGATTATTGATAGATCTATCTAAAAATATAATAAGAACTAATCACTCAATGTAATTTTTTTCTCTCTATTTTTAAAATAAAAAACTATGCGAGCAGAAATGATTAATGATAGATCCAATCTAAAATATATTAATAACAAAAATAAATAATCAGACATTGACATTTCTCTCTTTACTTTAAATAAAACTGTTACTTACATTTTCGAATTTTCACTAGACTACACACGCAAAAGAACGTCACGGCTCACGCAGCCTTAAAATACAGTGCGAGAGTTGGTAATTAAATAATATCACTTCAAGTGTAATGTGTATAAATATAGTTATGTTTACGTCACATAAACCATAAAACACACTGTATGTAGTGGTCTTGCGGGAATGCATAAGGTAATCGTATGCAAAAAGTTGACCTCACGTTCAGGAAATGTATTTGCTGATAATGCTTATTATGATTCAAATTACAGTCTATTCGTTTAAACATGTTTAAAAAATAAAAATACATATATATCTATATAATTTCTATTAATTGAAATATTCAAAATTACGATTGTGTTTTAGGTGCCTTTAATACCTTTTCCCTGTTCTTTCGACATGTAGTTAAACGGACCACGTATCTATTCTTTTGATCTCGTAGTACTTCTTCCCTTTGTAAACATGAATTAAGTAGATTAAAATTTGAATTCTTCTTTTCTTCCTGAATCTTAAGAATATCACGACACTGATTAAGCTCTTTATCAATGCTGTATATTTCATTAATCTGAGCAGTTAAATTGCTCTTTAAATGGGTACTCTCAGTTTTGAGATCAGATATTATGGAAAGACCAAAATTTCGATTTTCATTACAAGCATCCAAATGTTTCCGTGTATTCAACAAGTCCGATTCCAGTTCGATGTTTTCCCGTTCCGCCATAGCTAATCTTGTATAGTTTACAGAATCTGTTAAATTTCTTGAAACCGTTTCACATTCCTCTAATTTGACCATAAACATATCAGATACATCATGCTCTTGTTCATATAAATCTGAATAATAATCTGCCCTTTGTGAACATGCTAGATATAGATTCAAACTCGAGTTGAATAGCGTTAGCTAGAATGCAGCAGTAGATGAGAAATTTAAGTTTCATTTTATATGGTTGCTTGTATCCTTCTGGCTGACTGCTGTTGCTGTGTGAATCGGTTATATATTAAAAAGGGTATATTAGCACAAGCTTTAATCTATAAGGATCATTTTAAATGTTATTATCGCAGAGTAAACGTCGTAAACGCGGAAAAGGGTTTGTAAATGCCCTAATTAATAAATTATCTTTTGAACTACATTTGCCAAAGTATAATTATTGCGGCCCCGGAACAAAGTTACAAGAAAGGCTTAAACGTGGTGACCCTGGAATAAACCCTCTGGACGCTGCGTGCAAGGAACACGATATAGCCTATTCTTGAAACAACTTGTTGAAGGATCGTCATAAGGCTGATTTTGTGTTGGAAAATAAAGCGTGGGAACGAGTAAAATCAAAAGACGCATCGCTTGGTGAGAAAGCAGCAGCTTGGACAGTTACTACAGTCATGAAGGCAAAGCGTAAAATGGGGATGGCGGTGCGTAAACCTACTGTATCATTTAAACGGCACATAGTCGATAAAATAAATAATACTTTGAAGAAAGGTGTAGATACGGGTAATTTAAAAAAGTCATCTTTAATAGCATTGCGGGCAGCACGAGCGGCTATTAAAAAGGTGGGTGGTCGTTCAAAGGTTCGTGTTCCACGAATAATACCATTTGAATCGAAAAGAGGTGGAAATCTACCGCTCCTTCCAATATTAGGAGCACTGGGAGGACTAGGCAGCTTAGCCGGCGGCTCTTCAGCCATAGCAAAAACCATAATAGATGCAAAGAATGCCAAAAAGGCGTTAGAGGAACAGAAACGGCATAATAAAGCTGTTGAACAAGAGCTCGGTAAGAAAGGATCAGGTCTATTTATGCGAAAAAACAAATGTGGTGGTTATGGTCTCTATTTAAAGCAAAAACCAAAAAAACTACCAATAAAGCTACCCAAAAGGGCATTATATGATATAGAATTACAGAAATATGCGAAGAGACTCAAAATACCCCATTTTAGAGGAGTATTTATGCGAGATACTCTAACAGAGGGTCCGAAAGTATATGAAAGCGGTATACTTAACCTAGATTTATCGTGTAATGAAGGAACCCACTGGGTAGCTTATATTAAACGTAAAAATTCTGTTCTGTACTTTGACAGTTTCGGATACCTGAAACCACCGCTGGAGTTGGTGAAATATTTTGGAGCAAACACGGATATCTGCTTATCAAACCTACAATCAAATAAACTGTGGACACTTATGTCTGGAATTTCTATATAAAAATAAATAACTAAGTTGCAACTGATTAGTCTTACTATTACATTCATCATAGTGCAATGTCCCAGGTGTTTACGTTGAAAAGCACTAACTATATACTATCTATAGATTTCATCAATCCTCGTTCCCTAGACGAAACTTCCGACTACGGACTTGCTTTGATTGGATTTTATTCTTACAATAGTATCCCCAATATAGGGAGTGACAAAAACAAGTTCACCTATACAGACGTTAAAACAAACGAGACCAAAACAGTTGCTATACCCACTGGATCTTATGAAATTTCCGACATTGAAACGTATATAAGGCGGAAGATCATACCAAAAGAAGTCAAGCAGGAACATTACGATCGATATATTTCAATAAAGCCTAACAATAATACGTTAAAGTGTGAAATTCAAAGCGAATATTTTCACGTGGACTTTAGGGTAGTCGATAGCATTGGCAAAGTTTTAGGATTTTCCCCGCGAGAGTTAAAGCAGGGGCCACTGCACGACTCTGATCTCCCAGTCAATATAGTTAATGTGAGGACCCTACATATCGATTGTAACATAACTACAGGAGCGTTCTACAATCATAAACCTTCACATACAATTTACGAATTTGCTGTCGACGTTGATCCTGGTTACGCTATCAACAAGATTCCACGGAACTTAACCTATTTACCTATCGTTAATAAATGTGAAATTTCCAATATTACTTTGAGTATTCTCGATCAAGACTTTAATCCAGTCAATTTTAGTAACGAAGACATCATCGTTCGCTTAGAGCTTAAGAAATGGGTTTAAGATTCAACTATAATAATATAAGCAACCCAGCTACACCATCAGTCATTAGTAGATTATCAACTAGTCTACAAGGTCTAACTCCTTCCAATCGTCTCTTTCTCCAAAGTTTAGGATACAATGTCAGACCAAATATTCGATATATACCGAAAGGCTCAGTTCGATGATACGATTCAAAAAATAGAAGTTCACACCTACCTTCCCCACATAAAATCTTTCAATAATAATAATGTTATAGATATTAAAATAAAACAGGGGTATGCGTGGTTGCAAATGTATAACGCGGCTCTAGTCATCGAAGGAAAGTTAACAAAAACCGAGGGTGATGGAACTGTAAACTTTGTGAATAATCCTTCTGCATTCTTCTTTGAGCAGATATCTTATAGCATAGATGGTCAAGAAGTAGACAGCGTGCGTGATCCTGGTATTGTAAGCTCCATTAAAGGATATCTCTGTTATAGTGCGAATGATACAAAACACTTGGCTATAGCAGGATGGAATTTTCCAGGTAATCCGATAATAAATGCAGCAGATAATACGTTTGTCATGCGTGTACCTCTGAATCATTTATTCAACGTATTCAATGACTATCAGTTGGCACAATTTGGAAAAGAATCTATACGTCTAGTGAGAGCTCGCACTGATAATGATGCTATTTTAACAACCAATACTGCTAAAGGAGAGGTGACCATTGAAAATATATAGCTCAGGGTACCCGTAGTATATCCAAACGATATGCTAAAACTTCAGTTGTTGGAGTCTATAAAGACAGACAGACCTATAATTATTCCGTTCCGTAAATGGGAATTTCACGAATTACCTCAATTAACCGAAAATGCTCAAAAAGAAGTTTGGAGTGTTAAAACAGCTACACCTCTGGAAAGCCCACGCTATGCCATTTTGGCCTTTCAAACCGATAAACGGGGTAATGCTACATCAAACACATCACAATTTGATCATATAGATATTAGCGATATCCGGGTAATGTTAAATAATGAATATTACCCCGCAGAGCGTATGCGCCTCGACTTTGAACATAATCATTTCGTTGAAGCCCACTATAATTACACCGAATTTTACAGTAGTTTTAAGGGTTCGCATGATAAAGATCCCCTGCTGGATTATACTACCTTTAAAGATCGCGCTCTATTTGTCGTAGATTGCTCACGACGTAATGATCCTATAAAAATGAGCACCGTCGATATCAAAGTAGACATTGAAGCGAGAAAAGGATTTCCAGCTAAAACAAAGGCATATTGTATCATCATCCACGACGTCGTAATGGAGCATTTACCTCTTAGTGAAATTGTACGTAATTTTCTGTAAATTTATCAGTTGTCAAGAGACTGTATCACGATGAAGTTGGTTGCCCTCGATGTCCAGGGATTTAACATACTTTATGATAATGGAGTAGTCGAATTCCATGCCAAAGAAATAACGATATCGAACAGTTTGCAAACGAGTCATTATTTACTAAAACCGAAAGTACAGTTTTCAAAATTAACCCGATACAATAAAAAAGAAGTCATTAAAGCTGAAATGGATCATGGTTTGAGGTATTCTTCCGGGTACATAGAGTATAATCTAATAGAAGAAATTCTAGATAGAGGTCTGTCCGACTGTGATGTGCTGTATATTAAAGGAAACCATGCAGCTAGGTTCATTCAAGACAGCGCTACCACTTCTCATTTCAAGATTGTAAATATAGATACTCTCAACGTTTGGCACAAGCCATCATTCAAAGATCAGAAACCTGCATGTTTAGATCATATAGATTGCAACAGCAAGGTTCAGTGCAGTAAAACAAATTGTTTTTAAATAATTACCTGGCTTAAGAAGTTCATCCCATAATGTCCTGCATCGATCTACATTTAAGTAAGCTGAGACAACTAAAACAAGATGTTTACGAATATGAGAAACGTGTCCAGATGTATAAGGGTTTTGCCAACCTGGGGGAAAATCATGGGAAGACAATGTATTTAATAATAAACTTAGATTTAAGAAATTTGTAACCAAAGTAATTAATAAAAATAGTTAATTCAAATTTATTTTATTAGTATATGTAAGTCCTCATAACCTCTAGTATTAATTATGAATTCATCCAGTCAAGATATACGCGAAACCTGTAGAAAAATCGATAGTTTTGTTAATAAATTATCTTGTTGCGAAGCTAAGGTTAGATGGATTTCTCAGCGGGAATATTTAACAGCTTATATCGATCGCAAGCAAATAACAACAAATTTGGGGGAAAGACATTACGTAACATGCGTATGGTCGCAACCTGGGGTTAAAGAAGGTCATGATACGTGTGAATGCGTCCAAGTTAGCATGGTGTTACGACGTGTCAACGATGAATTGCCTAACGAATGTTGCAATGCGCGATGTAGTGTTCATTGTAATAAACATATCGATAGGCTGTTAGATTGGCTATCGGAACTAGTTACCATCCTATCTTGCTGTTTAAAGAAATAATATATGCAATGTACGATTGAAACAAGGTGCATTTAACAGTATGAAGAGCATTAAGCAACATAGTTTGCCTATTATAAACTTGGACTTTTTCGATGCTGACAATAAACCCCCTTTCCACTAATTATCTGCTGGAAAGGACCAGGAATCCAGTATACAGCTTTGCAGGCGACAGCATGCTTTTTTCGTCATTTACTACAAACCCTTGAAAATGAGCTACTCACGCAAATACCCCCAGCCAGTAAGGAGTTGTTCAAGTTATCAAAGATCTAGAAGGAATTATATCTTGGGATAACAGTAATTAAGTAGAATTTAATACTATAAAAACCCAGAAGACATTTTTTTCTAAAAACGTTAACATTGCAGAATCTGACATAGTTATGTCGGGGCACCCCATTCCCATAGTATCGTCACTCTGTTGTGCGTTAACTTGGGAGAAAATATATCTTGGCATAAACATGTTGCTTGTGTAATCAAAAAGATTCTCAAAAACTAAAAATATTATTTCGAAAATGTTCTGCACTCAATGGAAACTTTAGCATCTGTACACACTTCAAATTCGAAAAACGATGGAATATCGCTACCGCGTTTGGTCCTAAACAAATGCTATATTTGTTGGATACTAATCAAGAGTGAATTGTTTGCCTGGTTGGATTCATAGAACTCACCAGTAACCTTTATTCCTTGGAACATCGGAGAATGGTTGGCGACTTGAGTCTAGTCTACAAGTACTTCCATGGAAAGTGTGCTAGGAATACACGTCGCGCTAATATATAACATCCGTATGAGGTTCAGTTTGTCACTTCTTCTCGAACACTTTTCAAGCAATCTTTTATATGAAGAACCTCATCCCTTTGGGCTAATTTTGCCAAGACTGTGTTTCCCACCGAGTATAATTTACAGCGATTTAAGATCAACGTTCATCGCCTTTCCCGCAGACTCGTCACTTTTGTAGCACTTTAGGCATTTCCCTGTAGGAAGTGTGCTTATGTCAATGGAAAACCATGACAAATTTTCATGCAGTGCGGAGAGAGACAAACAAGAAAAGGGAATTCATGTTTTTCATGGGTCCTAAAACGTAAAGGAATGCAAAAATGTCGGAAAGTGATTTATTTACCAACATCATACTTCCATTTAGCAAGAGAAATAAAGAGTTTTTAGTAGACTTATCCAAATATATAAATAAATAAAGATGATGGATAATTTTACTGTTCAATTTTTATATTGTCTTTAATTAATTAAAGTACTAAATTTATAATTATATTAATTAATTAAAATTAATAATTAAAGTAAGAAATTACTTTAAAAATGAGAAAACTGCAATCATTTAAAAATTACGGTTTTCGTTAATACTAAAACTGAAAGCGATTACTGGTTTTAATAAATGTTTGTAAATTAAAGCAGATAATTTAAGCTCTAATAAAAGAATAAAAGTTGTTTCATATCAGTGTAAATTAATTTGGTGGTTATTTTATGACTTAATACTAGAGGAAATTTAATTATTTTGGTTGTAATTCATCAATATGAAAATAATTAAGTTACCGCTTTAGTAATTCAGTCACAAGTAAATCTACTATTGTCCTAACTGAATTTTTGCTCTTGTAATTCAATTATTTCAAAAGTACTTCTGATATTATTTACTGTGACGCTCAGAAAGAATTACTGTGTATCAATTACTTTCTTCCTTAATATTAAAAAAAGAATTACAATTGCCGTATAAAGCGCGTAGTTGAGATAAAGTAATTGAATAAACAAAAGTAATTTAGTTACTTTTTTCATTTTCTCTAACTAAAGCTCTGGTTTCCATTTTGTTTGTAATAACATCGTACCGGTTTTTTAAAAAAGAAAATCAAAAATAAAAACAAATATTTTATACCTACCTCTATTTATAAATGGCCATTGTAGCTAGGAAAGAGCTGTATTTAAGCCATAGATTTTAATTTCTTTAGAATTTCTAGCAGTTATTTAAAGCTGCCTTAATCCGCTTAAGACTTTTAAAATAATTAAAGCCGGCTTTGCTAAAGACAAATTTTGTCCAACCTTTCGGGTTTAAATATGTTTTTGTAAATTACTTTATATTTGATACTGGTCTAGACTTAATTTTATATAGTGTTTAAAGTAGGTATATAATTTTGTCGTGAAGAGTAATAAGACACAAAAGCCCTTTGATTAGAACTTAATATTACTAGATGACAGAGGCAATGATA
Organism: Pachyrhynchus sulphureomaculatus; assembly: GCA_019049505.1. Taxonomy (NCBI): domain Eukaryota; kingdom Metazoa; phylum Arthropoda; class Insecta; order Coleoptera; family Curculionidae; genus Pachyrhynchus; species Pachyrhynchus sulphureomaculatus. Next base: position 54,393,514 of record CM032448.1, read on the forward strand.
ATTTTGTAGAAACGCCGTGCAATATAATACTGGAAATTCTTTTTTAATCAATCGTCATCTTCATTAATTTTTTCCATCCATAGACGGATGTCAGCCTCCTCAATTTTTCTCCAATGAATTCTGTTTGTATTCAATCGTATCCCACTAATATATTTATGTCGTTTGTCCATCTTGTCTGTGGTCTACCTCTGCATCTTTTATGTTCTCTAGGCCTCCATTCAACCATACGGCGTATATTGCAATATGCGCCGCCCAATTCCACCTTAATATACATATTCGTTGTATTGTATGTGTCACTTTTGTAAAAATAGACATGGTGAATTACTGCCAAATTCATTCCGAGCGATATTTATAGGTCCCAGTGGTTGCGGTAAGACGAATGCTCTCCTAAGCTTATTGTTTAGTATTAACGGGGCTAGATTTGAAAATATATACATTTATTCAAAGTCTCTATACCAACCAAAATATCAATTATTGGAGCAGGCGTTGAAAAACGTGAAAGGTGTAGGATATTTCCCTTTTAAGTGCAATGATGAAATTTTAGATCCGAATGAAGCAAAAAATAACTCCATATTTATTTTCGATGATATTACATGTGAAAACCAAAATAAAATAAGAGAATACTATTCAATGTGTAGACATAAAGACATAGACGCAGCGTACCTGTGTCAGACTTATTCAAAGGTACCAAAACAACTTATAAGGGATAACTGTAACATCATAGTGCTATTCAGACAAGATGAAATAAACCTGAAACATTCTTATGAAGAACATTGTTCTCCAGATATGCCATACAATCAATTTAAAAACCTATGCTCTGAATGCTGGTGTGAACCTTATGGGTGCTTTGTAATCGTAAAGGATTTTGATGTGAAAAACGGTCGCTATCGTAAAGGATTTGATGAATATATAAGTATATAACAATATAATGCCATTCATTTGACATGATGACCTCATTAGATTCGCATATTACTAAAAAATCAACGAACTATCGCGTAATATTCGGAAAAAATATCGCGCACTCAAACTGAATCGAAGCGAAGAAAATGTAGAACTAAACAGAATATTTAAACCTATTACTGAACCTTTATTGCTAGACAAAAGCCGAAAAAGGCGTTGATGACGATAATGACGATAATGACGACGATCATGACGATAATGACGACGATAATGACGATAATGACGACGATAATGACGATAATGACGACGATAATGACGATAATGACGACGATAATGACAATAATGACGACGATAATGACGATGTTGACGATAAGAAAACAACGTTGCCAACGTTGTTAACGTTGCCAACGAAGAAGGAAGAAGTTTTATTCTAAAGAAAAAGAGGATAGTCCAAAGTACGCAGCTGCTGCACAAACCAAATTGGCGAAGTCGTTCCGAAGTATCGTTTTTTTTTACCGACCGAATCAATCGGTGAGTTTGATACTACTACTACCGCAGATGACGATGATGATTCCATATTTACAATTGAAACGTCTGCCGCGGAACAAGTTAGTCCTGCAGTCTATGAGGAATACTTGAACGACTATCCTAGATTGGCACGCTCCTACATCGATAGATATATAAGAGATGTGGATAAGAATAAGTTTGATACGACGTATGGTATAACTCACGATCATTTAACAAATAAGTGGTTACTTGGTAAGGACGAATTAGACTTTGATCGTCAAAAAAGACCAATTTACCATTAAAGGTAGAACCTTTAAAGGGACAAGAGGACTATATGAATTGCTCTTTATGAAGGATCCTCACAACTATACGTTAGAAGATTCAAAACATTACAGGAAAATACTAGAATTAACGAATGTGCATAAGACTGGGTTTAATTCAACAGGTAAACTGAGAAGTTCTAAAAATCCCAAATATACATCAATAATTAAACCAACAATCGATAGGGACAGACTCAGGGCACATACACATACTGGAGCCGCGTTGCACTATAATGACAATCCTATAGAATATGTCTATTGGGATGACATTAATGAGTTGGTTGACAGGCTAAGACTGCTTATAGCATCCCAGCAAGCTGGTAATACTTCACAAAGTAACGAAATAGAGTCAATAATCAGCGAACTCAAGGAGACTGGTATTATATATTAACCTGTGTTTACCCATAATCTCTTCAGTTCATAATGACGCTCAATAAATTTGGCACCTCTTCAGCTAAGCATTCCACACGCTCAGAGTCCAGTTCTATAGCTGTAAATGGATTACAGTATACAATCGCTGGAGATGTTGATATGGAAAATAAGAAAATTACTAATGTTAAGGCACCTACTTTAAACCATGATGTTGTTAATAAGGAATACCTAGACACTGAAATTTCACAGTTCAACGTCAAAGTCCAAAATATTAAAGACGAACTTACTAAGATAGAGCAAAAACTCGATGAGCGGTTTTCTTATACAAATCATAAGATTACCAAGCTAATTAAGAGTAATGGTGAGCAACTTGATAACATTAATCAAAAAACTGAAAAACTAAAGAAGGATATTGACGCATATAAAGAAGTACATAATGACATTATAGAACTTCATATAACGAATTTAATGTCACGTATAGAAAAGCTGGAAAGAATAACTGACCCACGCATATTCAAGTCACTTGCTGCGTATGAAACATCGCAAAATATTGCAACGCCAACGAACAAGACGTAAATAATGCGTAAACAACAAAAACAGACATCAAAGGAAAAACTTCAGCTTGTAAACGAACTGCATAAGCCAATTAAAAGAAATTTTAGGCGACGTAGGACCATCATTAAATGATCAGTTGTTTGAGGATTATCATACGCTATTCAACTCAAGTTTCAATCTATATCTAGCATGTTCACCAAGGGCAGATTATTATTCAGATTTATATGAACAAGAGCATGATGTATCTGATATGTTTACGGCCAAATTAGAGGAATGTGAAACGGTTTCAAGAAATTTAACAGATTCTATAAACTATACGAGATTAGCTATGGCTAAACGGGAAAACATCGAACTGGAATCGGAGTTGTTGAATACACGGAAACATTTGGATGCTTGTAATGAAAATCGAAATTTTGGTCTTTCCATAATATCTGATCTCAAAACTGAGAGTACCCATTTAAAGAGCAATTTAACTGCTCAGATTAATGAAATATACAGCATTGATAAAGAGCTTAATCAGTGTAATGATAATCTTAAGATTCAGGAAGAGAAGAAGAATTCAAATTTTAATTTACTTGAATCATGTTTACAAAGGGAAGAAGTACTACGACATCAAAAGAATAGATACGTGGTCCGTTTAACTACATGTCGAAAGAACAGGGAAAAGGTATTAAAGGCACCTAAAACACAATTGTAATTTTGAATATTTCAGTTAATAAAAATTATATAGATATATATGCATTTTTATTTTTTTAAAACATGTTTAAACTAATAAGCGTAATTTGAATCATAATAAGTATTATCAGCAAATACATTTCCTGTACGTGGGGTTAACTATTTGCATATAATTACATTATGCATTTTTATTTTTAAAACACTTAAATTAATAATCGTAATTTGAATAATAAGTAAGTAACGTCAGGACGAAGTCAATGAAACAGTTGGATTGACAAAGAACACGCATATTAAGTTAAGTAATAGTATTTTTAATTGTCAGTCAGTCAGCCATGAGATATTATTTATGTATCGGATGTTGGAGTGCAACGAAACCTGCTACTGCTGCTGCTGCTGGACCACTACCTCGACAACTAAATAGAAGAGGCCGAATACCACGTGCCCTTGAACAAACAATGAAAATAAGGGACATTTGCCTGTTGTGCAACCGAATAACTATATGGTATCTGACCGAACAATAGTGTGGTAGTGGTGTTGGTTGTAATGGTAATCCTGAGTATCTAGTTCATCTTCTAACAAACTCAGTAGTGATAACAGTTCGTTATTGTAATAAGTATTTTTTAATATTTTATTTTGTAGTACCTGTAAGTATAAAAAACAATTTAGATATTATAACAAGCGTTTAACTATTGTAATTGATTATTATCATATATGTATATCTAGCTATATGACAAATTTTATCATAATATATCATTTCTGATGATCGAGTTACTATACAGAAGTTCTGTTTGAATCCTTGTGATTGCGACTCTGACTGAGTTGACCTCTCCCTCGCACACCTTTATTCTCTCTATACCTAACATTGTTCACCTTACTGTTTATATATTTAATTATATAAACTAATGTATTTTTTTAACTTTAGTAGATAAGGTTATAACAACAACATTATTTTATTATACAGCAAATATTACTTTTAGAAATGAATAATCTTATAAACATGATAACCATAATAACATATTTTCAAAAATTTCTCTATTTTCAGGGTAGAGGGTACATATTAATACCGCGAAAAAAATCATTAACAAAATTGCTTTCAAATGTTTTATGACTTTCTTCTCCACGTTTCATAATACTTCAAAGTTTATTTATTTTTTATAGAAAACTCAGTAGAAAAGAGTTTTAAAACAAGTAAAACCCTTTAGTGTTGGTTAAGAAAATCCGTTGTCTGAAAAATAAAAATATGAAAATTCATTGAAACTATAGGTAATTAAGTTGATGATTATTTTCATTTTCTGTCTAATCCAACGTTAACATTTTTTTGCTGGTTTTGCTGGGTAGGCTGAACTCTCTAGCTAATTAAAAAGTACTTATTATTAATGTTTTCTGAAAAATTCGTGTTCAAATGTTCTGTGATTAATTGCTTAGTGGTTCAGTGACTTTCATGGTAATTTTAAAAATGTTCCAAAAAAAAAACTTTCTGAAGAAGGATGGTATAGGTGAAATTATTGGTTATAATTTTTATGTTATTTCCTTATACTAAATTTTTTACAATACTTTATATACAATATTGGGATAAAAATATATACCTAGCAACCCCACGTATTTAAAATAAATATATGTATTTTTTGAAAATTTGTGTATGCGTCTTTTACTTTCCTTCACTTAGATTATTTGAACGTGACGTAAAATTAATATTTCAGTATATAGGTTAGGTTTACACATGCTGCAAATCTAACCTATATACTGAAATTTTTTATTTTACGTTCACCATTATGATGGCAATTTAACCAACTAATCACAAAAATGGGGCTCCAGGTCCTACAGGTAGGGCTCCATATTGTTCTTGTCATATACGCTGGTGCATGTGACTGGTGGCTCCGTGGGCCCCCTGAGCCCCATACACCTGCGCATGTAACAACAAACACGACCAAATGGGGTACCAATTCCTACATGTAGGACACCGATAGGGCTCCTTGAGCCCCTCTCCCATGCACCCAAATGGGGCCCCAGTTCCTACAGCTAGGGCTCCATATTCTTCTTGTCAAATACGCTGGTGCATGTGACTGGTGGCTCCGTGGGCCCCCTGAGCCCCATACACCTGCGCATGTAACAACAAACACAACCAAATGGGGTACCAAATCCTACATGTAGGACACCGATACGGCTCCCTGAGCCCCTCTCCCATGCACCCAAATGGGTACCAGTTCCTACAGCTAGGGCTCCATGTCGTTCTTGCCATAAACGCTGGTGCATGTGACTGGTGGCTCCGTGGGCCCCCTGAGCCCCATACACCTGCGCATGTAACAACAAACACAACCAAATGGGGTACCAATTCCTACATGTAGGACACCGATAGGGCTCCCTGAGCCCCCACCCCATGCACCCAAATGGGGCCCCAGTTCCCACAGCTAGGACTACGCCCCCCTATTTTAGGTTTTTCAACCAATATCATACGCAATCCCCACGCGCAGGATACTGAAAAGGCGGCCCCCCCGGCCGGCCTCCTGGAACCCACTCCTGCAGCCCTCCCTGGAACATTACACATGGCAACATCGCACAGCCCCCTTGACAGATGCGCGCGCGCGCGCAAACTTCACATCTGTCAACGGTCACACAGTGTTGCCACACCTAACACACACACACAATGTTGCCACTTCATACAACGCTCTCATTGGTCCAAATTTCTATGACGTCAGAGCCAGCCCAAATGCTGGGCTGTGATTGGCCATTAATGTGGGAGCCGTGTAGATACACTACTTTTGACAATGCCTACATTTTTGTTTTGTCTTGGCAACTATGATGTTATAGCGTAAGTGTATTAAAAACAAGGGTAAAATTAAAAAATTCAAAATAAATCGAAAACTATTAGAAATAGGAACCTGACATACTTAATAATAGCTGGAGAGTTTTATAAAATCTATCAGAAAAAATAATAATATACAGCGTGTGCCATTTAAAATAGTCGAAATGCATAAATTTATTTTGAACACCCTGTAGCATCTAACTCAATTTCTTTCATCTCTATAGAACGCTCGTACTAATTATGAGTATTCCACCTTCAGAAACAATGGCGCTACTGGCAATTATTTACGAAACTGAAAACTAGTATTTTTAAAAAAAAATGGAAATATTAGAAAAACTACTAGGTTTAGGTATATAACATTAATACTAAAAAATTATAAAATTTTACGCAGAGTTTAAAAATAAATTAGAAAATAGGATGTTCCATTTAAAACACGTACGTTATATCGGCCACAATTTTTTGAAGTGCCCCGTGTACTCAAAAATAATTTTAAACTGTGTATCTTAACATTCCCTAAAACTATTTAACATATTTAACATTTTTTCGTCTTTTTACTCTATCGTTGACTCACCCTGTACTCAGTATAATCATGGATCCAAACGTGGACATAATTATATTTTTGCTTCAAATTTACTTTCCATCTAAAGTGAAACCTTTCTTACCCAGGGAATTGTTATATTCTCTATTCATTACTATCAAGATAATTGAATAAAAAATTTAAGTTTTACTTTCATGACATAAGGTATCAGCCTAAAGGCTTATTGATACTGTATTAAAAACTTGAACTGTATTATTGATACTGTATTAAAAACTTGAATTGTTAAAGTTTATTAATGTTTTTGTCATATTTATAGAAATAGGTCATGTGCTACCTATTTTTAAGCATATAACTAATAAAATAGCCACCTAATTGGAATAATAAATTAAATATAGTTAGTAAGTTATTATTTTCCAGAATCTAGGCAAATTTGCCTATTAAAACTTTGGAGCTTAGGATTACTGAGGTTTTCTAAGAAGTAATTACATGTATTAGTTTCTTAAAGGCTTTTATTAAAGTGTAATAACAAGAAGGAAATATTTTTCATACATTGATGTGAAAAATGTTTTCTGGTTAAACCACGTAATCACTAAACTAGTTCGAAAAATCTGTTTTTGTTACAATTTCGCCATGCTGCAGATCGTAATAGATATGTTTCTCAATTTTTCTTATTCCTCACGCAAATTTTGATCATTTATACGAGAGCATGATGGTTATCGCCATGTTTGAAAATAGGTAGTATTAGAGCAAAATTTGTAAGTTTGTTTACAGTCGTAGTAAAAAATATTACTTTCCGAATTTGACACCTAAATAGATAGACTTTTAAGGGTTCCGTATGGAACATTTATGGGATTAGTTCGATGTCTGTCCGTGTATCCGCCTGTCTGTCACACCCGATTTTCTCCGAACAACTATATAAATTAATGGCCCAATCAGAGCTGTGTAGTTTTGAAAGTTTAACTTAAGGGGTTAGTATTAGGAGGTGAAATCGGAAGTGAAAAAAAAATACCAGGTCATCGAGTTGGGTATCAACTGAAAGCTTGTAAAAATAAGAGTTAAAAAATATATATGATGTAATTTTTTTGCACAATTTTCTTTATGTTATTTTAGAAAATTTGCCAAAAATCAAAATCCCTCCTTATCTCGAAAAGAATTTTGAAAAAATTCTGAAATATTCTCCCTAAAATGTAGAATGAGCGAAAATCATCACGAGTACTTTACGACTGATAATTTGTCTGGTATAAAAACAGTCTACGTTTCTTGACGTGTGGTGGATGTAATTGCAAGTCGCTTTGGTACCGAGATATAATTTTATTTTATTTTAAACCGGTACGGAACACTAATTGCTCAAGTCCGACTTGCACTTGGCCGTTTTTTGATGTACTCATTTAATCATAGATCAAAGCGTATATACTTTTGTACATTTAGCGTCAAATTTACTTACTTACTGTCTTAAGTGAAACTTTCCCTAATTAAGGAATTACGAGTATTATATTCTCTCTTCATTACTGTGTAGACAATTAAATAAAAACATTAAGTTCTACTTCCATGATATAAGGTTTCAGCCGAAAGGCGTTTAAAATATTGATACTTTTTTAAAAACTTGGGTTCTTAAAGTTTATTAATGTAGTTGCCATATTTTATTTGGATATATTTATATAATTGTTAGGAAAAAATAGGTCGTGTGTTACTTATTTTTAAGCATGCAAATAATAAGATAGCCAGCCGATTGCAATATTAAATTAGATATCGAAAAGTAGTTTTTAATTCAGCAGACAGATAGGAGCAGCGAATAAAAGTTTGAGACGTGTTATTACCAAGGGTCACAATTTATCCTATTTTTCTTTAATTGCTTTTGCTTAGGAGATACATCAGTTCTAATATATTAAGCAATTTTCATAAGACACTGCTAGCTACTTCTTGACAGAACCAAATATTTCATTTTTCAGTAGGAACGATGAAGATTTTAGAGTAGGTTGGTTGATTGGTCATATAGCAAACTAACAACAAACATTTTTCAGGTAAAATTCTGTTTATCATGTTTAGCTTTCCCCGCTTCAATAGAAACTTTTTTTACATCGTGTACATATCGGAGAGAATGACATGATATTCAACAACGTTGTCTAAATGCCTAAGCATAATATTCACGGCAACATATTATATCCAAGGCAGCTACGGGCGTTACTGTATTTCTGTAATAGTTACCACCTGTATATACGAGGCTAGTCTTAACAACAGCACTACACTTTCCCAAGATCTGAAGTCGCATTTTACATAGATATTAATATTCGACGTTTGTAAAATGTTCCAAGTGATGTTCTCATGTATAGTTTTAATTCATGTATTTTAATTTGTATGTGTACAATTTTTTTGGAATAAATAACAGGTAAGCCGAAATTCAATAACAGTATGTAGGATAGTTGATACATGTTCAAGACATAAAAATAATTCAAGGAAAAGTGGGCGCAAGTATTACGTCATGAATATTTTTGAACTCACGTTTTCACAAGCTGTCATTTGACACCTCACTCGATCAAACCCCCCAAATCAAACCCCTTAAGTCGAAATTTAACACTCATAACTACACGACCCTGATTGGGCCATCCGTTTCTATTTTTGTTCCAAATTTCAAGTCTATATGTCAAATAGGTTCGGAGCAAATCGAGTGTGACAGACTGACATCGAAGTTATTCCATAAGTGTTCCATACGGAACACTAAGAATAGAAACATCTTATTTTTGTGGAAAAAATAAATCTACAAGTACGTTTTAATTTCAAAAAACAGAAAGCATAAAAATAATTTACTACTGATCTCAGCAAAATAAAATTCATCAGACAAAAAGATCTGCCATTGACTTTGTGTCGGAAACCTTTAAACCTCTTCGATAATTCCGCGTACCGAACGCAGGGAGGCGGTAGATGACAATGGACTTTTTCGCTGATGCCAAGCTATTTGGGCATAGCATACGTACTGCAGGAAAATCCCTAAAGCACTACAGGAGCGACGCGTGTGCGAAAAAAGCGAATCACGTTGATCTTGAATCGCTGTAAATTGTACTAGGTGGAAAATACAGTTCTGAGCAAATTATTCCAGAGGGATGAGGTTCTCGTTATAAAAGACAGCTTGAAAAGGGTCATATGAGAATTGACAAGCTGAACTTCAAAGGGATATGAAGTTTAGCGCGACGTGTATTCCTAGCATGCGCTTATCATGAAAATTAGAATACGAGTAGTCGCCAACCATTCTTCGATGTTCCAAGGAATCAAGGTTGCTGATCAGTTCTGGTTCTCCAATTAGACGACTAGGTTTTCTTCTGAATTGAATCCAACAATTGTAGAGTATGTTTGGGAGCAGAGACCCGAATATGGGAGCAATATTCCATCGTTGGTCGAATCTGAGCTTTCTAAAGAATTAACAATCATTGTGGACCGTAAAGCTTTCTAGTTAGAAATAATATTCTCAGCTTATGAGAAGCTCTCTTTGCTATGCCAGAGGAATGTTATGTCCCGACATAACTATGTCGGGCTCGGCAACGTTAACTTTAAAAAAAAAAACTGCTGCTTGGGTTTTTGTTGCATTAAATTCTACTTGGTTACTGTCACCTCAGGATAGAATTTCTTCCAGGTCATTATTAATTTGAGCGACTTCCTGCTGTTTATGGATACTTCATGAGCAGTGAATGCTCGAGTATTTAAAGGGAATGAAGGAGTAAGCGTACTGTATTCTGCAAAGTTGTTGGTAGAATTCCTGGTCCTTTCCCACATATCGTTAATGTAAATGAGAAAAAGAGTAGGAGGCAGTATGGGCCTTGAGGCACGCCGGCCTTAATAGTAAAGGTGTTAGAAAAACATCCGTCGGCTGTCACTCGTAAACAACGCTCTCTCAGGAAACACGAGATAAATAGACCTTTTCAGACATACTATAAGAGCGTAGTTTGGCCAACAATCCGGCATGCCCAATGTAGTCGAACGCCTTAGATATATCAAGTGTAACCACTGGTGATTCTCCAGAGTGCTCAATAGCGTTGTTCCAAACATGTGTTACGTAAGTTAGAAGATCTCCTGTGGATTTTAAGCCATATTGGTGGTAACTAATAATAGTTAGTCCTTCAAGATATTTTGGAAGATGCTAATTGACAGCAAGATATGTTAGAAGATGCTGATTGATAGCTTTTTTTTCCATGACTTTCGATACTTTTGAAAGAAGTGCGACTGGTCAGTAGTTGTTTGACAAGGTCTTCTTGGCTTTTTTGGGTGTCGGCTGAACTGTAGCATATTTCCGGCAGGACGAAAATACTGCCTTACTGTAGAATAAGTTGAAAAACCTGCAGAAAATTGGTGTAAGTTCTCTGTCGCATTTTTTGAGTACTATGGCAGGTATTCCATGTCGCCAGGAGCTTTTTTGGTGTCTAGCTTCATTATAATAAGTTTTATGATACGCTGTCTGAAGACAATATCGGGTACCCTTGCCTAAACTATGGGAATGATGGTGTTTTTCCTTCGAAATCGACAGTAGATTGTGGAACAAGAAGTTCAGTTGGCAAGTTGGCTTTCTCAACTGGTGTTGTTGCAATAGTGTTATCTGGCCGTGTGAGTCGTGGTGTTGTGAATTTAGTTAAATTTTGACTAATGACTTTAGCGATTGGCCAAAAGGACCTGGAATTGTTGGGCCAGATAAGAAGTTTTTTAGTTCTTTGCTAAGTGACTCTTTCCTTTCGCCGATAATTTCTTTGCCTCTGTTCCAAGTAGGAACAAATATTTTTCGAATTATGAGGTAAGGATGTTCACGCCATTGTCGGTAGGCAAGATGTTTAACTTCTTTGCATTTTCAGTTGAACCGGGACTTGCCGTTGAAAAGGCATTTATTCGAAAAAGTGATGTAAGTTGCCAGTTGAAATGTCATAGTATTAAAATGATTAGATTTTGATCTCTTTATATTTCTTAGTTTATAGTGAAGCTCACGGTTGAGAAAATTAGACTCGTACCGCTGTCACCAAAAGAGTGCTAATACCGCTAATAAATGTTTTGTGGTAACAGTAAAATGAAACAAGTAATTTAAATGGACATACTGGGGACTACGACATATAAAGATCGATATTAATTTTCTTCCGATAATACACTAGGTATTTTTTCTGAGTATTTTTACAGACACCTAAAACATATTTCAATAACAAAATAAGTGTTAGCACATCACAGCTAAAAGAACTTGGCTGGATTAGTTGGCCGTTTTAATTGGTATTGTTAATCCCGCCAAATTCTCGGTGATATAAACATTTTTCCCGCGCTCCTTTGCCTACAGTGTTGTAACATCATGTTTTTCCTTAATTTGAATTGTTATTAAAAAGAGTTGTTTTCGATATAGCATGGTAGAATAGTACCGATGTTTTTACTTATAAAACTCTTTGGGGATGACTTATTCAAAATTAGTTACATAAAAACAGCCTATAGAGTGTTTTAATGCAACGGTTATTCAAAATGTTAAACTCAAGCAATGTAAAATTGCTAAAAATTATTTTAAAATATCTATACTTCTAAGAATTATTCAAAAAAAAAGAAAATTCCATTCCATTACAAAGTTATAACATTAAATGTGACCTGGCGTCGGATTGGGACCGCTATCTGTTTTCAAATACTCTCTGCAATATTACTCAGTCGATTTTTAACATTTTTTAACTTTTTTTTTTTATTTTAATAATTACTTTTTGTACAAAATGTCGAGAAGTTTTTTTTTATTTTTCTAATAGATAATTTTTATAAATAATTAAATATTAATTTTTTCGTCAAAAATTGCATACTAAAGTTTAAAATACGGAATTTTTTTATTTTCGAACAAAAAAACCCTTCGACAATTTTTAGCTACTACATTATTTTAAAAGATTAATTTTTATATTCGCAGATTGGATTATTTTTTGTGAAGTTATCCTGTAAACATTTAACCCGATAAAAAATAATGTTAACATTTAAAACATACTTTTAAAAAAAATTCTTATAATACAGGCCAACAAAAAAAATATTTGTAAAAACTTTTTAAACCAATAATCTAAGTGTTATGTATTTTTGGGTGCTAAAACCGTATCTGGTATCAGTTTTTTTGTATCATCCACAGTTCTCTCACAATATGACATCGATTAAATTTCAAAATAGGGAAAATTTGTTACATAAAAAATAAAAACTTAAACCGTACTTTTATTTCATTAGGCTAAAATTTTTACTCACGATAACATATGTATTTCCTTTCCACTTTCTCTGTGAAGTTTCTTGTATAACTTTTTTTCTGATGTGATTTTGTTGTTCTCTATGAAGTGACCAACAGTAATCACCCATCATGTTGATATTCCACCGTCCCTGGTACCGTTTCTCCAAATCCTTTATGTCCTGATGGAACCGTTCCCGTTGCTTTTTACTCACATCGCCTAAGTTTTTAGGAAAAAAAGTCAAGATCGTTGTGCAATAAGTGGACTTTAAGGCTCATCAGACAACCCAGATTCTTGAACTTGTCTATCATATTAGCTACGATAAGTTCATAGTTAGGGTCTTTCACATTGCACAACTTCTTTAAATGATATCCAAGCCTTTTTTTCCTTTGTAATCATCCTTGCTCCAAAGTTGGACTCGAACATCATTTTACGAATATCAGGCCCAACGAAAACCCCTTCTTTCAGTTTGGCTTCTGGTATATGAGGAAATCTTTTACACAAATATTTAAAACATTCACCATCTTTAGGTAAGGCTTTCACAAATTGTTTCATGAAGCCTAACTTCATGTGTAGTGGTGGTAGAAGAATCTTTTTTGGGTCTACTAAAGTTTTATGCAAAATGCTCTTCTCATCAGGTGTTAAAGTTTTTCTTACGGGCCATTGTTTTTTGGACCAATATTGATCCCCTGCTCTGCTGTCCCCCCAAAACATGGAAACTTTGTAAATTCCTTTTGTTGACCAAGGATCATGGAGACAACTTTTAAGAGTCCACATAGCATCCAATCGTGAGCTGGATAGTTAATTTTCTGTAAAATCATGTTAAGATTTTCGTAAGTTTCTTTCATATGGACTGAATGAGCAACAGGCAGTGAAGCATAAGTATTTCCATTGTGTAACAGAACACCTTTTAAACTAGTTTTTGATGAGTCTATAAAAAGCCTCCAATCTTCCTTCTTGTACTCAATGCCAAATTCGTTCATTAGACTACCAATATCATGGCAGTAAACCAAATCCTCTTCCTGCTTGAAAAATGACCAAACTGTTGATCTTTTGTTCTGTTACGGTAAACAGATGTTCCAGATTCCAATAAATGTTTTTCTTTCAGCCTAGAATCAAGCAATTCTGCTTTTTCCTTAGTCAAACCCAAATCTCTCACAAAATCATTTAACTTAGCTTGTGTAAACAACTGTTGTTTTAAATTTTCTAGAGAACATTGAAACTCATCATCATCCGGTCGACTTTCATTAAATTGGGGACTGGACCGATTAGCTGAAGTAAAGTTAGGATAGACAATTACTTCCTTATTTTGGAGTTATATTCAGAAACATTAACGCTGCAAAAATAACAATCATTTGAATGATTTTCTTGCTCTCTCCATACCATGGGTACTGCAAATCTAAAAGCTTTCTTTTCTTTTTTATACCATTTCCTAAGATCCTCGACGCAAACATAACATACTTTGTGAGGAGCCCAACATATTTTATTATTACCGATTTCTACACCAAAATGTGCAAAGTATACTTTTTTTATAGTCTGTAATGTTTCTTTGATGTTTTTTAACTACAAACTCACCACATATATAACAAAAAGTGTTGGGAGAGTTTTCACAACTACAATTAGCCATACTTTGAGTGTGAATTAAAGCACATGGGTTAAACACTGCAACGCGAGGTTATATTAACAGCTGTGATATTTATCGGAACTGCTAACCTAATAACATTTGATTTTACTGCCAACCTTATAAAGCAATCGCAATCGCCAAGCATTGTATTCGAGTAAATATAAAAATATGCTGATTTTCAGAGGCCATTTTCTCAAAAACTATGGATATTTGACTTGAGGAATCACACACTAAAGTTTTCGAAAATTTTCGCTACTAAAACTATGTAATAATCTAAATTAAAAAAAAATAATTTTCTGGAAAACCGAAAGTGATTTTCAATCATTTTTCTATCCAAAATAGGCAAGTGCTTTAAGTATACTAATATACTAAATTGCGCATTATTATATTAAGCGATTTAACTAAGAAGCTGTAGACAACTTTAGGTCTGTCCAGTACAGGAATTTATACTTTTATTTTTACAAAGTGGAAAACTATTATTTTAAAACTAATTTGTAGGAGCAATAAATACCATAAATGGCAAAAATCAACTATCCTTAATTGGTTTGGAAGAAGGTAATATTAAACAAAAATAATATATAAACACTATAATAGAAAAAATTAGTAAAAATCCGTAAAAAGGGAGCGATTCAAAATTGGGCCCAAGATCAGGTATAAGAATTAAAAGATTACGCAATTTGGCCAAAAATAAAATTGGTCCTTTCAGTGGTATACGAAATTGAACCCAGAGGTTTATGCTACGTGATTAGCGAAGTAATTGATAGATAAAGAAACATTTTCGCAAAATGTATGTTCATACTTGAAACGTTTCATTAATTTAATTGAAATTATTATGTCAGCATCTCAATATACATATATTGTAGTAAAAAAAAGTCAAAATAATGATGAGATAGACATAGTTTAGATACAGCAATATTATGATTTTATCTTTTCTGGTGTATCACCAGGAATATTGTCCTGAGTTTTAGACCTCGAAAAACCTGTGCTCTTTTGTTTATAAACAACCGAAGTTTTCAAAACGTTTTTTATTTAGCTTAAAATGTGAATAACTCCGATTATATAAGTCGAATCGAGACAAAAAAAAGCAAACTCTTCGTAATGAAATTTCCAACAAATTTCCGTTAGTAGTCATTCAAGTGCCTACATAACCTACAAAATTGGAAATAACCGGCTAAGAACTGTTTTTTTTTTTTCCATTTTATTGTACAGGCCGGCTAAGGAAACCGATCGGCTTGAAACTTTCAAAAAATATGTCTTTTATTACGGCAGAAATACCCTGAAATTTTGGTACAAAAATATTGAACCCACCGGGCATGATTGAATTTATTATTTAAAATTTTAATTGCCCGCCATTTTATGCCATTTAATCCAAATTTTTTTTTTCAAAATTTAGATCCCGATGCCAGCTTTCCGATGCCATAAAAAAAAATTTTTTTTGAGTCATTTTGAAAAAAAAAATTGTTAACAAAAATGAAATTTCGATTCTCCACCAGATGTGATAAAAAAATTTTAATTTTTTTTTCAAAATTTGTTTTTATTTGATTAATAAACAAATGTAAAAAAAAACGGTTAAAATGACTCCAAAAAAAATTTTTTTCATGGCATCGGAAAGCTGATGTCGAGATCTAAATTTTTTTTAAAAAAAGATCCAGTTTGGACCCAATGGTATAAAATGGCGGGCAATTCAAATTTTAAATAACAAATTCAATTGTTCCCACTGGGTTCAATACTTTTATACCAAAATTTCAGGAAATTTTTGCTATAACAAAAGAAATATTTCCTGAAAGTTTCAAGCCGATCGTTCACTTAGTCGTCACTTATAATAAAATTAAAAAAAAAAATTGACTGTTTTTTTCAATTTTGTGGATTTAAAACTAACGGAAATTTGTTGGAAATTTCATTATGGAGAGTTTACTTTTATTTTCGTCTCGATTCGACTTATATAACCGGAGTTATTCACATTTTAAGCTCAAAAACTGAGTTGTGAAAACCTCAATTATTTATAAACAAAAGAGCACACGTTTCTCGAGGTCCAAAAACTCAGGAAAATAGTCGTGGTAATAACTCAGAGAGGATAAAATCATAATATTGCTGTATCCAGACTGTGCAATTTCCAATGCTTTTTTAACTGCACTAATACGAATACTACATTAATTATTACAATAATTACGAATATGTACATTACAATTAATAAAACTAATTAGGTATATGCTTAGCAAACTTAACAGTAAAACTTATTTCATACATGAGAATAATAATGCGATGCTAGTTTTCCAAATTGAATAGCGCTAATTAACTTTTCTCTATATCTAGTTATTTGACTTTGTAAATACACATGTCGCTTCCTAGAAGTGGCATTTTGAAATTTATATGGATAATGAACACTATTTATTTTAATACTATTTTTAAGTTGACATTGTAAAAGCATGTCAACAAAAATAAATAGTGAAGGCTGGCTGTGATACAATGCGTTACTGAAATAGAAGTGGAAACGATTCACATGCATTTTTTGTACGATTCATCTCCGCAGCATTTTCGGCCCATAAAACAGGTGGGAATGCCGCTTCTTCCGCTATGCTACCTATGGCAAAAATATTAGTCCGAGACAATGTCCTAACCATTGCCCTATTTCAGAATTTTTATCTTTGTAGGTCTTTGTTGATCCTAGGATTTTACGCCACCATGCTTGAGTTAGGTGAAATCGCTATCCCATCAGTTTTGCTTGAGGCCATACGTCCTTAACTGCCATATGTATATAAATTAATGGTGTTGTAAAACAAATGAGGATACCCCATAATAAAAAGCTAATTTGAAGAGGCTCTTGGGCCCAGTTTCATAAAGGGATTAAGTATTAAAGTTAAGCAATAAAAAGATCTGGGCCCAATTTCATGATGCCCTTTTATGCCCTAAAAAGGTCAGTGCCAATTAAATTTTATATAATAAAATTAACATAATATAAAATGTAGCGGTCTTACTTGGATTATTTAAGCCTTTTTTTTGGACAAATTTTGTGATGTTAGGATTATATTGCACGATATAACTAGAGAGATTTGGAGGTGTCATATTGCTACAATGACACTAAACTATTCAGGTTAAATTACTGATAATAATATCTCAATTTCCCGTCATTTGAAACATAAAATATTAACAAACTATACCCTCTATAAGAATATATTTCTTATTATTTCTTTAAACTCACATCGTAATAAAATTTTCTCAACTGGTATTTTCCGTAACATAATTCTAGTTTTGTGGACGAATAAGCCAATAAGCGTTGAAACCTATGCTAAGTATGAGAATAAAAATTTTATTTTAGGGGTCTTTAAAAATGTTATATGTTTCTTCGTTATAAAAATACTTGACTGTATCCATATATTATCAATAACCTAGTATAATTCTGAATAACGAAAATTTCGATATTATCTATAATATATAAAATGCAACGTCTCTCTGTCTGTCTGTCCGTTAGTGCGCCTATCACTGAAGAACCACTTATCCGATTTACGTACTTTTTTTTTTAAAAACATACATATGTTCTCTGGCCAGGTTATAGGCTATATTTTATTACGATAGGTAGCATAAGGAATGAGCAGTGACGTAAAATAGTGAGTGATGTCGGAAATAAGTTTGCCGCTAGCGCGTGCCTTTGCAATACACAGCCTAAACCATTAAATATGGAACAATATTATGTAGCAAAGAATATCTGTAATGTATAATCTATAATATATATAAAATACAATGTCTCTCTGTCTAATTGTCTGTCCATTAGTGCGTTTATCACGCGGGAACCACTTATCCGATTTACCTGCCTTTTTTAAATTCATACATATATTCTTTGGCCAGTTTATATAATAATAATAATAATCTATATCTATAATATATATAAAATGCAATGTTTGTCTGTCTGTCTGTCTGTCCGTTAGTGCGCTTATCACTGGAGAACCACTTATCAGATTTTCGTACTTTTTTTTTTAAACATACATATGTTCTCCGGCCAGGTTATAGGCTATATTTTATTACGATAGGTAGCATAAGGAATGAGCAGTGACAATAATAGTAAATGAAGTCGGACAAAGTTTGCCGCTAGCGCGTTCTCTTGCAATACACAGTCCAAACCATTAAATATGGAACAATATTATGTAGCAGAGAATATCTATAATATATATAAAATGCAATGTCTCTCTGTCCGTCTTGTCTGTTTGTCCGTCCGTTAGTGTGCTTATCACTGGAGGACCACTTATCCGATTTACGTTCTTTTTTTTTAAACATACGTATGTTCTCTGGCCAGGTTATACGATATATTTTATTAGGTGACATAAGGAATAAGCAGTGACGATAATAGTGAATCAAGTCCGAGAAAAGTTTACCGCTAGCGCGTTCTCTTGAAATACACTCCCTAAAGCATTAAATATGGAACAATATCATGTAGCAAAGAATACAATATATATAAAATGCAACGTCTCTCTGTCTGTCTGTCTGTCTGTCCGTTAGTGCGCTTATCACTCGAGAACCACTTATCCGATTTACGTGTTTTTATAAATTTATACATATATTCTATATAATTCGATATAAGCCTAGATAATGGGAGATAAGGTGAGATAATGGAAGATAAGGAGAAATAATGGGAGATAAGTCGAGATAAGTCGAGATAAGCCTCGATAATGGGAGATAAGGTGAGATAATGGGAGATAAGTATAAATAATGGGAGATAAGGAGAGATAATGGGAGATAAGCAGAGATAAGTCTAGATAATGGGAGTTATGATGAGATAATGGGAGATAAGGAGAAATATTGGGAGATAAGGAGAAATAATGGGAGATGAGTAGAGATAAGCCTAGATAATAGAAATTATGTAAAGATAATGGGAAATAAGGAGAAATATTGGGAGATAAGGAGAAATAATGGGAGATATTTTATTATGTTGGGTAATATAAGGAATAAGTAGTGACGATAGCAGTGAATCAAGTCCACGCGAGCGGAGCCCGGCTAGTGTACTATAAATGTTGTTTTGGGACTTTTCACTTAAAAATATTAACCTGTACTAAGCTGTTAATTATTGTCATCTAAAAAGTTATTCCATTAAAATAATAGTATAAAGCATAATGAAAGTTACTTTTGTAAAGTATTTTCGGCTGTTCTTCATTAAGGAAATTGTGTAAGTTTTATTCCCAAGAAACTCAACCATAAATTAACCTCTTTACACTGCTAAGAGTGTAAACAAGTTATTATTATATATAATTAATTATTTTAGTACAAAAGAAAACTTTATAAGTAATAACCCGCTAACAGTAAAAAGTATATAAAATTATAAGCAAATTATGTTTTGTTTTCCTCGTTAAAGAAAGTATTGTCGCAGTAAACATAAAACACAGTGGCGCCGCCAAAGAAAAATTTTTAGGTCCTGTTTTTTATTACGCATGCGTCCCCTATTACACCAACAAGATGGCTACCAGAGCGGTCGCGGATTGTGTTTACATCTGGATTTTAAGGAAAATCTTTTTATAGCGTGCTCGGAAATTCATTATTAATAATTTTGCAATAAGTACATGACTCGTTTCACGTTATAATTGAAAATAATTATAAAAAAGATGTCAGGAGGATATTTTTATTGTGCGGTTAATGTTTGTAAAAATGTGGTATCTCCAAAGGAGTTAGTTTTTTTAGATTTCCCGAAGATCCTAAAAGATAATTTATTCATAGGGAAGAGTCCGGCAGTATCGTTACCTTAAAGTTAATTCAGAATAAAATAAAAATTCCTGAAGTTATATGTATAATATCTACTGATATGTATAAAGGACCTTTTGTGCTATGAATACAAATAATAAAATATCGATATGTTTGGAAATAATCAACTTTATTAATAAAATTTCAAGACGATAAAAAATCAACATAAAAAAATTGTCCTCCAGTACCGGCCAGCAAAGATATTGGCATTAATACAAGGCAATAATCGCAAATGTATTGATTTGACAGCTCTGATATATTTGCACAAGCCTCATGGACCCAGATATTGCAGTTTCCACAAGGACAAATTGTCTCTTCCTGAATCGAATTATGGGGAGGACTATGATTTTCTTCTTTTTTTTTTTATTTTACTTTTCTTGGTGACATGTTTTCCTGAAAGCAGACTCTTGCCATTCTTGTTGTTGATTTCGAAATTCGAAAGGCTGCTCCACCTTTTTTTGACCAATTTTTATTTTGCTCTGTGCTAACTTTTTCCCGTTTAGATGGATAATTGCTTAAATCCATTTTCTTTCGTTTACATCCACTTCTTAGAGTACTCTCGCTGAAAATACTAGACTCTTCTGTCCTGAAAGCAAACTCTTCCCCCGCTTAGCTCACTCAACTCTCTTTTAATCTACTCTTTTCTATTCCAGCATCTTTTTGTATGGAGAACTTGTGTAGATTTCACTTCTTTCAGCTTTACGACGTCGTGCATTAGCTCTTCTTTTCGAAGCATCAGGACCCGGTGACAATTTTGTGACTATTGCTTTAAAATTATCAACCGATAAGTCAGTGTCAGCCTTTGAGACTCAGATCGTTGGGAAGTGGCAGTTTGAGGTTCGGAATCAAAAAAGGCAGATTGAGATCCAAGTTGTCGAGAAGCTGAAGGGGTGATTTCTACCTGTCGAGAGGTTAAATTTATCAGAGACTCGGATTGTTGAGCTGTGGCAAATTGAAGTTGGAAGCCAGAAGTGGCAGTTTGAGATATGAGTTGTCGGGGAGCTGAAGGGGTCATTTCTACCCGTCGAGAGGTTGCATTTGTTAGTTATGACTGTCTAGAAGTCAAAGTTGACGGTTCTGACACGGCTTTCTGACTTTCTGTGAAGTTGGTCATATCCGAAGCAATAAAATCTAAATCACTGAAGGTATTCCTATTAAAGGTGTGTATGCCAGTGCAGCAAAAGCCATTAACGCCAATATCCATTCGAGAAACTCGATTAAAGGCAGAACTAACAAACCCTGCGATCTCGTATTCACTGATCCTTACGCCAGGGTTTGATCTTATCCACAAATCACAAGCATCACTGTAAGCTGATTTAAAAGTTTTCATAAATGTTCGGTCAAGCGGCTGTAGCTTATGGGTCGTATGAGATGGGGTACTTAACATGTGAATATGATTTTTTTTTTTGGCACAGTCAATGACATCCAAGTTTTTATGACTGGCGTGACCGTCAGGAATCAACAGAACTGAATTATGTTCTGTAGGATTCGAATATTTCACAAAGTGACGCATTTCAAAAATAATTCGGCATTCATCTAGCCGTTTGGCAGAGCTTCACTTACACTCCCATGCGGAGCATTGACCATGAGTCTCTCATTCATTCGGAACCGTGGGAACACAAAAAGTGGTGATACGAATTGACCACCAGCGCTCATTGCAAAAAGCACAGTCACATTTTTTCCACGCTCTGCAGAAGTAAGTTTCCCAACTTGTGTTTGGTTTTTAGCATCTATAACTTTAGAATGCTTCTGGACAATACTGACACCAGTTTCATCGCAATTCCATATTTTATAGGCAGTGAAATTAAACTTTTGCACCAGTACCTTTTCCACGGCTTTACGCATATTATCAGGATCTCAGGTGCCCTTCTTTTTCTTCATCTCACCATCACTTTCATCACCTGGCATCTTTGTGTACCTATAATCAAATAAAAATACTCAAAAACAGTTGCCGGTACTTAAGGACAGTTTCGTGGCTGATACTGCAGGGAACGGAATTAAATATGATGTTCACCACAGACAAGATTGTACGCGTAGAGATTTAATTACAATATATTTTATAACAGCCATATACATAGTCAATACATACCAAGTTTTAATTTCTTTCAAACACGTCCTCAGAACTCCAGCAATCACTGACAAACGTTAATTATATTTCGTACGTTCACTGCGCGCAACACAAATCTTAGCAACTGACAGTGAGCCGGTCGCGACACGACGCCGCCGCGCCAGGCATATCCATAAGAGAGCCTACTATTGAAAGAGCAATAACCTTCTCAGCGCCATTTGTTTTGAAATTCCGGAAACTGCAACTGGCCGGTACTGAATGCCGGCCGGTACTGGAGGACTTTCCCCTAATTCTTTATTTTTATTAGGCAATATATTTTATAAAGATTATAATAACTGTGTTTTCATATTAGAGATACATTTTATCTGTAAAACAGTTAAGTTTTATTATCTGGGCATGCACAAGTAGTAATTCTCCAGCACGAATGAGTTTAAATAAATCAGTGCATGGATTTAATTTTTTTATATAAATAGTATACATTAGATTTAACTAATGATAAAATGGAACAAAAATTGTGTTCGCTTTATTTTTAAGTTCAGAAGAAAGAGGATCCCATATTAAAATAATAGTTATAATTATATATAATCTCCCCGGATTACTGGGATTCGCTGAAATATAAGGAGCGTGATTGTGCAAAGACTCTGAAAATCTCCAAGTGAAGAAAAATCAGATTTTAGACCCATATATAATGATCACTAGAATAAAAAAAGGATATGAACCTGTTGATGTTATAAATGAATTTGTAGAACAAAATCCTGATATAACTACAAATTTCGGACAAAAACAGTAGGTTACGTTATATCACAAGAAGAATTTGCAGAAATCCAACAAAAGAAAACTGGATTTTACGAACAAATCCAGATATATTCAAATAGCTCATCAGATGTCAGAACCTAAGTTTCGATCTGGCGAAGATCTACACACAGGAGTACTTCAATATTGCTCTGTGTTTTAAGTGCTGTAATTATGGACAAGTTATGAAATTCTGCACAAGCAATGATGTATGGTTCAAGTGGAGCAAGAACCATAATGGCAATGAAGAAGTACTCGAATGTCTCAACTGTAAGAGACTAAAGATTCCGGACAGAAACCACACAGCCAAAAACTGGAACTGTCCAGCATTTCTTCGTAAAGTAAGAGAACATCAGAATAAAACAAATTACTAAGACGTAATTAAACAGAATTTTTTATATATAATCTCGGAATACCCAACAAATGCTCCAAGTCCTATTATACACAAACATACTCCTTATTATACATCTGATAATATAAATAGTCAACTAACAGAAGGATACAGCCTAATACACCAAAATGTGCAATCTATTGAAAATTCTGTGGACCTAATAGAGGACATTTGGCGCCAACATACAGAGTGTATCTTTTTGGGTATCACTGAGCACTGAAAAACCCGAGGTCAGTTAAAAAATTATGGCAAAATTATGGCATTGTAGGATTTACTTTAGCGTCAAGTTTCTGCAGAGAAAAAGAAAACAGGCATAGTGGCAGTGCTGTGTTTGTAAGAAAAAACATTCAATTTAAATCAAGGCCAGATATAAGTAATATAAGTATGGAATCTAATTTTGAATGTTGTGCATGTGAAGCTAAGATAAAAAATAAAAACATTATTGTTGTGTCTCTGTATCGTCGCCCAATGGTGAGTTTAATATTTTCTTAAATAAAATGAAACAGATGTTAGTACTTTGCACAAATAATCCTAGTGATATAGTTATTATTGGTGGTGACTTAACTTTCTGTCAGCTTCAAAAAATATTTCTGAATTTAAGTCAGTTGTTTCCTCTTTCAATGTCAAACATACTATTTTAAAATATACGCGCATTACTAACACAAGTAGTATCTGTATTGATAACATACTAACAAATTTTGATGGTGGCATGACATCCAAAATTTTGCACTCGATAATTTCAGACCATACCGCTCAGAACGTGATGTTATATATCGAAAAACAAAAATCTTTGTTCATTAAAAAAGAAGCTTTAACACTCAGAATAAAACTAACTTCAAGAATGGTTTTCAAAAATTTAATTGGCAATCCATCTACTCAATTAATGCTGAAATAGTGGACAACCAGTGGTCTACTTTTATGAAACTTTTTTTAGAGATATTTAATGAGCATTTTCCCCAAATAAAGATCCCACGTAGAAATTTTCCAAATATATGCAAAGTAGTCCTGTGAAATCAAAGAGTGTAAAAGACAATTGGCTATTCTGTATGTAATAAAAAGTGTAAATATTAGATATAAGACTATGTACTGTAATAAAAAGAAAGAATATGACAACTTGTTGAAAGACCATAAAAACTATGCGGAGAGGTTAAGAAATTCGGATAATTAAAGTAAATGTACTTGGAAAATTATAAATGAAATAAAAGGTAAGTCAGCAGAGAAAAACATTAGAATTGAAGGTACTAAGGAAACAACAGCAAACGATTTTAATGATTTTTTGATAAACGTAGCACCTAATCTATTAAATAAATTGAATAATATACCTTTTAATTCGGAGATAGAATATAATCCTGTAGAAATTAAGGTAGAATTAGTGAATAAAGAGGAAATAATACAGATAGTCACAAAACTGAATAATAAGTTCACGTGTGATTTTGATGAGATTCCAAATAGCCTAATAAAGTTTGTGATATCCAAAACTATGGAACCTTTAATGTACATTATAAATAATTCAATTAAATACGATATATTCCCGAAACAGTTTTACCTGTCGATGCGCCCTGCCCAACAGAAACAAACAAAACAAAAAAAAACCGGAAGAGTTAAAAATTGCACTAGTAATTCCGGTTTATAAAAAAGGTGATGAAACCAATATAGAAAATTATGGCCCAATAAGTCAGCTTAGTTCATTTTCCAAAATATTTGAACATGTTATGTGCCAGCTAATTCTAGGATTTATGGTGGAAAATGGTCTACTTAATAAAACAAGACATGGATACTTACATGGAAAATCCACTCAAACAGCAACTGTTAACTTTATACAACAGATAATAGACGATTTCTCTTGAGTTGTTTCCTGATTTATCAAAGGCATATGATACATTAAACCATAATATACTCGTACACAAATTAAATATATACGGAATACTATACTTATTTTGTAGGGAACAAAGAGGTAAGGGAAGTGACAGGGTGTCATCTCAAAAAAAGAAAATAATGTTAGGCATTCCACAAGGTAGTGTTATGGACCCTATACTGTTTATCTTATATGTAAATAATATAACTGAATTACTTTTGATATATAATAAATGTAAAATTACTAATTATGCAGATGATACGAAGATTTTGTTAAGTAATAAAGACATTACTGACCGTGAGATTTTTATGCTAAGGGTGGAGGAAGGGGTCATAAAGAATAGACTAGTCATGAATAATACATTATGATATTTAAAACAAGCAGGTCACGACTAGAGAAACCAACTAGTTTAAACTTAAATGGTAACAATATTAGTTTAAATGCTGAAGTTAAGTTTTTGGGTATGTTTTTAGATAGTACTTTATCCTGGAAATATCATGTCAACCATTTTGTGAGTAAATTAAACAGAATATGTTATAGTCTTAGAGTCTTGGGGAGGTATATTCCTTTTGACATCAAGAAAATATTATTTCATGCAAACTTTGAGTCCCATAGGTATGGAATTATCATGTATGGAAATTGTAGAGATGCTAGTAGGGTTTTTGTTTGTCAAAAAAGAGCTTTACAAATTATACTCAATTTAAACAATAGAGAATCATGTAGAGAAAAGTTTACAGTAAATAAACTACTGGCTGCTACTACTGTTTACATACAGGAACACTCCTGTTTAAAAATAGGTCTATATTTGAAAGATATGAGTCACAAACTGCATATACCACAAGAACAATGAAGTGTATTTACCCAAGACACCGATTAACTATGACAGAAGGGTGCACGTTATTAATGTATAAAATTTTATAACTTTTTACCAAAAAGTATTTTAATTGCAAATCTCAAAATACTCAAAAAGAAAATCTTTAGATTGTTGTTGAAAATAGAGCCATACAATATTGAAGAATTCTATAAATACTTTGATAATGTTTAAGCCTGTCAAATAGTTTTAGTCTTAGTTGTGGACACTATGTTATTGTATGCTGGCATACTTTTAAAATAAAGAGAATTTTGAATATGAATTTTGACACTATACGCGCGAAGCTAAAGATGTGCATTCTCAAAATTAACATTTTTTTCTCCCGGACATCTCTAATAGTTGAGAAATATAAATTCGACAATGATATACTTAAATGAATAACGTGCAAAAATCATTGAAGCCAAATTCATTTTTTCCTTTTATTTTTTGCCTTTTCCCCTGTTTTTTTTTGTATATCTGTTTTAATAAGAACTTGATAAAAAAATGTTTCTAAAAAACTTTTCTCGTTTTTTTTCTTCCTTTGAATCACCAAAATTCATTTTTATTCTACAGAATAGGATTTTTCTTGAAAGAAGGAATTTGAATATTTCAAAAACTCGCGGGCCTCATACCAGCAATATGGCGACAGGTCATGTGATCATTACAAACTCGAATCCCTTGAGATCAAAGGTGCCGAGTCAGACTGTCGTTTATGTTTACTGTAGTATTGTTTTCGCAAAATTTTTGCATTTCTTCACATTTCAAGGACTCTAAATCTGTTGTCACTATAACTCCCGAGTGAAATTTAATATGTAGTACTTCAAGTGTTTTAGTACAAAATTGCTTTAGGAAAAGTTTTTTTTTTTATTATTTCCCGTGCTGAACAAAGTATTCTCTTAAAAAGCATTATTTCACATTTTCCTAGTTTTTATTTAAGGGAAGGAAACAATTTTAAAGCGTTAGTTCAAATATATTGCGAGAGGGGATGAGCCAAGTGAAATAAAACATTTATTTGACAACTTACAATTGCTAAGGAAGTATTAAGTAAATATTCATTCAGATTCATAACTTTTTCCTAAAGTAGAAATTAATTAACATAACAAATAACCCTTAAATGCGTGGAAAGAAGAAAAATGTTTTAGTTAGACCAGTTTCCAGATGCAGATTGTATCAGATTTTTCTATGTTCTGTACTTCCATTTATAATATTTCGAGTTAGGATATAAGCTTTCTTGTACTAAACCACAAAAAGATTGTTCGCTATTTCGATAACTGTTGGCTTAGTTACACAATATTAAAAGACATACCTGATAAGATAAAATGTTTAATGAAGATACTACTCAAGTATCTGTATTAAACATTTTTAACGTTGCAAAAAATGTGTGCAGTTTTACAATCTGTCAAGTAAGAATGTGTCCGCGATAATTCATTTTTGGTAGATGCGATTCTAGTGATTCAACAAAAAAATTGGTAAAGAGAACCTTTGTCTACGACGTATTTTAGTAAAAGTATCAGTCGATTCCGAACTTTCATCGAAATCATGTAAAATTCAAAATGAGTCATTTGTTTGCGCGTCGATTTGAGGCAGTCTTTCGTTGTTCCCTCCCATTGAAGCCTAAAAAAGTGTCGTTTGTGAAGTAAGTGTTTTAGCGAGACGAAAAATATTAACGACTTGCCAAAACCTGGCTCGATAGGCAAAGTCACTCCGAAAGTCGAAAAACGAATCGTGTCTTTGTTTTCACGGGACCCAAAATTGACGCTGCGTCCAGGAGTAGCAAAATTAAAAAATCGGGTTTGAATGTATCCTATGGGACCATTCGACAATACCTTCGTGCTCATGATGTCAAATTCCGAAGCACGTTAAAGAAACCTTTGCTGGACGAAAATCTAGTCGCGAAGCGATTCGCTTAGGCTTACTATAAGATACTAGAGTGGCCCGCATAATTTCCGGACGCTAACCCTATCGAAAACGTTTAGTCCCTTGTAAAGAGAAGGCTCAGAGAAAAGACTCTAAGGACTTTCACATAGTTGTCTCGAGAGATTCGAAAAATTTGTAGAGCATTGCCCGAGTATACAGAAAATCTCGGCGACAACATGCCTCGAAGATGCCAGGCGATTATTGATGCAGGAGACGATTGGAGAACTTACTAAGGTAATTGTGCCGTTGCTAGTACACCAAAGAACACATTGATTACAAAAATTTTCGCGAAACACATTTTTTCAAGAATACGAGAGGTAACCTACTTGACATACTCTATCTGCACTACCTTGGGGACAGATAAAAATTATTTTCGTAACAAGGTCACTAAGGATAATATTTCTTCAGTCAATGGAGTGAAAGAAAAATATTGTATTGTGTAAGGGACATTTTTTTAAGTGTCTCGTGTCATTTACTATTTTCCTATTCTATATACCATGAAAATTATTTTAATATTAAACTTAGTTTTTTGTAAGGCCAAAGCCAAACATGTTACCATAGAATTTGTCCCTTGTCAAAATTGACAGATTACAAAGCCAACTAGAATTTTTTTTTAAATGGCGCTCTCTTCATATGAGCACAAGATTAAATAGCATTTTACTGACCGTTTACAAAAATATATAAAACATTATATTTTCAGCCGTTACCGATATAGAGAGTATTCAAGTTAGTGAAGGGAATTTTAACCATTAAGAGACTTGCTCGATTTGTTATCTTCCTATTTGGCAGAATTTGGCTTGCTGATGACACCTCGAACAACATCAGCCTTAAAATCCTCAAAATCAAACTACTAAACCATAGCACCCACGAGGTTCGATGTACACTTCAAGAGAGCAATACAAACGGGCAAACACTGAAGTCAAGAGAGCAGCGAGAAGAGATAAACGGCTATGCAGAGAGGAGACTCAAGGTCGCTTTACAGAATTACAAAGAGACTAGCCAATTAAACTACAGATATAGACAGCACCATACTAAAAGATAGGCATCGTTCAGTCCAACAAATACTGAAGATTAAGTAAAAAGATGGACAGAGTACTTCCGTGAGAACCTAAATATAACATTCCCTGATGAGACCGAACAAGAAGCTCCTGAGCCAGAAAAAACCCTAAGAATAGACACTAATCCACCACCTTTTGACGAAATCAAAAAGGTAAAACTTAAAGTGGCGAAAGCTACAGGAACTGGCAATCTCCCACCAGAAATTTTTAAATCTTGCCCTCACAACACAGCCAATCTGTTGTACCCTCTACTGGAACACGCACGGACAAAAGACTCCTTTGTCGACCAATGGAAGGAAGGCCTCATCATCAAACTTTCAAAAAAGGAGACCTATCTGACTGTACCAACTGGCGTGGCGTAACGCTATTAAACGTGTTTAATAAGATTGTAGCCACTATTATACACAGATGTCTGTAGGAGGCAGTCGAACCCTTACTGCGACAAGAACAAACAGGTTTTCATCCTGGTAGATCTTGTATAGACCACATTCAAACAATGGAATCCAGATATCCACTCTATCTAGTCTTTGTGGATTTTCAGTATGCTTTCGATACCGACAAACACGACGCAATCTGGGCTGCTTTTTATGATCTAGGAGTACCACAAAAAAATCACAGATCTGACAAAAGCACTTTGTGATGGGGCAAGTTGTTGTATTTTGCGCAAGGGCACCACTGGGGTTAAAATTTCCGCAAACAACGGAATCAAGCGGTATACTGTCTCCACTTTTTTTCAACATAGTGCCTAACATGATACTTATCAAGGTTAACAGATTACAAAGTCAACTAGATTTTTTAAAATAGTACTACACATATGACTGGAAAAGTGACAAATTTGTTTCTATCATATTTGGCTTCCTCACAAATATGCTAGTGAATGAAATTTTTGTTGTGCTATTGGACAGAACAAGAGGTATTCAATGGAAAAAGACCACGCGCCTAGAAGACCTTAACTATGCTGATGACAAACTAAGAACCTTTAATACCAACGAGAAATTAGTTTTACTCTATGGTTGCGAAACAGAGAAGATCACAAAATCAATAGCAAACAAATTGCCTTCGGCAGATACTACGCATTTTCTGTCCAAACACCATAACAAACCAGAAATTATAGCGGGCAACAGACCAGCAGTAAATTGAAACTGAAATTAGAAAGTGAAAATGGGGTTTGATCGGCCTCACACTTCGCAGACCTATCAACAACATCGGCTGAATGGCCCTGGATTGGAACCCCCAAGGTCAACGTGGGAAAGAAAGACCTAGAAACACCTGGCATAGGACCGTTCTTGGAGAGGCCTAGAACAGAGTGAGATGGAACGTTTTTGTGGAGGCCCTATACACAGTAAACATACTACAGTAGCGAAAGTGAGCTCCAATTTGGTGACGAGTTTTTGACCGCGCGGAATCGATGGGCCTTCTTTCAAAATGGCCGCTCAATGTTTACATCTGATCTAGGAATGTGTCTTTTGTGAATTATTCTCGATAGTTTCTTAATGTGACTGCAGTTTATATGAATGTAAAGACAGAAGGAATAGAGAATTTGTGGAAAAAAAGAATTAATGTTTGACAAACAATTTATGTAATCCTGGGGAAAGGAGGTTATTGTTGTGCCGTTAACAATTGTAAAAATAATTCAAATAGTACACGGGGAGTGAGTTTCTTCTTCTTCCGTAAAAATGTTGAAAGGTGATTTAATTAAAGAATATCAGTTGCGTAAGAAATTGTACGCAGATTAATTGAATAATACTGAGAAGCTATTTCTCTTATGATATTATCAATTGTCCAGTTTGAAAATTTGTGCAAAAAATATAAAATATATGCCTCCCATTTTTCTCAGAAAATGTTTAAAAATATTTTGAAAAATTCTTTATTCAACTACGTATCAATACGTTAATATAGGATCAGAGTTGGAAATTTTAGACAACCATATGGATATTAAGCATGTAGATCAATTCTTAATTGACACTGATACTGGAGTTCCTAGAAATGATTTACCTATTGAAACAGGCTATGAAGCGATGAATGAAGTGCAAAATAATTCGGGTATTGCACATCAATTATTACAACTTACAAATATTTGGAGAAATTGGACGCTTTTTACTGTAATCTTTGAAAAAAAGATTCTAGAATCATTATGGATACATTTCATCAATTTTTTCGTTATTATTATAGATTGATTTGAAGTAATTTTGATTCAAGCTCCACCTGAATCCTATGGCGCAGTAATCAAACCTTCGCCAACCACTTCAGGCATATCTAACAGAGATTCATGCAATGTTTTTTTCGGAAAGACAAGTTGGTAAGTCGGAAAGCATTATTCAACGACGGCCAAAAACATGTATCATACCAGAAAAGCCTTGGCCAAGGGGTCTCCAAAAAAGACGATACGGGCTAAGATAAGTGCTTTGAAAAAAGCTAATATTTTACAAAAGAAAAAGGAAGGAAAATCAGAATTTTAAAAGAAAAAACTAAGAATAGCTTCAAGAGGAACCATTACAATCAACAGTATAGAGAAATATTATTCCTTCACTGATAAGATGCTGCCTGACAAAATAGCTAATTTTATCAAACATCAAGTTCAATTATATTCCCATAAGAAACAAGGCATAAGATACTCATACGTTTTCAAGAAATTTTGCTTGGGTATATTCTTCAGTGGCCCTAAAAGTTACATGTTGAGGCAAACTTTTGTTTTACCAACTTAATGCTGTTTGCAATAGTCTATCAAAATTTACAAGTCACACCTGGTTTGCATGACTTTATTTTTGAGTATTGAGTTTGAAAAATTAAATATTAAGTGTCGTGTTGAAATCACAAAACCACTGGGGAACTGGATTATTGAAATAACTGATATAAATCAATTATTGAATCAAATAACATAAGAAAAATTTTAATGTGATTCCAAAGAAACTTTTGTGATATGATTTTATCATACAATGTGTGCCAGTGGGTAAAACATTCTCAAAATAAGTGCGTTAAATGGACAGTGCAGTTAATCGAAGTCCATTTTGATGGTCGTTATGGTTATTAAAAATTTAATTAGTTACCTGTTATTAATATTCCTCCTACAAAGGACTCGTTTTTATTGTTGTATACCTATAATGTAAGTTAAATATAATTATTTTCCTTCTAAACTGTAATTAATAAGTAAGCTTGGTAATAGCTAAATATTATAAGTAAACATAATTAGGAAATTACTGTACTGACTATTTGATCTAAATATTAATTTATTGTAAATAAAGGCAAACTGTCCATTGAAAGTTAATTACGTTAACAAAAAGCAATACGGATAACAGAACACAAGAAGGTATAAAAGCTCTAAGAATCATTCACACAAAAAATAGAGATATATACATATATTCATAATTCATTAACAGATTATATTAACCTTTCTTGAAATTACAGAACATAGTTTTGTAGAGTAATTCTTTAATTAACAAGAGACCTAACACACCGAAGAACACAGCAGTATGCCTGGAGAAAAAAATGCTCTTATTTTAGAAAATGTTGACATTTTTAGTAATGACAATATGTCTTTATCTAACGGTACAAGAGAAATGGTATTAGATATTACGTATGTTAAAATCAAATTAATTTAGTACTTAAAAAACATCTTTAATCATAAATTTACTTGAAAAATGATGTAAATAAAACTTTAACCTCAAACAGTGACGTTTAACTTTGATAGACGTTTGAATTTTTGGATACGGTTAATAAAAACTGAAGTTAAATATGAAGAATTTCATCAAATGCCGACCTGGCAAGTTTTTCACTTGTATTTATTTCTTTTCCTCCATTGGTTTTTTCATATTATTCAAGCTGCATTAACTTGACTTTTTATTACATCAAAAATTTTCAAACATTTGTATAATATCTAGGATAAAACTTTGCACAGTAACATTATTTCTATTTCAAATCTCCCGCTGGTCTGCTTTTTAACATGGCAAACTGCCACGTAATCTCTTGAAAACTGAGACCTGGTTTTCTTGAACGGTTATCCCTGAGTTTCGCAGGTAGTATTTGTTTTAAAAATCACTTTTTCATGTTATATTTAAGGTAAAATATTGAATAGAAATAAAGAGAATGGACCAGATCTTTTCTAGAGCAAAAGCAAAAGAAATTGAATTTTCGTAACGAAAAAATTATATGATAGTTTTTTCTAACCATTTTGAAGAGCATAAAATTTCACATATTTTTTAAAAAAAAAGCTGCCTACGACCTTTCGCCCACAAGAAAAATCTATAATAGGGTGTTGACTAATCCCCTTGATATTTTTTAATAAAATTTGGCACACGTTTTTATTAATATAAAAGTTATATTTTTCTAGAATTTGAAGCCGTAATATCAAATTGAACGAAATTTATCTGTAAAAAACCATTTTTTAATTTGCCTTAGTAATCGATTTTCAAGCTGTACCCAAAAAATTACCAAAAATCATGAAAATTTTACGATATTTGCCTCCACTATAAGTTTACTAGTAAAAGAATTTTTTTTGATACTCCGAATAGGAAAAGAGTAAATTGAGTGAGCCACTTCATAGATAAAATTCAATTCAATAACTTGAAGCCTGTATATCGGTAATAACCATAAAAAAATAAATATTCCATTGGTCGTCAAAGGATTCTTTTGTCTATGCGTGTTTTTTTTTTTTTTTATGGTTCTAGCACATGTGCTGCAGGGAAGAAGTCCCTAAAGCGCTGCAGGAGCAACGCGTGTGCGGAAAAAAACGATTCACGTTGTTCTTGAATCGCTGTAAATTGTACTCGGTGGGAAACACAGTCCTGGGCAAATTATGGATGATGTTCTCCATATAAAAGACTGCTTGAAAAGCGTTGTGTACGAGGAGTAACAATCTGAACCTCATACGGATGTGAAGTATTAACGCGACGTGTACTTCTAACATGCACCGCTCTGGGAGGAATTAAGCGGGCCACATCCTTCGAACACTTTCCATGAAAATACTTGTAGAATAAGTTCAAGTTGCCAACCGTTCTTCGATGTTCCAGCGAATCAAGGCCGCCGGTCAGTTCCGGGTCTCCAATCAGACGAACAGCTCTTCTCTGAATAGAATCTAACAAACGCAGTGTATGTTTGGGAGCGGAGCCCCAAACATGGGAGCAGTATTCCATAGTTGGTCGAATCTGAGCTTTGCAAAGAATTAACAGTTGTTGTGGAGTGTAAAGCTTTCTGGTTCGAAATAATATTACCAACTTTTGAGAAGCTCTCCTTGTTATGCCTGCAACATGTTCATGCCAGGACATATCTGCTCCCAAATTAACGCCCAACAAATTGAGTGACGATGTTAAGGGAATGGAGTGCCCCGACATAACTATGTCGTGTTCAGCCACGTTAACTTTTTTAGACAAAACTTCCGCCTGGATTTTTGTAGCGTTAAATTCCACTTACTGTCACCCCAAGGTAAAATTTCTTCCAGGTCTTCCTGCTGTCTGCGGATATTCGTCTGAGTAGCCGATGTCCGAGTGTTCAAAGTGAATGAAGAAGCGTACTGTCATCTGCAAAGCTGTAGATTGGATTCTCGGTCTTTTCCAGCAGACCGTTAATGTAAATGAGAAAAAGAGTAGGGGACAGTATGGAGCCTTGAGGTACACTGGCGTTGATAGTGAAGGTGTTAGAAAGAAATCCGTCAACTGCCACTCGTAAAGAACGCTCTCTGAGGAAACATGAGAGCCACAAACAGAACTTTTCAGAGCGTAGCTTAGCCAACAGCCCATCGTACCAAACACGGTCGAATGCCTTGGATATGTCAAGAGCAACCGCTCGAGATTCTCCAAAGTTCTCCATATTCAATTGCGTTGTTCCAAACGTGTGTTACATAAGTCAGAAAATCTCCTGTTGATCTATTTTTACGAAAGCCATATTGATGATCGCTAATAATGTTCCAACAGAAGGTTCAACTGATTCGCTGCGTTGTTGGGGAAAAATTTCTGGTTGGAGATTTCACCTGCAGCTTTCGCCACTTTAAGGTGTGCTATTGCGTTTTTGATTTCGTCAAAACTTGGTGGATTAGTGTCTATTCTTAGGGTTCTTTCAGGCACAGGTGCTGCTTGTTCGGCTTCATCAGGGACTGTTGTATTTAAGTTCTCACTGAAGTACTCTGTTCATTTTTAGTGTTTCGTACGGAACACTTATAAGATCACTTCGGTGTCTGTCTGTATGTCTGTCTGTCTGTCATACCCGATTTTCTCCGAAACTATTTTACATAGAAAGTTGAAATTTGGTAATAATATAGGAATTGATGGCCTCATCAGAGCCATGTAGTTTTGAGAGTTAAATTTTGACTTAAGGGGTTAGTTTTGGGGGATGAAATCGGAAGCGAAAAAAAAAAATTTACTAGGTCATCGAGTGTGGTGTGGCTTGTGAAAACACGAGTAAAAAAAATATATATAATGTAATACTTGCGCGCACTTTTCTTTGTATTATCTCGAAAAGTACTTATCAAAAAATTTTGAAAAAATTCTGGAATATTCTTCACGGGGTGTAGATTGAACGAAAATTATCATGAGTGCCTTACCTTTAATAATTTACCTGGTATATAAAAAAAACAAAAATTTCAAGGTCATCAGATTTTAGTAAAGATTGGAAACAAACTTGCACTTGACCGATTATTTTACTTGATCTTCTCTATTCGTTATGACTGAGCCATGCTTATCTTTCGTGTAGCGCTATCTCTATCTGTAGTTTTATTTGCTAGTCTCTCTGTAATTCTGTGAAGAGACCGTAAGTCTCCTCTCTCTGCAGCAGATTGTGTTTGCTCGGCAAGGTTGTTTATGTATAGCCGCTTTTCTCTTTTCGCTGCTCTCTTCACTTCGATGTTTGCCCGCTTGTGTTGCTCCTGAAGTATGCATCGAACCTCGTGGGTGCTAGGGTTTATTAGTTTGATGCTGAGGTTTTAAGGTGGCTGATCTTGTTCCAGGTGTCATCAGTAAATTCTGCCAAATAAGAAGATAATAAATCGAGAAAGCCTTTTAATGGTTAAAATTCCGTTCAAAAAATTGAATGCTCTCTATATCGGTAATCACTGAAAATAAATGTCAGGTTTTACATATTTTTGTAAACGGACAGAAAAATGCTATCTGAGAATATGCTCATATGTAGAGGGGGCCATTAAAAAATTCTAGTTGGCTTTGTAACCTATCAAATTTGACAATTAACAAATTTTTTGTTATAGTGTTTGGCTTCTTTATAAAAAAAACTAAATTTAAAACATATTTAAAATAATTATTTTTCTTTTATTCATATTAGTGACACCAAAATAAAATCATGTCGCTATCACATTAACGAAATCTGTTTTGGAATAAGCTTTATTCAGCCTGTCATAAATACCAGATATCTAGGACTGACCTTTTGTTCCATATCTTATTTTACAGAACTCATTATAATTCTAGTTTTTGTTGTACACTCTAATTTAAAATTGGCTACTCTTTGCATGTTTTACAAATTACAGGGATTTTCTTTAAAAAGTTTTCCCATTAAAAAGTACTATCAGGATTTCAAGTCGAACGAAAATACTTTTCGCAAGTTTTTATATACACCTTTGCACGGAAATACTGATAGTTTTACTTTTGGAGGATTTATCCACAAATTAATGGTTTTTCGGTTTGCGAGAAAAAACTACTTTTTAGGATTAACTTAAAACATTTTAACCAGACACAGGTTCCTTCAGACTCAATTAGTAATATTTTGCAGATTTTAAGGTACTGTTATTGGAGCTATAGATTGGATTCCGGGCCCTTTTCAGCAAATCGCTAATGTAAAGAGAAAAGGGGAGTAGGAGCCTTGGGCACACCGGCGTTGGTGGTGAAATTTGTCGACTGACACTTGCAAAAAACCCGCTCTGAGGAAACACAAGAGCTATAAATAAAACCTTTCAGACATATCAGAAGAGCGCAGCTTAGTCAACAAATCATCATGCTAAATACGGTCGAATGCCTTGTATATCTGAAGTACAAATTCTTTAAAATATTGCGTTTACGGCAGACATATACCTCTATCTGGATCGTATTATATAAAAACTTAGATTTGGATGTCAATGTTGACAGCGAAATAATTCCGAGTAACAGGGGTGCGTACGCCGAAAATTTAAAGGGTTTAAAAGATATTTTCACCGACGTGCGTAGTAGGATACATAAGGCTTATGAACGGGACAGTAAGTCTTACAACCTTAGAAAAGGGATTTTGCCTTTAATATAGGTGATCACGTTTGGCGAAAAAATAAAATTCTTTCCAGTGCAGCAGATAAATTCACATCTAAGTTGGTACCTAAGTATGTGCATTGCGTGATTAGAGAAAAGATTTCAGATTTAGTTTATGGCTTAGTTAATTTAGATGGGACTAAAATAGGACGATGGCATATTAAAGACTTAAAACCATTCAATGAACCTAACCCTAGTGAAAGTTTGTCAGAAGAAGAATAATTTATATTTACATTATCTTAATTGCTTAACTTTATTTTTTCTTGATGTTGCTCTGTAGAGGTGACGACCTCGTTTTTTTTGACTGTTATAAAAGTTGAGCAGAGAATAGCTTACTTTTATTGTTTAATGCTAAGGTTTTGGGTATTGGCCATATCCCAAACTTAGGTTGATTGTGGTTGATGTTTAGCATCGACTCAGTTTTGCGAGCTTGCGAAGGAGTCACACTCAGGATATATCATAAGACTGGTATGTCGGTGGTCGCGGGATTTGATTTGCTTATGACCCCAAATAATATCCAGTTCTTGACACTTGGAAGCGAAATTTTGATTAGAGGCAATCCAAGGTGATCTTGAGTTAGGACAAGCGCAAGATGTAGCTCGTGTAGTGTGATGTAGAGTCAAAATTTCTATGAGCAATTTCAAAGTTTGTTACCCGAGTGGGTGTATTTCTATTACCTTAGTGGTATATGTTGGGTGCAATTAAGAGTAAATTGAGTTTGGTTTATCCAGTAAGTCTAAGACTTGGATTATTTTGATTTGTAAATTAGAAGATCGAGTCGATCTTTACTTACGAAAAGACATATTATTGGTCGTTAATAATATTAAATTGGACGGGTCGATAGAAACAATAGAGGAGAGACCCTAATGAACTACCTCAATAAGGAAAAACTGTACTGATTTGATTGATTATTTTAGTTTGGCGCGTCGATATCGAGGATCATTTGGCGCCACAAGTGGGATGTTTAAATCTTAGAAAATAGTTGTGTTTCTTTGAAGAATTTGATCAAACTTGAGATATTTGTAACATTTGGAATCAATATTTGATCGAGAGGTTTTAATAGATCTAACCTTGTCTTAATGTCTAAATATTCATTTGAAGTTAAAATATGGTTAATAGTTAGAGTATTGTAGCAGTTTGGACATCTGGGTGGCGGATCACCTTTCAACAAATAAGAATGAGTGAGGAAGGTGTGTCCGATAGCTACCCTTCTCCATATTGTATTCGCTCTACGTGACAGAGCATCGAACTGAAGGGGCGGAAAAACTAGAGGTTTAACCCCCCCACAACTTGCACGAATCCTCCCGCAGGTCCCACTCCAGCTGAAATAGATTATCAAAAGTCTGTTTGAAAAAGTTTTTTAGATCTTTTGGAGTGAGTATTGTGTTAATTGGAGTGCCCGAGGTGATGGCAACCCTAGCTTGTAAATCAGCACTTTCATTACCTTTTATGTTAATGTGGCTGGGCACCCATAAGAAAGATATAGTGATACCCCTATTGGATGCCATTTGTATAAGATCAGATATGGATGTAGTGATAGGGTGAAAATGCGTGGAAGAGCTGATTGATTGTAATGAACTCAAGGAGTCTGTTATGATTAAAACTTTAGTATCTAGTTTGGTGGATATTAACCATCTTAACGCTTCTTTGATAGCAAATAATTCCGCTGAAAAGACAGAGGTGTAATTGTTTAATTTGAATTTAATGGTAGTGTTATTGTATACGAAAGCGGCCCCCGTTCCCTGGGCAGTCTTAGAGCCGTCTGTATAAATATGAGAAGAGTCTTTGTATTTCTCGTTGATAAAGTAATAGGACGGCTGATCTGATTATGTGGCTTGGATTTAATTTCTTGTTATATTTTCGGAGCGTATAGTCAATGAAGGGTCTTATTGATGTCCAAGGCGGGTATATAGAAACTTTAGGAGAGTCGTTAGTTTGAATGGAGAGGTTGTGACGATTTAGGATGTTTTTTACTCTAGATGCTATGGAGTCTGGTGGAATAATTGTGTTAGGTGGCGGGTTTAAATGTAATACTCTTTTCATGATGGGTTTAAAATGAGGCAGTTGAAAAGTATAGCATGAGGGATCTTTGTCTTGAAAGGTTGAGAGATGGAATACCAGAGACGCACTGTAAACTTGGGATGGGCGACGTACGAAAGGCCCCTGTAGCCAATCTGAGAGCTTGATTCTGGATTGTATCTAATTTTTTCTTGTAAGAGGGTCTTGATGCATCGTATATAAAGTCACCATAATTTAATTTGGATAGTATGAGAGATTTATAAATCCTGATTAAGGTTGTGAAACTTCCTCCCCATTGCGAATTTGCTAGCAATCTCATCAAATTGATGTCCTTTGAAGTAGTCATTCTGAGATGGTTGATGTGCTCCTTCCAACTCAAGGTTGGATCAAAGATCATGCACAATATTTTGAAGTTGTTCTGAGGTGTTATAGGGTCATTGAGAAGTTTTAGTGGATTTAATTTAGAGCAGTTTCTTTTCCTGCAGAAATGTATGTATGATGATTTGTTTGGGGAAAAGGAATATCCCGAAATTGTGGCCCATTTTTGGATATTATTCAAGGAAGATTGAATGAGGTTTGTGAGTGTGTTACTGTCACTGGAAGATTTATAAATTAAAATGTCATCAGCAAATAGCTTTATTTTTGTGTGATCTGGTAAGTGTTTCTCCAGTGTCTGGATGGCTATTTGAAATAATGTAGGACTCAGTATGGAACCCTGAGGTATTCCCGATTTTAGTACATGTATATCCGAGAGGAGGCCATTCGCTCTGACTCTAAAAGATCGAGGTTGGATAAAGTTGATGACGAATTTAGGGAGGTTGCCCCTGAAACCCATCCTCATCAACTCGTCCGCTATGAGTTTACTGTTTGTCAGATCAAAAGCGTTCTGCAGATCCAGAGAAACGGCCAGAAGGTGTTTCCCTGATTGAAAGGCTGATCTAATGTCAGTATCGAACGAAGCGAGGTGATCTAGAAAAACTGTACTGTTTCAAACATATTCTTTAAGAAGCCAAACCAGCGTAAATAGATCTGGCGAAGCCCAGATGGTAAGACAAAAAATGAAACTGATTTTATTGTGTCGAATTGTAGAAATATATGTAGAGTGTGTCTACTTTAAATCAGTCTTGTACCGGCAGGGATCACAGGCTGGTAAGGGAAAAAATAACTATAAACACCAAAACCGAAAGAAACGAACTCTTCAAAAAACAACGCCACCCAACCAGATAAATTTTCAAACAAAAAGAAGAGGAATACCAAAATGAACATAACCGAAGAATGACAACGGACACATATGTTCAAAGGAATATAGACGAAATTACAGCTGAAATTACCTTAGGTAGACCTTAAAAATGAATTTTAAAAAACTAAATTTATGAGCCTCGAAGATACCAAAATACAGATAGGAAATAACTCCATAGAACGCGTCGACGAGTATATCTACTTAGGTCACACTATTAAGATCGGAAAGGAGAACCAGCATGCAGAAATTACCAGGCAAATAAGGCTGCCATGAGCAGCATGGGAAACTAGGACATAAAAAGTGCTACAATACCCATAAACCAAAAAACTAAAGCCCATAATTCCTGTGTTCTATCGATCAGCACAATAGCCTGGAAACGATGTGTGTCACTAAAACATTTGTTAAAAATCTCGTGACTTCGCTGAAAGCTATCGAGAGCTTAGGGATAGAATTCATAACGAGCAGATAAGGAGACGAACTAAAGTCACTGACATAACTCTCGAGGCGGCAAAGATGAAGTGGCGCTGGCAAATCATGTGATTAGATCATCCGGAGACAGATGTGTATATAGGATCATGGAATGAAGACCCAGAGAAACAGAATCAAGCGTTGGACATCCACAGAAACGATGGGTCGATAATATAAGAGTAGTAGCGGACAAGCAGTGGTTAAAGGTAGCAAAAGATAGGAAAACATGGAAAAGAATAGAAGAGACCTAATTCCAGGAGTGAACAGACTAGTTGAGAAGAAGAGGAATAATATTAAATTCTTCCAGGTACTTAAAAAATTCCAATTGATAACCTTTTCCATAACTATCGACATTACTGAAAGCAGTGCGACTGGTCGGTAGTTGTGGGGGGGGGCGAAGTCTTCTTGTCTCTTTTGGGTATCAGCTGAACTTTAGAGCATTTAAATAGAATATTCATTTTCTCTAGAACAGTTTGAAAAATTCACAGGAAACTGGTATCAGTTTGCTCGCACATTTTTGCGTACTAGAGCATCACTGCCAGAAGCTTTTTTGGGATCTAGCTTCATTAAAATACGCTGTATGATAAGCTGTCTAAAGACAATGTTGGACAACTTTGATTGCACTTTGGTAATAGTGCTAACAAGTTGACTTTCTCAACAGGTGTTGTTGCAATAATATTATCGCGACGTGCAAGTGATAGTAGAGTAGATATAGTGAAATTTTGCCTAATGGCCTTAGCAAGTCGCCTGTTAAACAACAGATAACGTAGCTAGTATAATAACAGATGTAGATAAATACAAACTCCATTTTATGAATCCCCAAGCTCCACAATTGTTGTGGTTGTTGTGCTGTCTAATAAAATTACACAAAACAGGTTACCGGTGAGACCAGTAATTTCATATATAACTGCACCAGCTTATAAAGTATCCTCTTTCCTCATAAATATCATAAATAAACATTGCAATTTTGTCTCACAACACGGCATCAAAAATTTTTACGAATTAATAGATAAAATCAAAAACTTAAATCTACCGTCTAATGCAAAATTAGTATCATTCGACGTCCAAAACTCGTTCCTTAGTATGCCGCTGCAGCATACTATGAAATTAATAAACAAGTTACTAAATAAAAATTAATACCAATCCACTAATTAGATCAGATATTATTGAAGTATTAAGAATATGTATAAAACAAAATTACTTTTCATTTAATAATAAATTCTATATTAGCAGGAAAGGACTAATAATGGGTTGTTCATTACGTCCTCTTAGCTGAAATTTTTATGAATTCACCAGAACTAAAAATTCAAGATACACTAAAGTAAACAATTCATTTACTGGTACAGATATGTAGATGATGTTATTGCATGTTTCACCGGGATCCAAAGATCGTTAAAA
Organism: Pachyrhynchus sulphureomaculatus; assembly: GCA_019049505.1. Classification (NCBI taxonomy): domain Eukaryota; kingdom Metazoa; phylum Arthropoda; class Insecta; order Coleoptera; family Curculionidae; genus Pachyrhynchus; species Pachyrhynchus sulphureomaculatus. The sequence goes on from CM032448.1 coordinate 54,435,995, forward strand.
AACTTTTCAGATTACAAAAACTCTCTACATAACAATATTAAATTTACCATTGAAGAAGAGACTCTAGAATCACTCAATTTCTTAAACTTAAAAATTACCAGGATATCAACAAACATACTTTCTCCATATACCATAAACCATCTCACACAGACACAACAAATCATAATACATCAGTACACCCCCAAGTACCATAAGTTACCAGCTTACCTTAGATTTACCCATAAGTTGACTACAATTCCTTCATCAGAAACTGATTTTAATAATGAATTAAATATTATCAAACAAATAGCCGTCAATAATTGATATTCACCACTACTCATAGATAACATGGTAAATAGAAAACTCAAAAATCAAACTATTTCAGAAATTTTCCCAATAACAAAAGAAAAGTTGCCTTATACTTTAGCATTTTATGGTAACCCGTCAGTAAAAATAAGAAAAATACTTAATCATCAAAATATCAACATAGCATTCCAAACAGAACACTCAATAAGAAGTTTTTTTAAAAAAATTATAAAAAACGAATTGATAAAAATAATAAATCAGGTGTTTGTGAATTAACCAGCGGCACTTATCCTACAATGTACACAGGAAAAACAGGTAGAAATTTTAATATACTATAAAAGTTTTATAAATCATCTATTATCTGAAAATCACTCTTTTGATCCAAATTTTAAAATACCACACCAAGAAAATAAAGTTATAAATTAAGCCTGGAGGCCCTGGAAATAAACCATATGAAAAATACAAATATTTTATTAAACGAACAAACAAAAACAAATAGGTTATCCCTTTTTAATTTATTTACATAATTGGTCCGTTGGAAATACCTTTTTTTTTTTTTTTTTTTTAAAAAAGGGGCGAACCCCTTTTATGGCACTGGCATGAACCAAATGACCAACTTCTCTCTTTATTTTATAAACGTATACATTTTCTTAAATCTAAACTTAAACCTAAAGACACACACAACACCCAGCCCAGACACGGAATCGAACCGCGGACCTCTCGGACAACAGTGGGCAAGTCTAACGCCTTAACCCACTGCGCCAATCAGCCGGGCTGGAAATACCTATTACTAAGATAAATAATTTTTTCCAAGTATTTACTTAATATTTCTGGGTAATTACTTATCATAAAATTTGTTCATCAATTTTTACGTACTTCTATAATATATATAAAATGCAACGTCTCTCTGTCTGTCTGTCTGTCTGTCTGTCTGTCCGTTAGTGCGCTTATCACTGGAGAACCACTTATCCGATTTACGTATTTTTTAAAACATACATATGTTCTCTGGCCAGGTTATAGGCTATATTTTATTGCGATAGGTACCATAAAGAATGAGCAGTGACGTAAAATAGTGAATGAAGTCGGAAAAAAAGTTTGCCGGTAGGGCGTTTCCTTGCAATACACAGCCTAAACCATTAAATATGGAGCAATATTATGTAGCAGAGAATATCTATAATCTATAATCTATAATATATATAAAATGCAATGTCTCCCTGTCTGTCTGTCTGTCCATTAGTTCGTTTATCACGCGAGAATCACGTATCCGATATACCTGTCTTTTTTTAAATGCATACATATATTCTTAGTTCAGGTTATATAATAATAATAATAATAATCTATAACTCTAATATATAAAATGCAACGTCTTTCTGTCTGTCTGTCTGTCCGTTAGTGCGCTTATCCCTCGAGAACCATCTATTCTATTTACGTGATTTTTTAAATTCATACATATGTTCTCTGACCAGGTTATAAATATATATTTTATTACATCTATAATATATACAAAATGTAACGTATCTCTGTCTGTCTGTCCGTCCTATAGTGCGCTTATCACTGGAGAACCACTTATTCGATTTTCATACTTTTTTTTTTAAATCATACATATGTTCTTCGGCCAGGTTATAGGCTATATATATATTATTACGATAGGTAGCATAAGGAATGAGCAGTGACGATAATAGTGAATGAAGTTGGAAAAAAAATTGCCGCTAGCGCGTTCTCTTACAATACACAGTCTAAACCATTAAATATGGAACAATATTATGTAGCAGAGAATATCTATAATCTATAATATATATAAAATGCAATGTCTCTCTGTCTGTCTGTCTGTCCGTTAGTGCGTTTATCACGCAAGAACCACTTATCCGATTTACGTGTCTTTTTTTAAATTAATAAAATAATAATAATCTATATCTATAATATATATAAAATGCAACGTCTTTCTGTCCGTCTGTCTGTCTGTCTGTCCGTCCGTTAATGCGCTTATCACTGGAGAACCACTTCTCCGATTTACGTGCTTTTTTTTTAAACATACAAATGCTTTCTGGCCAGGTTATAGACTATATTTTATTACCTTAAGTAACATGAGGAATAAGCAGTGACGATAATAGTGAATCAAATCGGAAAAAAGTTTGCCGCTAGCGCGTTCTCTTGCCTAAACCACTAAATATTGAACAATATTATGTAGCAAAGGATATCTATAATATATATAAAATGCAACGTCTCTCTGTCTGTTTGTCCGTTTGTGCGCTTATCATTGGAGAACCACTTATCCGATTTACGTGCTTTTTTTTTAAACATGCTAAACCATTAAATATGGAACAATATCATGGAGCAAAGAATATCTATAAAATATATAAAATGCATCGTCTTTCTGTCTGTCTGTCTGTCCGTTAGTGCGCTTATCACTGGAGGACCACTTATCCAATTTACGTCCTATTTTTTTAAACATACGTATGTTCTCTGGCCAGGTTATAGGATATATTTTATTACGTTAAGTGACATACGGAATAAGCAGTGACGATAATAGTGAATCAAGTCGGAGAAAAGTTTGCCGCTAGCGCGTTCTCTTGCAATACCCTGCCTAAAGCATTAAATATGGAACAATATCATATAGCAAAGAATATAATATATATAAAATGCAACGTCTCTCTGTCTGTCTGCCTGTCCGTTAGTACGCTTATCACTCGAGAACCACTTATCCGATTTACGTGTTTTTATAAATTTATACATATGTTCTGTCTAATTCGATATAAGCCTAGATAATGGGAGATAAGGTGAGATAATGGGAGATATGGAGAAATAATGGGAGATAAGTCGAGATAAGCCTCGATAATGGGAGATAAGTATAAATAATGGGAGATAAGAAGAAATAATGGGATATAAGCAGACATAAGTCTAGATAATGGGAGTTATGGTGAGATAAGGAGAAATAATGGGAGATAAGGAGAAATATTGCGAGATAAGTCGAGATAAGCCTAGATAATGGGAAATAAGGTGACATAATGGGAGATAAGGAGAAATAGTGGGAGATAAGAAGAAATAATGGGATGTGAGTAGAGATAAGCCTAGATAATGGAAATTATGTAAAGATTCGGAGATAAGGGGAAATAATGGGAAATATTTTATTACGTTGGGTAACATAAGGAATAAATAGTGACGATTGTAGTGAATCAAGTCCACGCGAGCGGAGCCGCGGGCCCGGCTGGTTAGTTTATATATACCTAATAATTCTGTATAATATTTTTACTTGACAAAGCACTATTGTTAGTGAAAAATATCGTGGAAATTTTGTGTTTAAATTACCAGTTTTTTGTTTTATTTTACATTTAATTTAGATGTCAAAGTTAACATAAGTTGCATACTCAAGTATGTGTCAAATTCAAAAAAGGAATACAAATTGTGAATTAAATAGACGTCATCTTTAGAATTAGCAAATCGCTCAAAAATTAATGACACAAAATTTAAATTACAAATTTAGAATATAAATTTATCAAAAAAAATACATACCAAAATTTATATTAATGTATTTGTGATATTTATATTAATGTATTTGTGACTCCGCAGAGTGAAAATTCTTGGTTAGTTTATTTTCATTTAAAATTTGCGGACAATCTTTGTTAATTTAGAATTTAAACATCATTACATTAAGGACCAAGCACTTAATTGAAAATTTGACATCATTTATTTATAGGCAATACAGCGGTCCTTTAAAAACACGATATCTCCATTTGCATTTCATTAAAATATTAACCAATCAACAAAAAGCATATAGATTCTTTACGAAAAAATTGTTTATCGTTAAAATTTGCATATCCCAATATTGGGTTAAAAAATATATAAAAAAATTTCAAATTCAACATATAAAATAAAAATCTATAATACATCCATAAAAAAATATATATTTTCTAGGAATTTTTTTTTTATATGGATTGATAAAATTTTTTTCAGTTAAAAAAACTATCTGAAAACTATGTTATTTATTATTATTTTTGTTCAAATCTATAAGGGGTTAATAAAATATGAAGGAAGGTATACAAGTTGTGTAATTATTTGGAAAAGAGTTTTGTTTATGGCCTTCGGAGTTTTTTTACGAGTGGCTGTTGACAGGTTTGTCTCTAATACTTTCACTATCAAAGCTGGTGTGTCCCATGGCTCCATAATGCCACCTACTTTCTTTGGTCTTTACATTAACGATCTACTAGAAAGCATCAGGAATCCAATCTAGTCAGCTTCACAGATGACGGTACGCTTATTTCTTCATTTACTTTCAACGCTCGAACATCTACTACTCATGTAAATATCCACAGAGAGCAGTAAGACAATCAATTTAACAAAGATTTGGGAGAAATTCTATCTTGAGGTGACAGTAACTAAGTGTAATTTAACCCTACGAATAGCCAGGTTGCAGTGCGGAATCCGCAATAGATCTTTCGGGATACTCCATTCCTTTAGCATCGCAACTCAATTTGCTGGGTGTTAAGTTGAGAGTAAATATGTCATGGCATAAATATGATGCATACATAGCAAAGAGAGGGTTCCTTAAAAGCTGAGAATATTATTTCGGACTAGAACGCTTTACCCTCCACAACTTTTCATCCTGTATTAAGCTTAAATTCGACCAATGATGGAATACTGCTCCCATGTTTGGGGTTCTGCTCTCAAATATACATTGCATTTGCATCAGAGAGCCGTTTGCCGGATTGGAGATCCAGAACTCACTAGTAACCTTGATTCCTTAGAACACTGAAAAATAGTTGCCGATTTAAATCTATTCCACCAATACTTTCATGGAAAATGCCCACTTAATTCCTCTCAGAGTAGTGATACATCACACCCGTGTCAGGTTTGGCTTATTACTCACAATACAACCCTTTTCAAGTAGTCTTATATACCTCATCCCTTGGGAATACTTTGCTCAGGACTGTGTTGTCCATCCAATATAGTGATTCAAGACGAATGTAAATCGTTTTGTCCGCACGCGCCTCTTCCTGTAGCGCTTTAGGAATTTTCCTGCAATACGTGTGCTATGCCCATAAAAAAATCATGACATATGTCCTTTTCAACGTTACTAAAGCCATAGAATCTCAAAATTGTGTTATTTCCTTCATTATTTTAAATCTTACGGAAAACAGTACGCAGAAGAAAATGTCAAGATTAACTTGTAAATATCTCTCAAGCCACACAAAGCTTTTCTTATTATTAAGTATCTAGCATTTAAAATACACAATTGTAGTGTGTTGTATAATTACGTTATTCTCAGTGTGATAAAGTTAATTTCAGGATCTATTTTAGAACCACGTGCTTGCCAGTGAAGTGCTGAGTATTACTTTACCATTTCTTAAAATTGTTATTGTTATAAAATCGATATGCAATTTTCCAATTTTCTTATGTGTTCTTTTAAGAACAGTTTATTTTAAATAAATGTTTTAATATATTGTATTTGTATTAACTATCCTGTTTTTTGTTAATTGGAAAATCAAACTATTGTCGCTAGCGCAATGGTAAAATATGTTTCGGAATAGGCCTTGTTCTGGTATTAAGTCATAGATAAGGCAAATCGGATATACTATACCTAAAACTGAACTTTCGTGCAATATTTTCTTTAATTTGACCAACTTGTTAAAATTATCTATGGTTTTCTGTATAGTCTGTGCTGAAATTAGCGACACCGACGATTTGAAAGTTTAATGGTAGAGATTGTCATTAAAAATTTTTCGTATTAAAACGTATCGAGATATAAAAAGCAACTAAAATACTTTTCTCCAGTTTTAGTATTTCTCCGCTTTGCAAAACCTCGTTTGCAAAACATGAGTTTTTAAAAAATTATTCATTTCTAATTCATCAAATTAGACTATCTTTAACCGTAAATGTATCATTAACTCTTTCCTTTGAAAATAAAGAATTCGGATCCCGCGTAAGTTCTTTTCTAGTTAGTCAAGATTTATATGTTCAGTTCCTCAAAATATAATATGCTAAGATATAAAAATACCAAACTCAGTGATTTTTACAAGATAAAGAAAAATGTGTATCAGAGGAAGCTATAGTATAGCAAAACGCGTCATACAGTTTCAGTGAAACTAAATAAAATGGAAACTTGATAAAATCAGTCTTTCATTACATTCGTTATGAATTTCCATCAAGTAACAGCCACAACAATTCAAATGTGTGTTACCTTCACCCCTAATTCTGCGTCCTCAATTAAAAAGTTAGCCAAACTTGGAATAATTTCTTACTCAGGCATGTTATAGTTTGGATTATTAAAATGAATGAGTATATAAAATTGTAGCTCAAATACAAAAACAAAAAATCCAACGTACCATTTTATTTTTCCAGCTACTAAAGAAAACTGTATATCCTAAAACTACACAGTATACCGTCACCAAAATTTTGGTCGTTATACAAATAAATGCACGATAACCCTCCCTGTTATTTGGATCTTAACTATAACTGCAAAAAACACTTTTTGCTGTATGACTTTTATTCTGACATACCGCGGGATAATTTAGAGAGAATCTAGTAACATGAATTAACGTGCGCCCATCACCCAGCGTACAGTGATCTCACGATTTGTATAAAGAAGAAAACTCCGGTAATCTATTACTAACCCAAACTAATCCCTCGGAGCATTTCCCATACGCCAATACATGAGTCATGCATAGATTTTGTTTATATTAAAATATACTCCTTTATATATATATATATATATATATATATATATATATATATATATATATATATATATATATATATATAAAACTACATAGTACACCGCCCTCAAAATTTTGATCATTATGCAAATAAATTCACGATCACCCTCTTGTCTTCCCTTCCCTAGGTCGTATTGCCATTAACTGGATCTTAACTATAACTGCAAACAAAACACTTTGTGTTATATGACTTTTATTTTGATATACCGCGGGATAATTTAGAAGGACAGGAATTAGTAAATTCTTCCAGACTCCCTTTATTCGATTTAAAATTTACTATAAGATATTCTTTTAAATAAAACTAGCGTACCCCTATCACCTAGCGTGTAATAAAGAAGTAATGTATGTATTTATACGAGGGCAGTTTGATAGGCCAGTGACTTTGAAAGGAAAAAAAAAATTTTCAAAAAATTTTTATTTATTTTTCAACATAATGTCCTTTTATATTTATACCTTTTGCCCAATGAGTTTCTATCTTTTTTTAAACCTTCCAAAAAATATGACTTTTCAAAATCACCAAAATACGCATTCATCGATGATCTCCTCGTTTGATGCGAACCTCTTTCCTCCGAGCAAATTTTTCGGATTTGGAAAGAGGAAGAAGACAGGGGGCTAAATCTGGAGAACAGAGTAGATGAGAAAGCCGTTCGTACTTAAATTCCATAATTTTTACCATAGCAATTGCAGCCGTTTGAGCCGGTGCGTTATCATGATGAAAAGGAATTTTTATCTTTGTCAAATGGGGTCGCTTTTTCCACAACACAACGTGAAATCGATCCAATAATGAAGCATAATATTGTCCTGTGTTAGTTTTGCCTTTTTCCATGTAGTCGATGAAGATTATATCAGATGAATCCCAGAAAACTGTGACTATGACTTTTCCAGCCGACTAGCCGTTTTTGCTTTTTTTCGGAGCATTTTCGCCAGGAGCAATCCATTGTTTCGATTGTTCTTTAGTTTCTGGAGTTTAATAATGGATCCATGTTTTATCTGCGGTAACATATCTCTGCAAAAATTCACTTGGATTGCGTTTGAACATGTCCAAACACTGCTTCGAAATGGTCAAGCGATTCCGGTTTTGATCGACCGTGAACAAATGCGGCACCCACCTTGCCTTATGCCCAAATATTCACGCAAGGTATTAAAAACACGTTCGTTTGAAATGCATAGATTTTGTTTGTTATATATCTATGTATATATATATATATATATATATATATATATATATATATATATATATATATATATATATATATATATATGTATGTATGTATTTATACGAGGGCAGTTTGATAAGTCAGTGACTTTGAAAGGAAAAAAAAAATTTGCAAAAAAAATTTTATTTATTTTTCAACATAATGTCCTTTTATATCTATACATTTTGCCCAATGAGTTTCTATCTTTTTTTAAACCTTCCAAAAAATATGACTATTCAAAATCACCAAAATACGCATTCATCGATGATCTCCTCGCTTGATGCGAACCTCTTTCCTCCGAGCAAATTTTTCAGATTTGGAAAGAGGAAGAAGACAGGGGGCTAAATCTGGAGAACAGAGTAGATGAGAAAGCCGTTCGCACTTAAATTCCAAAATTTTTACCATGGCAATCTCGCGTATCTTTAGTCGGCGGTCATTTAATACAATATCATGGATTTTATTGACCACTGGCGATCAGCATCACTCGTGCTTGTACGACCATAACGAAATTTAGCGAACCGCTAGTGCACCATTCCATGTCATGAAGCAGAGTCCCCATAATAATTTATTAACCTTTCTGCAGTTTCCATAATGATTTTTCCAAGCAAAAAATATTGTTTTATTAGAACTATTTTTTTTTTCTATTTTAACAAACTTATTCCTTTTAAAATGCTGTAAAAATTTTTCGATTCGTCATTTGTACTTAAAGTCATTTGTAGTAAAAGGATAGATAAATAACAAATTAAAATACAATTCACAACGTGACGGTCGCCTCTCTCGGGAAGGCAATGGCAAACCACTCGTAGTATAATGCCTACTAAAGCCCTCTCACTTTGGCCGTTGGGAACCGGCATTAAACGGTAGGTCCCCTTTGTCTGTAGAAATACTTTAATAGGCACCAACTACAGACAAAGCCGAAAGGATCGCCTACGTCCGTATCGGCTATGGCACTTCAAGGAGGAGTGTTTTTTTAACACTCTACTAAAACTATTTACAGAAAGTTACTACATTATTAGATTACAAAGTATTAATTTTAATAGCTAGAAATTACTGTGCACTAATAGTGCCGACGTAAATTAGAATGAAATATATATATATATATATATATATATATATATATATATATATATATATATATATACCTGTATATATATATATATATATATATATATATATATATATATATATATATATATATATATATATACCTATATATATATATATATATATATATATATATATATATATATATATATATATATATATATATGTAACTTATGAAAAAATGTTGCCCCAAGCTTGGGCACAATTTTCTTGCAGCCCCGCTTTAATTTCTGCTAATGAATTGAGTGGATCCTGATTTTTAAAAGAACTAAAGAAATTAAACAAACACTAGCTCAGTTTTCCTTGGTAGAGAAATATGGGTAAGAGATAATTGTCTTACGTCTTTTTTGGAATTAATTTCTATTTTTTTTAAAGGGCTTTAGCTGTACCAAATTTTTGGGCACCATCCATTTTAAAATAGAAAGGATCTAACTTCAGCTAAAAAAATGGAAAAAAAAAATGCTGAGGGGTTTTATGGGTATTACTAAAAAGAATTAGTCTAGTACAACTTATCCTGAAAAGAAAAATAAATATTCAGTGAGACACTAGCTTTAATCAAGAAAGAAAATTTATTCATGTTTTTAAAATGAAAAGTTCTAACCTTTACAGTTTTACCTAACAAATTCTAGCCTAACTAGTAGTTGTTACATTAAAATTTTAGACTATTGTAACCCCCGAAGACGAGAAATCGTGCTTTACACTTCACTTTTTAGTCTGTTTTACATTGCAGTTAAGGCGCTACTCTCGAATAAGTCTATTGAAGGGAGTTTTGTTGACTTACTGTTTTTTATTCCTGCTGTGATCGACTACGCCCGATTTCACACTTTTTCTTAACAAACACTTAGAAAGCTCACTACGGCTTCTATTTAAGACACTGGTGCTTTTACTTAGCGGCTCTGATGAAAATTAGCCTACTTCGGCTAGATGGAAAATAGCCTCTCGGCTAGACGGTACTGCCTGGCTGCGGCTAGATGGAAAACCACCTCGATTTACGGTCTGCGGAGCCTTAAATAATCGTGCGACTTTTGCCAGTAATATCACGACGCTCCAATCAAAACTGCCGATCAAACATTCCACCAATCGCGGCGTAGCGAGAGGTTCGGTCAGGAACCCGCACAACTCACTATATACCGAACGTCTGGGAATCCCTGTCTAATACACCGTTCGGTACAAAAATGAAAATAAGTACAATTTGAAATGGAAAAATCAGTAACATTACATGGTCTTAAAATCTAGGAAAAAATGAATGTTACATTTACCCCCTTCCAAAAAGAAATAGACTACACTAGTCTATTAAACTTAGGCTACTTATGAAAAGGTACAAAGTGGTACACTATCACTTAATACTAAGGTCAGAACTTAAAACAAAATTACAAACTTCGGACCTTACTACTAGACTTAATTCAATTAAGCACTAATATTAAGTACAATGGAAACCAAATGAAAATCTTTGCAAGTACACAAGAATCTTATAACTAGACTTAACTTAGTTAAACACTAAGATTAAGTACATCAAAAAGTAAATAAAAATCCTTGCATGAACATAGGAAATACCTTTCCAAAATAACAATCGCGGTCTTCTTATATAAAAGAATCAGCTCTGTTATCGTTACCAAAACAAAAAATATAACTATGTCTAGACTCTTGTCTAAATCAAAAAAAGTGAACTGAAATAAAATATGAACACCCCCCTTAAAATATTTTAAGGATTGTCTGAAAATTTTCTATATCAGCAAAAGAAATTTAGAAAAATTCTTAAATAAAGAAAAAAATAGAAAAATGATTCTAGTGCAAACACTTACACTAAAAAGAAAAAAGTCTTGTCAGACCATTTAGCACTAGGCCAAAAAAAAATAATATCTGGATAAATATCCAGACAAACGCTCGGGAAAAATCGCCATCCATGCTCTAGCTCATCGCTAAGAGAACATTCTAAATCTAGTATCACTACTAGTCGCACTCAGAGAATAATCGCACTCTATAACGCAATGTCGACGTCCTAAGACATCTAGACATGCTAAAATCGCCAGGGAAAACGCTCTGGTTGATCGCCAGATAATCGCACTCTATAACGCAATGTCGACGTCCTAAGACATCCAGACATGCTAAAATCGCCAGGGAAAACGCTCTGGTTGATCGCCAGAAAACACGTCAGCTCATCGCCAACAAAACACTCTGGTATATCGCCAGAAAAAAAGCCTCGGCTCCTCGCCAAGAAAACACTCTGGTATATCGCCAGAAAAAACCTCGGCTCCTCGCCAAGAAAACACTCTGTAAACAGTCCTCGACTACACAAAGTCTGCGTTCTAAAAGAACAATCTCGCCATTAACATAGTGAGCAGCTATAAAAGCTAACAATATCACTATATGCACAGTGAATAGCTACAAAAGCTAAAATTCACTCTGAACACAGTGAATAGCCATAAAAGCTAAAATTCACCAAACTGAATGATCCTGCTTCTAAAAGCAATGTTCACTAAGAACAGAATGATTAGTCCGCGCGCAACTAACATTCAAGGAAACATTCCCAGCACAACTATGTGAGACAGCAAGTCTCGAAATAGGACCTCCCTAAAGTCATAATCCTATATATGGGAGTCCATAAGCAAAACGACTCAAAATCTCGCATTTTGAGCACATGCCCTCAGGCAACCAACATACACCGAAATATATACAGAAATATATACAGAAATATATACAGAAATACATACAGGAGTTCAAATCCCAAACTCTTGGTTATGATAACTCCATACTGAGCTTGGTGAAAGCTCTTAGCAAAAGCTAATCAAATCTTCGGCACATCGCACCAAAGTGACAAATCTGCCTAGAAACATGAGCCAGAAGAAACGCCCTCCGTCATTCTTCAGGGTGGCTACACTGAAATAAAACTTAACCAGCATTGCGCCTCTTCAAGTTGCATGAAGAACCCTCGTGTACTGGTCTCGCCCTAGAACAACAACGAAAAACATTCAATCCATCCCACATAACAGGAGACAAACACCTCACCACGATATACTGAATGGTGGAGACAATAAAATACAGAATTGGTGACCCTGGAGTCCACCAACAAAAGGGAGTAGATTATAGCATCCACTAAACTGAAACGGTGTCTACCACACCACCATAAGTCAAAAAAAAATTTTAATCAATAGGGTGTTCCGAAACACACTACTGCCAACAGCCTGTCACCACTAATAGGCTAATTGGAGCTGAGGTCGACTACAGTAGCTAGGCTCTCCTTTGGTTCAAATAGAAATAACCATTGGGTAACAAAACCCCTAAAGGTCCCAAAGGTCAAACGTTCGCCCCCCATAGACTACCCTTCCAATCAGTCTGTTCCTCAGGAAGACTAACTCCCTGCCAAACGTCGTAACGGCATCTGTTAGCACCCGGTGCATCACAGCCTGCAAAAACAAATAACTCATGGGATACAACCTAAAAGGTTTACAAGGTTGACTTAACCAAGCTTCTAACGAAATTTTAAAAAAACGAAAATGAGCTTAAAAAGCTACATGAAGCAAAAATTTCTCAAATTTTTGGTGGCAACGCAACAAAACTTTTGAAGACGACAAGAGCTTTTCCAGCTTAATCAGAAACAAGAAGAAAACATCGTTGACAGCTAAAATATTCGATCATGGTGTTAATCGTCTCCCTAGACAATAGCCTCTAGAAGAAACTGCTACAGGTATCAGGCATAACCGTTTTCTGTCAGCCCAAACTTCTAGATTACCTCTTGGAAATCTAAAAATTCGGTTAGGAATCTTCCTTCACTGCGCTTAGCCTCTCTTGACAAGGTTCTCATCTCGGTATCAGATTTTGATCATTTCTTTGTGAAACGACTGTCTTACTCTGCTCTCATCTCCTGTAAATGATCAGCCTTTAGTTCTCCTGCAGAACTTCAATTTTCTATCCATCTGATAGTAGACCGAAAAAACTCAACATACGCCTATGAGTCCATGCAAAAAAAATTTTAAAAAAAATTAGTGACTCAAAGGTAACGTTTAAACGGCTCTGAAAAAAAAATAGAAAATACCCTCAGTTTGTCAATTCAGAAGAAGATCTAAACCAAAATAATCCAAGTCTTAGACTTACTGGATAAACCAAAATCAATTTACTCTTAATTGCACCCAAAATATACCATTAAGGTAATAAAAATACACCCACTCGGGTAACAAACTTTGAAATTTCTCTTAAAAATTTTGACTCTACATCACACTACACGAGCTACATCTTGCGCTTGTCCTAACCCAAGATCACCTTGGATTGCCTCTAATCAAAATTTCGCTTCCAAGTGCCAAGAACTGGATATTATTTGGGGTCATAAGCAAATCAAATCCCGCGACCACCGACATACCAGTCTTATGATATATCCTGAGTGTGACTCTTTCGCAAGCTCGCAACAGCTGAGTCGATGCTAAACATCAACTACAATCAACCTAAGTTTGGGATATGGCCAATACCCAAAACCTTAGCTTTAAACAATAAAAGTAAGCTATTCTCTGCTCAACTTTTATAACAGTCAAAAAGACGAGGTCGTCACCTCTACAGAGCAACATCAAAAAAAATAAGGTAAAGCAATTAAGATAATGTAAATATAACCTATTCTTCTTCTGACAAACTTTCATTAGGGTTAGGTTCATTGAATGGTTTTAAGTCTTTAATATGCCATCGTCCTATTTTAGTCCCATCTAAATTAACTAAACCATAAACCAAATCTGAAATCATCTCTCTAATCACGCAATGCACATACTTAGGTACCAACTTAGATGTGAATTTATCTGCTGCACTGGAAAGAATTTTATTTTTTCGCCAAACGTGATCACCTATATTAAAGGCAAAATCCCTTTTCCTAAGGTTGTAAGACTTACTGTTCCGTTCATAAGCCTTATGTATCCTACTACGCACGTCGGTGAAAATATCTTTTAAACCCTTTAAATTTTCGGCGTACTCACCCTGTTACCCGGAATTATTTCGCTGTCAATATTGACATCCAAATCTAAATTTTTATAATACGATCCAGATAGAGGTATATGTCTGCCGTAAACTAAGAAAGACGGTGTGAACCCTGTTACTTCGTGTCTTGCCGTATTTATCGCTTGTTGGATTTTGGAAATATTGTGTCATGTGAATCCACGTAACTTCTTAAAGCGGTCCCGACTGTTCGGTTATTACGTTCCACAAAATTACATTGGGGAGAGTACACGGGATTAAAACGGATGTTAAAACCATAAGTTTCACTTAAGCTCTTAAAACTTTTAGAGGTAAACTGAGTACCGTTATCGCATATTAAGAGCGATGGAACACCGTGGATTAGAAAGACATTATTTTCCAAAATTCTCTCTATATATCCAGCTTTAGAGCTTTTCAAAGGAAATAGCATGGTATACTTTGTAAACCAGCAAGAAACCACGAGAAGCCATTTATTTCCCTTTTTTGAACGTGGGAATGGGCCTACTAGATCAGCTGCTATGACTTGAAAAGGGTAATTAACCGTTTTCTCTTTTCCCATCAGTCCCATAGGTAGTGTATTTGGAGATTTCTGCGCTCCACATACTTCACAAGTCCTCACAAACTTTACGATGTCAAAACGCATTTTTGGCCAATAATACTGTTCCTGAACCCTGTGAAGAGTTTTATAAAAGCCAAAATGACCAGAAGTAGGAGGAGTGTGACACATGTCTATAATTTCCTCTCTCTGTGGTTTAGGAACTAGTATTTTTCCACTCGGGTACATTAACTTTTAAAGGCAACTGGTTTGGGATAAACTTGTATACGAAATCATTTTCCACTTTCCACTGCGGAAAATTTTCAGGAAATTCTTTGATTTGCTGCCGTAAATTGTCGTACCATGGATCTATGCGATCTATGTCAACTATATCGATTCTTACGCCAATCTGTGCATTAAGACTGTTTTCGTCCACGGTATGATCTGGGATTCTTGACAAAGCGTCAGGAATAACATTGTGGACTCCTTTTCTATGAATTAAAGTAAATGTGTGTTGTCTCAGCCTATTCGCCCAACGCGCTAGTTTGCCACTAGGGTTTTTAATTGAATTAAGCCACAATAAACTATAATGATCTGTTATGACCGTGAAAGGAACACCTTCTATGTAAGGTCGAAACTTTTCGATGTTAAAGAGCACTGCTAAACATTCTTTTTCAACAACCGAGTAGTTACGTTCAGCCTTTGACAAAGTTCTACTGGCATACGCTATCACTCTTTCCTCACCATTGATTTTCTGTGTTAGGACACCCCCTAAACCGGTATTAGAAGCATCGCTAGAAATATAAAACTGTTGGGAAAAATCTGGTTGGGATAAAATTGGAGCTGAAACCAATAGCTCTTTAATCTTTATAAAAGATTCTTCGGCTGCCTTTGTCCAATCTATCGATTGTCCTTTTTTTCGTCCTTTCAAAAGGTCATTAATAGGCGACAACAGGTAGAAAAATTCTCAATGAAACGTCTGTACCATGAACACATTCCTACGAAGCGCTTAACTTCCGTAGTATTAGTAGGTCTCGCATAGTTAACCATGCTTGCTACTTTATCCGGATCGGTACGCAAGGAATTTGAGCCTACAATATAGCCTAAAAACTTTAGAGAAGTTTTGAAAAAATCACATTTGCTCAAATTTATCGTCAGTCCGGCCTCTTTCAAGTTATCTTTTACTTCTTTAAGTAAGCGAATATGCGATTCGAAGTCTTCCGATGTTACTAAAATATCATCGAGATAGGTAAAAATATGTGGCTCATATTTCGGACCAAATATAGCGTCTACTAACCGTTGCTGAGTTTGAGCAGCGTTCTTTAGACCAAACGGCATAGTGACGAACTGAAATAGACCTCGGCCTACTACTGCAAAAGCGGTCTTTTCCTTAGAGGATTTGTCCTCTATCGAGGATACATACTTAGCATTCCTGAGTGATGTCAAAATTCTATCGATGTTTGGTAAGGGATAGTTATCAAATTTGCTGACCTCGTTGAGCTTTCTTCCGTCAAAGCATAGACGATACTGTCCATCGGCCTTTTTCACCAATAAGATTGGAGAACACCAGGGACTGTTTGATTCTTCAATCACTCCGAGTTTCAACATTTCGTCTAACTCTTTATTTAATACTTTTGACATATAAGGAGACATGGCGAAGGGCCTTGTCTTTACAGGACTGGCATCAGCCGTATCTATAGACATCTTGATTTTATTCGTTCGGCCTAACCTATCTTTGCTACTTATTTCGTTGAAAGAGCTTATTATTTTTTCGGCTTTTAAGCGTTCCGTCCGCGAGAGATCATCTAGGGTACATAGACGCGAGAAAAGGTTTTCTAAGGAACTTTCTGAATAACTATCTTTAAAACTTGTTTGAGAATTGACTTCTAGGGACTGTGGATACCACGAATTATTTTTAAAGTTTACTAGAATTCCGAATTTTTATGCAAAATCACATCCTAAAACCAAAGTATGTGATAGAGAAGGTACTACTAAAGCAGAAATTACTAAACAATGACCATTGCAGACTAGCGGCAACTCAACCGTACCTAAAACTTTTAGACGGCTGCCATCTGCAGTGGTAACACTTCTATTTTTGACGTGGCATATTTTTATACTTAAACGACTTAAAATCTTAATACCATTCTGACCTACAACGGAGGCATTTGCACCAGAGTCAAATAAAGCCGAGAAATGGGCACCTAATAGATTTATCTCGATATGCGGTCTGTTATCTGAATATTTATGCACGAATAAAGGAGACATGTGACCATTTGGAGAAGCAGGAGTTTTAACTTGAGAAGGAGAATTTTTATTAGACTTAAAAAAATCAGAAACTTTTTGTAACCATTTAGTCCAATCTGATCTACTGGAATATTTTTGTTCGTCTGTGTTGCTGGAACGTTTTGGATTAGGGGCTTTACTGCGAACGTGAGCTTGTGACTTAGCCGAATGATTAGAGGCTTTTTTGTTGGACTTAGGATATCCGCCTCGGTAATATACCGTCCTTACTCGTTTTTTGTACATTTGGGGCATGATGTTAGTCTCACACCTGTTGTCCCACATTTGAAACAAAATACCCTCTTTGGTGCTGTACAATTTTGGTAAGTGTGATTCGGGCCTGTGCAATTCCAACACGTGAAAATTGCCTTAGGTGAAACCGGCTTGTCGTTCACTTTAGCTGCAGTGTCGCTAATTTTAGAGTCATTATCTTTTCCTTTACCCGTTTTCTGGTTACTCCTAGGGTTCCGATTTACATTCCCAGCTTTATTTGTCGAGACTCCACTTCGGCCATTTGGATTATACTCTACCTGATGTATATTAGTTTCGCCCTTTGGTCTGCTCTTTTCCAACAAATAATCGGACTCTTCAAGTTTTTCTACATAACCCGGCGAGTTCGGCTACCGAATTAATATCTAGTAGAGCTAACCGATTGACGAAACTAGGCAGAATATTCCTCCGTATAAATTTAACTTTGGTACTTTCCAAAGGCTTGATGGACAACCTACTAAATAACGATTCCATGTGGGCAATAAAAATCACAGTGGACTCATTCTTTTTTTGTCGCCTCCTCTTTATTTCCGACCACAATTCTTCATCATCATCACAGTGCAAGAAGTCCTTCTTTAGCCTATCTACCAAGGAATGCCAGTCGTTGACGCTTGATTTTATGCTTCTAAACCATATGAAGGCATCGCCAGTGAAAAATTCAACAGCGGAGCTGAAAAGTTCATCTTCCGATACTTTCCTAGCTTGTGCTATTTCAGTCAGCCTCTCCAAAAAAGGATAGAGCCTCTTTGAGTCTCCATTAAATTTCAATTGCCATTCGCTGACAGGAATATTTCTGGCTGCGCAATTCACGATTGGGGCTGGTACGTTTATGACTGGGGTTGTAATAGGCAACTGTGGTAACTCATGACCCGGAGCTATCTTTTCTGCAAGATTTGCTTCCATGAGCACACACGTAGCTATTGTTTCCTGAACATATTTGGAAAGCTTCGACGCTTCCTCTTCGTCATCCGGCATGGGAATTCTTTGTACGCGACCCGCTACATGCGATAAACGTGATTTAACCCGGTGTACAAGTGAATCATTTGGATCGCCGTCATAACTATCGATTAAGTTTTGGATAGAATTTAAACTCTTTTCGATACCAGCCGTTTCTTCTGTATTATCCAGAGTGTCATCCCCTATTTTTTTATCATTTTTCCCGGCTCATTAATTTCTTTACTTAAGATCCTCGTTAGAATCTTTCTTTTATCCGCGACCGGACGTTCTGAGAAAGTACGACGGATTTTCAGTTCATAGTCTAATTCATATTCCAGTAGGTGATTGACTTTAAAATTGAAGGCTTCCATGATAAATGAATAAAATTTAAAAGAACTGTTTTAAAAAAATCGTAAAAATATTTTCTCCTGTGCTCCCAATAGTCTAAATAAAAAATACGTAAAGGCACTTAAAATATGTAAACTTCTTTATCAAACATTTAAAAAAATCTTCGACAATTTCAAAAAAAATTTCTAAGTATTGCCTTCTATTAAAATTCTTTTACTAATATCTTAAGAATTTCCTATAAAAAATCTCCAAATATCGTTTCGTCTATCAGCAAAGTATTTTTAATATTCATGCAAAATATAGGTGAGAAAAAAAACGTACCGTTTTTTCCTCGGCTATCCGCAAAATAAACAGTGCAAAATTAAAGTCGACCAACACATCTGCTAATCTGAACTATAAAGCTAGCTTTTAAGGAAAAAGCAGGGATCACTTATCTTAGAGTCAATTAACAAAATTCCACCATCAGATAAATTGAAATAAAAAAATTCTACAAATTTCCTGCTTTTGTCTTACTGCTATAGTGTAGTTTCGTTTAATAAATATTATGAAATAAAAATATCTGCAAAGTTAGAGCTTTTATTTTGTTCGAAAGCTAGTACACTGAACCCTTTTTTAAAAAATAAAATTCCAAAAGCCCCGCGTTGACAGCGCTATTTTGTACTGTGTGAAAAAATGTTGCCCCAAGCTTGGGCACAATTTTCTTGCAGCCCCGCTTTAATTTCTGCTAATGAATTGAGTGGATCCTGATTTTTAAAAGAACTAAAGAAATTAAACAAACACTAGCTCAGTTTTCCTTGGTAGAGAAATATGGGTAAGAGATAATTGTCTTACGTCTTTTTTGGAATTAATTTCTATTTTTTTTTAAAGGGCTTTAGCTGTACCAAATTTTTGGGCACCATCCATTTTAAAATAGAAAGGATCTAACTTCAGCTAAAAAATGGAAAAATGCTGAAGGGTTTTATGGGTATTACTAAAAAGAATTAGTCTAGTACAACTTATCCTGAAAAGAAAAATAAATATTCAGTGAGACACTAGCTTTAATAAAAAAGAAAATTTATTCATGTTTTTAAAATGAAAAGTTCTAACCTTACAGTTTTACCTAACAAATTCTAGCCTAACTAGTAGTTGTTACATTAAAATTTTAGACTATTGTAACCCCCGAAGACGAGAAATCGTGCTTTACACTTCACTTTTTAGTCTGTTTTACATTGCAGTTAAGGCGCTACTCTCGAATAAGTCTATTGAAGGGAGTTTTTGTTGACTTACTGTTTTTTATTCCTGCTGTGATCGACTACGCCCGATTTCACACTTTTTCTTAACAAACACTTAGAAAGCTCACTACGGCTTCTATTTAAGACACTGGTGCTTTTACTTAGCGGCTCTGATGAAAATTAGCCTACTTCGGCTAGATGGAAAATAGCCTCTCGGCTAGACGGTACTGCCTGGCTGCGGCTAGATGGAAAACCACCTCGATTTACGGTCTGCGGAGCCTTAAATAATCGTGCGACTTTTGCCAGTAATATCACGACGCTCCAATCAAAACTGCCGATCAAACATTCCACCAATCGCGGCGTAGCGAGAGGTTCGGTCAGGAACCCGCACAACTCACTATATACCGAACGTCTGGGAATCCCTGTCTAATACACCGTTCGGTACAAAAATGAAAATAAGTACAATTTGAAATGGAAAAATCAGTAACATTACATGGTCTTAAAATCTAGGAAAAAATGAATGTTACAATATATATATATATATATATATATATATATATATATATATATATATATATATATATATACCTGTATATATATATATATATATATATATATATATATATATATATATATATATATATATATATATATATATATATGCAGTCGAGACATATGAAACACTACTTGAGACTCTCATCTTTACTTTTCATTTTAACTAACAAAACCCTAATTATTGGCGATATTAGTACACCCGATTTTATTATACCTAAGAATACATTACGTAACAGTAATAAAACAATAACTGACAATTTTCTAAACATCAACTCTTCTCAAATTAATTTTATAAAAAAATGCAACAGATAGACTTCTTGACCTTGTATTGACAAATAATATCATGGTAGAGTTAAGAAAACTATGGTCATCGTGTCAGCAGAAGATAATCACCATCATGCTTTAATTACCTTTTTAAAAGTACATTGGAATCAAAAAACATAAGCAACAGAATATTTTAAACTTTTATAACTTTGAAAAAGCGGATTTAGTAAATCTATATAATAACTTCTCATATATAAATTGAGACTTTCTAACTTAATTTACAAATGTAAATAAAGCCTGCGAAAAATTCTATCAAATAGTTACTAAGACACAGAAAAGAAATAAAACCTTTCCAATACCATTATAAAAAATATTAAAACTGAATATAAATTTTGAAAAAAATTTTAAAATACGAATAATTTATCAAAGCTGGAAAAGTTTAAAAAACTGCGGCGAATTATTAAAAATGACGTAAATGCTTCCTACAAAATATATTGTTCAAATATTAAGAAACAACGTGAAAAATGAACCTAAAAAAACTTTGGCTCTATGTTAAAGACACTAAAAACTGTCATGCTGACACTTATTTTATATAATATATTAATATTTTTAATGATCCTAAAAATATAGCTGATTTTTTCTTTCAGTTTTGCATCCTTTTTTCAAGGTTCTTACGTAATATCTGCTCAGAAAAAAAACAATGTAGAGATTGATTCGTTCTCGTTACAGAATGCGATCGACATAGGTAAAATAACCGAACAACTTGTTTTAACAGTCTGAAAAAAGTTGAAGCCTACAGCTGCTATTAGTCCTGATAAAATTCCCTTGATTTAGCTCAGCCTCTTATCATATTATTCAATTTATTACATGACATCTAATTTTCCATACCAATGGTGGCACATCAACGTTGATAGTATAGGTCTTAGAAAGAAACCCGTCAACCGCCACTCGTAAAAAAAAAACGCTCTCTGAAGACATACAGCTCAGGTTGGCTCACCCGAAAAATGTTATTGCAATAGTACTTCTAGCTAAATAAGCCGGGGTATAGTGGATTTTGTGAAAGTTTGACTAATGGCCTTGGCGACCGACCAAAAAGATTTGGAGTTGTTGAAACAAGGAAGAACTTTGTTTTTGATTCCTGAATTATGTTCCTCCTCGGTTTCGTAAATTATTTGTGTGTACCTGTTCGGGATACGAACAAAGATGCTACATGTTATGACATTAAAGTTTATAATCGATCGTCAGTAGTCGCAATAACTGCTTCTTTGAATTTTCGATCGAAACAAAGTTTGCCGTCGGAAAGGCATTTATTTGCAAAAGGGCCTAAGTTTCTATGCTAGCTAAAATGACATAGGCGACCTCTTTAACACAGTGAGATGGGTTATCAGAATTGAAACAAATGTCCAATCAAGCAGATTTGTAGTACTAAATCTTGCGTGATTTAAGCGCCTGTCTTTACTTGGTACAGTACTTGAAGTCGAAACTAGTTTATAATCAGAAGAACCTAATAGTGAATTTACAGTAACAGTGTAAATATCTGTATTAGTCATTAAAACAGGCCATGAAGACTGGTAAACTCTCCATCACGGTCAGGAATCCGCATTAGTTCGTCGAACAACTCAGTAAAGCTGATTAAGAAAAATCAGCTTCACGGCCTTGTTCTTCTTTTAAGTCAGTTAATTTGGTGGACGTCAAAATCGAACTAGGATAATTAATTTGTAAATTCTCGATGGGGTCTGCCAAAGAAACGATATCTCTTCTGACAAAAATGCAGATTTCCAAGTTACTTCTGAATCGTGAATAGAAATCGTACCAAAAATAGAGACATTTAACTTTTATGGTCGATGAATTGACTTTAGTTTCCCAGAGAGCGAGTATATTAGATCTCTCTTAATGCAGGTGTTGGTGCAGTAAATTTTTATTCGAGTTTAAACCTTATATACTGCAAACATTCGCTTCAAGATTTCGATCTCCTAAAGCTAATCACTGTGCACTGGAACAGCTAGTACTGCTAATACAAAGTACTGGCCACATAGCTGCAAAGATAAAGAAATACTCAAACTGATTACAATGTTCAAAATAAAGACAAAAATTAATTAAATGTCCGATGCATGTTATTTTATTCATTGCGTTCTGCGGGCATGTTATTTTGCTCTTTTTATCGGTATAAAAAAAAAGAAAGTCAATTGTTGCAACCAATGGAATTAGTAAAGATCACCTATCTTTTCTGCATGTCAAAATTTTATTTGGTGTTAAAGGGAAAATATTAATTTCTCATGCTTTCCTAGATTGTTGAGTTAGAATTTTCGCTCGTCTGGATTCACCCTTACAAGAATACAAATTACGGTCAACTACCATCTCGAGCAACTTACTAAAATTTTCTTACTCTACAACGATTTAACAAATAGTAATTTACCGGCTTCAAATATTTAAATAATTTGCACTTTGCTTGATTTCCTATAAAAAAACATTAATAAAGAATGCTGGCATTTCCAACTTTGTAATATTATATTTGAGTTTTAAATATGATAATGATATGGGAAGCAAATTTCTGTTTAAATATAGTATGATATATGCGTTAGGAATTGCCTACTGTTTGATGCGTATGAATTTAATTGTTAATTATATTTATAATTAACTGTTTTATTTCAAACAGTCTTGAAAAACATTTAAGATGGAATGTAGTTACTTCTTATGAGCAGCTTTAAAATATCTTTGATTAACTGTTATTCAGATGTTGTCTAGTTATAAGTTTAATTAGTTTTAAAGCATTTTTTTTTTTTCGTGGCTGAGGTAAGAATAATATGTATATTATCCAAAACATAACGTGTCTTAAAGATAACACTAACCCGAGTAAAAAGCAAAGGAAAATTTCCTTCGATAACTTCATTTCATCTAAAATTGTATTGGTAAGATACAATGAATTGTACCAAATACGCACACCTAGTACTCAATCGGAGGCTGACACAGCAGCCACAAGCCGACAGAGTGGTTGGCACAGCCAACACTAAAGGCAGGCAGCGAGATTTGCGAGGAATCAACCTCAGACCTTATGTGGTTTAACGTAAAACAACTTAAAATAGGCAAAAAGCCCATATTTAAGCAGTCTACCCAACTGTTCTCTTATTCGTCCATCCATCCCGAGACGCGTTTCGCCGTATCACGGCTCATCAGTCGGGCTAGGATCGACGAAGAAGAGAACAGAATTTTAAGTACTTTATTCCGGCACTTACGGAACACAACGGTAAGATACAATGAATTGTACCAAATACGCACACCTAGTACTCAATCGGAGGCTGACACAGTGCCGGAATAAAGTACTTAAAATTCTGTTCTCTTCTTCGTCGATCCTAGCCCGACTGATGAGCCGTGATACGGCGAAACGCGTCTCGGGATGGATGGACGAATAAGAGAACAGTTGGGTAGACTGCTTAAATATGGGCTTTTTGCCTATTTTAAGTTGTTTTACGTTAAACCACATAAAATTGTATTTATTAAAACTATGTTATTTATTATTAACGATCAACCAGTTTTTGTTTTTTTGGAAATATTATTTCGTGTCTATTTTTAAATTTCAAAACATGGCTTATAGACCGCAATCGGAGGTTTGAGGTTTTGAAACATTTACTTTTAGAAAATTACAAATGGGTCCAATTTCAGAAAAAAAATATGGGATATGACTTCTCTTCAACTCAGTAGTCACCAACTTCAATATAATAAACTATTTCCATAACACCCTATATATATATATATATATATATATATATATATATATATATATATATACATATATATATATGTATATATATATATATATATATATATATATATATATATATATATATATATATATATATATACATATATATATATACATATATATATATATATATATATATATATATATATGTATATATATATATATATATATATATATATATATATATATATATATATATATATATATATATATATATATATGATATGATTTGGTATGATTTGCGCAGGACTCTGTTTCCCACCGAATACAATTTGCAGCGATTCAAGAACAACGTGAATGGCTTTTTTCGAATATACATAGCCCCTATAGCCCTTCAGAGATTCCCCTGTGGCTTCATTATAGTATTGAGATACGAGTAATATACTTTAAAAATATGTCATTTCATTGTCAGTTTTTCATGTAATAATAAATATTATGTAGACACCCAAAAGCCAAAATTAAAAATAATAATCTTACAAATAACAATACAACAAAAATAAAGCAAAATATTTAACAAGCAACGCATTTAATTGTAAGACATTTAAAGTGATACCATGATACCATTGTTCGTACCAACTGGTATATGGTATGAGCAACTCTTTTCACCCGAATATCTCTACAAGGAGACACGTTATTTCATAGATTAAAATTTATAAGCGGGGTTGTAACATTTACAAAACTGCAATATACAGATTTCTTGAAAAAACACATTTTTTTTTTTATTTTAGCTATTCTATTTTAAAGGAGTCGTTAAAATATTTATTATGTTAGGATGTTAGGTAATATTTGATTTAATTTGCAAATATTCTTCATTCACTTTCTTCTTTCCCTACTCGTGCGAAGAATAAATTCTTTCCTAAGATTTCCTGAGGCCTTCGGACTACAAAAACTAATGAAAAGATAATAAAATATTCATAGCGCCATCCAAACAAGGAACTATATCGCCAATATCTTCTAATGGTTGTAATCGTTTAATGGTCGTATCAATTAAATGTTTATGTTATTTATAAAATCAATTAAAGAAATGCATAATAATTTTGTTTTGCATTTTGTAGACAAGTTTTATTGTTTCTTCTGAATTATAAACAAAAATTTTGCTTCCATATACCGAAAAATTCCTGGTGTTTCACCAAAAAGAGAAATTGACCTGGCAACACTGATACAAACAATTTCACGTCCTTGACCGAACATGTCGGTTTGTTGATTTTGACATTTTTAATTGTTCTTGAAATTACAAGGAACAAAAATTGGTGAAAAAGATAATTATGTCTAAAAAAAATAAATAGAGATAAATCTATTCGCTTTTCCCTTTTCGGACAAAAATAATGTGTCTTGTAATGTGTGTTGAATTTGTAATATTTTTAAGTGTAATTTATAAGTGGTTCATTGTTTTTTACGACGTGAATTCGTAATGCAGTTTATATTTGCAACCTTGATTAATTGTTATTAGGCATAACGGAAAATGTTATTTTTTTGTACTACCCGCTAAATTGTTAATTTGGCGAATTTTTTGTATAAGGAAAAGTCCTTTTCCATCACGACAACGCACCAGCACACACCTCAGCAGTTGTGGTCGCAAAATTAATGGAAATAGGATTCCAACTCGTTTCACATCCCCCCTATTCTCCAGACTTGGCTCCCTCGGACTACTATTTGTTCCCCAATTTGAAGAAATGGCTGGCGGGACAAAGATTTTATTCAAACGAGGAGTTGATTGCAGACACTAATGGATATTTTGCAGATTTGGACAAATCCTATTATTCGGAAGGGATCAACAAACTAGAACATCGTTGGACGAAGTGTATAAGCCTAAAAGGAGACTATGTCGAAAAATAAAAAAGGTTTACCCCAAACACATAAGTAGTTTTTATTTTTGCACGGACTTTTCAAACCAGCCTCGT
Source organism: Pachyrhynchus sulphureomaculatus (assembly GCA_019049505.1). Classification (NCBI taxonomy): domain Eukaryota; kingdom Metazoa; phylum Arthropoda; class Insecta; order Coleoptera; family Curculionidae; genus Pachyrhynchus; species Pachyrhynchus sulphureomaculatus. The sequence goes on from CM032448.1 coordinate 54,462,300, forward strand.
ATAAAACAAAAATATTTTTTTTACTTTATTTTGAGATCCGCTATTTAAGATGAATGTTCTGTAATGTATATTTCTACAAGGAGATACCAGTTTGAATATATTGAACTAATCTCATAACACCCTATATATATATATATATATATATATATATATATATATATATATATATATATATATATATATATATTAACCATTCAATTACAGTAAAGAATTATAAATTCCTAACATTATTGCATTTGGCATTTTAAGCACTTTTGAATATTTAATAAAAAGGTAGTATTAACTTGTATATAATATTATAGTGTTAATAAGAAGCATCTTTAAAATCCTGTACTAACAAAATACCCTGCTATCAAATCAACACTTGTGTGTTGGCGTATTTCATAGGAACATCGATTCTTTAAGGTCTTATAAAACTTTCACTTTTCTTAAATCGGAAACTCTTGTATCCGAGACTGAAGGTTAATTGCTTCTAATTCAGAATGAGCCATTAACATATAAGAATATCGAAACCATTTTGCTAAATTTGCAGACATAATACGTAGAGAATGCAGCAAAATTTCAGGAACATTTGCATCTGGACTGCGCTTGTTTAGTTCTTGATGTTTCTTTGTACAATCATCGATACAACGGAGCCCTACATCTCTATTATCTTAGAGACCGGAACAAGATGAATAAGATGCATATTCTGGAAGAGATTGAATCAGTTGTAAAGAAGGACATCTACCTCGTATATTAAAATTTGGCCTTTCAAAAAACAAAATAACTAAAAGTTAGTAAGCCTAACAGAGTACTATTGAATAAAATAATTAAAACCATTTATATAATGGAGTTTTCTGCATACGCAGAGACAATCATAGAAAATAAAGAATAAGGAGTAGTCAATAGAAAACAATAAAAAAAAAACTTCAATATGAACTAGGTAAGTTGTAGCTGCGACGTTCTGTATTAGTGACAGTCCTTATTTTGGGAGTTTTGGAAAAAACGAGAATAACCTTTTAGAGAATCTTAATAAGATTCCAGTCTTTCGTATTTTAACTAAAATATTCGTTATGAAAAGATAAAATGTCATTATTTTGCGTTCGTTTTGGTTGCTCACGCAAATGAATTTGGTCGGTGATCAGTAAGTCAGCGGATATGTATGAGACATGGCTATAATTTTTTGACTAATGTCAATGGCAGCCTGTGTCAACTAGATCCACCAGAGCTATTTTAGATTATTTTTCTTTTATATAATAATAATAATATTAATTTAATAGTCATAATAACTAGATTTTTTTACATTAAGAAGAGCAGAATTCATATGAATATATTTACAATTTTCAAAACATCACCATTTAAAGATATAAGCATAGCAACGTCGAACTGTTGGCTTTAAATTGGCCACAATTAGAAACTTATAAACAATAGCAAAGGGGATAATCCTCACTCCTTTAATGTCCAAGTATTGTATTGCTTTTTAGCCAAGTTCGCATGTATTGGTGGTTGAAGATAGGGTAGATGATTGAGCTTGTTTCTGCACTGCAGCCTATTGGCTTATTGTGATTCCCTGAGCATGAGCGACCTCCCCTCAAGAAAGTTTATTAGCTCTCTTTCAAGTCCTTTGTGTGGTAATGTATCGCCACGATGTAGATCTCCGAATAGTTTATGTGTATTCCTAATTAAAGCCGCACATTCATATAAGGTGTGCATCCTCTTCACCACATATTCAGCATATCCTAGGACCATTATGGGTACCCATTTTCCGTAAGAAACTAATTCCATTATCTATAATATTACTGAACAAATTTTACTTATTGCCTTAATTTTGTCTAACTCATTTCATTACTTTTCTGTCAGAGAGTAGTAATTTTTGAATTCAATTTGTATTAAGGTTATGGACACTAATGGACATCTTGAGATTGTTCTTAAAGATATAGCCCAAGTTGTAACATATAATAGAGGCGATTAACTATTTTTGGCGCTATTCCTACTTTTATACTATAGTAGTGTTGTCCACGAGGGCTGGGCTGAGTTTGATGAAATATTTTTTGACAATTTTTGAGACCCTAATGTAACCAGTGACCTTTTTTTAAACACTATTTCAATCTTTCTCATATTTCATTCTATGGTAAGTTGGTTTTTTTAAAAATTTTAATTCATAATATTGAGGCGTATCATAAAGAAAGAGATTTTTGATTATTACTTTACCTTCCTATTCGTTGATTTATTATTTATTTCACTCTTTCTCTCAATCCTTTCACCCCAATAGGAGTATCGGTGACGCTAGCAGTTGCCTCAACAGTCAATCTTCAGGCATCTTCTTCCTGCGCGACCTGTCTCGTGCTTACCCATACCAAGGAGAAATCTTACTTGGCTGGACCATCTTGTCGGGGACAATCCCCTTGATTTTCTACTTTTCCCCGTTACTACAAGTTTTCCATGATATCCACCCTCGTCATACTGTGACCAAAATATTTCAGGTACTATCTATTAATTCTATTTGAAAGTCGGTCATTTATACTAAGCTCTTCAAGAATAGATGCATTACGGTGTTCGGTATAAGATACTCTGAGGATTCCTCGATATGCCCACATCTCAAACGCATCGATTCGCCTTATGTTAGCTTGTTTCCGATGCATAAGTTGCTATGGGGAATTTTTTTTATGGGTCCAGCACACGTGCTACAGGGAAGTCCCTAAAGCGCTACAGGAGCGACACGTGTGCGGAAAAAGTGATTCACGTTGTTCTTGAATCGCTGTAAATTGTACTCGGTGGGAAATTATGGAAATTATTCCATAAGGATGAATAGCAATATTGAACTTTGTATTTTATGTGACGGCTGGATTATTCTAGATCTTAGAGAGTTTAATTGTCAAGTTTCTAGTCATAGCCAAACATCTTCTTATTTTCGCTTCACAACCACCATTGTTAGTTATGAGGGATCCCAATGGTCTACAACAGTAAAACCAGGAATTTCATTTATGTGTGACAGATCTTCATTACGATTGACAATTATTACTTTGGTTTTCGTTCTATTAATTGAAAATCCACAGATTTTGCTAGTAATTTCGATACGCTCCATAATGGATTCTAGGTCTTGTATTGAAGTTGCAAATATAACAGTATCATCCGCATTTCCAAGGTTAGTTAGCTGTTTTCCACCGATTGTCACACTCCCACACCAGCCATCCAAAACAGACCTCATTACACGCTCACTATACATGTGAAAAATTGTTCAGTCCAATTTCGCAACTTGTGTTCTCATACAGGAATCGGTTAAGGTTTAAAAGATGTATAGGAGTTCCCATCCTGATTAGAATCAACCAGAGTTTGTTCCATTGCATGCAGTCGAAAGCTTTAAACTAGTCTATAAAACCGATGTAGGTTGTTATTCGAAATTTCTTGACTTTTTCTATTATCTGGCTTATATTGATGTTGAGAATTTGTTCTCTAGACCCTCTTCCTAGAATAAAGTCTGCTTGTTCGGTAGATATTTGCGACAGCAGAATAGTTTTGAGTCTTTCATTTAGGATCCAGAAAAACACCTTAGCAGCATGTGACACTAGAGCGATTGTTCTATAGTTGCTGTAATCTAAAGGGGATCCTTTCTTATGCAAAGGTATAAATGCAACTTTACACCAACCTTTCGGCTATCTTCCAATCTTCCATACCACACTACACAGTTGATATAACGTAGTCACGGCGGTTTCTCTCATCATCTTTATTATTTCCGCAATGATCTCGTCAGTACCTGCTGCTTTTATATTCTTTAACCTTTGAATAGCCTTCCTGACTTCAGATTTAAGAATACACGGCTCTTTATTATTATTTAACTATTAATTAATTATTAAAATATATTTTCACGTCAACACATTGTAGTTCAGTTTTTAAAGCACCACACTCTTAGCTAATCGTGTTTAATTTTCCCAACTGGGTACTGCCAGACACATAATTTCAATGATTATGAAAAATTTGTATTAATCTGTCCCTAATCAATTTCAAAACTATATTAATAAAACTTAACTTAGAGTAGGCACTTTCAATCCATTTCCCAAAGGACCTTTCCTAAATATGCGCATCAAATTTAGACCCAATGGGAAACGCGGTTAGCACGGCCGCTACCTGATTAGATTGCCCCTGTTATTGCTCCGTAATACAACTTCGCTCATTCGATGAATAAATTCGCGGCGGCAACCTGATTTCGCTCGAAGCACGAGTAATTGCCATTAGAAAGTAGTTAGCGGAAGCCAATTTGCCAGATCGAGGGTGAGAATGCTTTTATGGAGGATTAGGGTGCCGTAAACAGGGAGAAGGTTAAGGAATTTAGTAGGTTCTTATTTGTGTCATGTTTTTTAACTTGAAAAATATTTGTCACGTTGGTTATATGAATTAATTGTTCCTAAATTACATACAGGGTGCGCCGCTTAATCCGGACAAATTTACATTTGAATTTTCCGCCATATAGTAGTCCCGCTATAGGTTGTTGTTGACGTTTGTGAAAGCCACATACTTCTCGTAAATAGTCATAACCTCGAAATGACCGAGCCGTTGGGAACAAGTGCGGAGTACAACCGAAGAGCCGCGATAATCGAATAGTCCAGTCACATTAGGGGTTACACCTCAAAATGAGAGATAATAAGCTGTAAACTTGTATAAACCTTTATTATATTATATATATATATATATATATATATATATATATATATATATATATATATATATATATATATATATATATATATATGTATATATATATATATATATATATATATATATATATATACATATATATATATATATAATATATATATATATATATATATATATATATATATATATATATATATATATATATATATATATATATATAATTAAAATATACTTAAAGTATTTCACCTAACAATTTTCTAATTACACGAAGTAGGTAAGTATTATTAAATGAATATATTTGATAAATAAAAAATATTATTAAATATAATGGATTAATTAATAAATAATGCAAATTATTCATAATTATGGATTTTTTAGTGGTTAATTAACTTTATACGACATATTATTTACCGAGAGTCACGGTTGACCTTGCATTATGCTATGTATGGCTGAGCGCTGCGCGCTCTCCGCGCTGTATCTCGAAAACGGTTAAGCGTGTAAAAAATATTTAGAAGAAAATTTGTAGAGAATTTTATGCTCTACAATTTTCATAATAGATACAAATATCATTGAAACCATAGGAAGCGAGATATTTGCGAAAAACCGATTTTTGTGACTTTTGACCTTGAATATCTTAAGACGTGGACACGAGTTTTTATAAGACTTTTGAGACAACTTTTAGAATGCCAAAGTAAAGGTTTATACAAGTTTACAGCTTAATATCTCTCATTCCAAGGTTGACCCTCTTTTTGGGCTTAAGTGACTGTACAAGAAAGTTTTCGCGCTGGAAGTTCGACGACTGAAATAATTCGCTTCTTGGGGTACCCGAAATCAACTGTGTACGACATTGTTGCTAAGTATAATGCTACTGAGAAAGCACACCGGCCCACAGGAGTCATTTGTCCAACACTTTTTATCGGATAACGTGGACACGTTCTGGTCTACAGAGTTCTGGCCCTCAAAAGCCCTGATTTGAACCCCCTCGACTACTATGTTTGGAGCGTAATCGAAAAAGTTACTGACAAGTCCAGACACCCTAATGTGGTATCTTTCCGCACCGCTATCGAAGCAGCATCCACCCATATGAACAGCTCTGCTTTAAAGAGAGCGTGCGAACGCTTCAGGCCAAGGATGGAGGCTGTCATTGCGGCTGAGGAAGGCTACATTAAATAATTCTACTTTGGATAGGTCATACAACTTTTATTTTAATTTTTTGACAAATAAAATTTTCTTTTAAAAAAACTATTTAATTTGTCCGGATTTAAGCGCTGCATCCTATAATATATATATATATATATATATATATATATATATATATATATATATATATATATATATATATATATATATATATATAGAGAGAGAGAGAGAGAGAGAGAGAGAGAGAAAGAGAAAGATAGAGAGGGAGTGAGAAAGAAGGATGTCACTATATAATTCAAGCATTACATACTATTTTGGAAAAAATAAAAAAATATTCAAATTCCTTGGCCTTAAGATTCTTGAAAAGAACATATAACTTGATACTGGAAGTGACTGCTCTCATTTCTTGACTATAAATAATAGCTTGCTTAAAATTTGTTCAATATCAATCAAAAAGCAGCAAAATTTTACTAATAATATAGAAAGTACACCAACTTTATCAATTGTCTCCTTCTCTTGAAATAATAGGGCTGAAAATGTCTAGGTTTCGTGCCGAGTTTGAAATTGACATATTACTTGGTTCTTTTTTTTATGGAACTAGCACACATGCTGCAGGGAAATCCCTAAAGCTCTTCAGGAGCGGCATGTGTGCAGAAGAAGCGATTCACGTTGTTCTTGAACGTTGTACATTGTAATCAGTGGGAGACACAACCCTCCATATAAAAGACTGCTTATATAGAAGACTGCTTATATAAAATACTACACACAGCTACTTTGATGGAATTAAAGGACTATGTAATTCGTGTCCTAGAGATTCTAAAACGTAAAGAAATGCAAAAATCGGATACTCCTTTTTAGGAAGTAAAATACAAACATAAGAATAAAAACACTAATATTATTTTAAGTTTTGTAATATCTATGTTCAGATTACTAACAGTCAATAAATTATGCCAATATCATTCTTAGTTGTTCTGAGGTAAACGGGTAGTTAATATCTTACTGCACGCTCTTTAATAAAATTAATCAAAATAAAATATACAATTTTTACGGTTAACCATGTCAAACATAGGAACCACGTTGTCATATATATATATATATATATATATATATATATATATATATATATATATATATATATATATATATATATATATATATATATACATTATATATATATATATATATATATATATATATATATATATATATATATATATATATATATATATATAAATATTATACGTAATATATATATTATTATATTGGACTGACCACAAAAAAATATATTGGCGGTGCTACCAGCTAAAACCTTCTATTATGTGTACATAGAGATCTCTGAACTTTTGGCCCAAAAATATTAAGGTTTAGAGGGTGCTAAAGTCGTTTTTATTGGTCACATCAGTGTATTGTATATTTTACAGGATAAAAACATAATTGTATGTTGAAAATGTTCCTTTTCTGAAGTTTCAATTACATATATATGCAGAACTGACAATTACGGGCAAATTTAGACCACGGGCGACCAAGTAAACCTAAGTTATGAGCAACTAAAATACGTTTAAAATGGATAAATAAGCTAAATTTCAAACTTAATGTTTATTTACGTTGCACATATTATTTTTTTGAGGACTAAATTGCGTATATTTCCACCGACAATTTTAAATAATTTTATACCAGGTGCAACTATGGACGACCAAATCCACTCAAGTTATGAGCAATTAAAGACGTTTAGCAATAAGGTGATTTTAAACATTTTGTAGACTCCTGTATAATAACCAAACTACTTATTCATAATACTTATTTTACGAAAATAATGTATTAATTATTTTTTTTCTAAATAATTGATTATTGACTACAATTTGATAATTATTTCATTATATTATTCGAAAAATTGCGGAACATGCAACCGTTAAATACGAAATTTGGCATATTTGTGCAATTAATACGTTTTTTAATTAATAATTAATGAATACGTTAAATTAATTTAATAATTTAATTAATTTTTGAGTTTACTTGGTCGCCCTTGGTTGTATCCGGTTTTAATTTTAATCTAAGTTTAATTAAATTTTAAGTCTAATCAAGGTACACAATATAAAGTAACCGATAAGTTCGAAATTTGACCCATTTTTTAGTTGCTCATAACTTGAGTTTACTTAATCACCCATGGTTGCACGTGGTCTAAGAATGTTCGAAATTGTCAGTCCTGGATATCGAAATAATTTATATCTCTAAAAAATAAAGCGCGCAAAGTTAAGTAACCATTAAATATAAAATTTGGCCTATTTGTGCATTTCATACGTCTTTAAACCGCTCATAACTAAAGTTTACGTGGTCGAGCATGGTCTTATATGGTCTAGGATTGTTTAAAATTGTTAGTCTTGAATATACGTCAAAAAAATAAAGTGCACAACGAACAGTAACCAATAAATACAAAATTTGGCCTATTTTGTATTTATTTTAATTGCCTTTCGCAATCCATGATTGCACGTGATATAAATTTGTTCATAATTGTCAGTCCAGAATATTTATGAAATTTGTACCTGCAAAATATAACGCGTGCAACATAAAGTAACCATTAAGTTCGAAATTTGGCTTCCTTGTGCTTAAACGTCTTTTAATCGCTTATAACTTGAGTTTATTTAGTCTCCCGTGATCATGCGTGGTCTAAAATTGTGCATAATTGTCAGTTCTACATATCTATGTAACTGAACCTCAAAAAAGTAATGTTTTCAACTTACAACTACGTTTTTATCCTGCAAAATATACAATACACTGACGTTACCAATAAAATCGACTTTAGCACCCTCTAAACCTTAAAATTTTTGGATTATAATTTGAGATACCTTAAATTAGATAATAAATTAAGAAGGTTTTTAGCTGGTATCAAATATAAAAACTGTTTTTTATGGTCAGTTATATATATATATATATATATATATATATATATATATATATATATATATATATATATATATATATATATATATATATATATATATATAGAATAAAGAAAGAAAGCAAAAGATTGCCGTATCTACCAAAATTATTAAAAATACAATCTTAGTTGGGGAACTCGACAAAAAGGGGGCGTGATAAGAGATCACACAATTTTCAATAAGCCAATATTTCGGTCCTGGACTGGGACCTTCTTCAGGGCAAAACTGAAAAGAAGAACAAAGCGTATTCACCGATCGTGTCTGGGACAACTTTAAATTAATGATGTTATCATTAGGTTGTTATAATAAATAAAATTAGTGTAGAACAAGAATAAGATATTAGTCATAATAAATCAAAAAAAAAACTCACATGAGAAGTGCAAAGATTTCGTTAGCCTGAATGGCTGTAGGTAGCTTATACATAAAAAAGTTGTTACAGATAAACGTTGGTTAATCCATAAAATATAAAAAATACACACTAAAACACTGTAGACAAAATTATAAAAACCAAATTTAAAACATGGATGTAATTGGGAACCTTGGATGTTGAGAACATTGTTAATTATTTCACTTGTGACCACCACACATGGCCACCGCCATTTAGGAAAGATGACAAGGACGACAGGAGACAGCTGACCGACAGAGATAAGGGATTTAGTCAAGAAAACTCAATTAACCAGAATGCGGGGTCGACACCTGGAAGGAACCGATCAAAATTGGGAAGTGCAAGTATTGGACCTTTAAGTGAGAAAGAGATAGCCAATTGAGCGACCAAAAAACCGGTATGGAGTCGAGGAAGGATAAATCATAACCTAATTATAGGTAAAGGGTGAGCGAGGGAGCGAGAGAGAGAGAGAAAGTAATGGGAGCAACGAAGAGGAAGATTGTCTAATGAATTAATTATTAATTTGCAAAAACCAATGAAGACTGAAAGCACCCGGAGGTAATGAAGGGGTGACGCAAGGTACTGTCAATGGAAGGAAGACAGTAATCGCTAGGTGCACAAGATGGCCCAGATAAAGTGGAAGGAATCTGTGGAGCCCAGGACCAACGAGAACCGTAAACAAAGAGAGGAAGGAGGAGAGAAACCCTGGACATTATAGAGCTAACAGAGAGAAGACTACCATTTCAATTCAGATGGATCATAAAACACTTGAAGACAGGGAATTATTGTGTGGAATTGATTTATCACAGGAGAGGAGGAAACTATATATGCTACTAAGACCATCTAGGTCGGTTCTTTTATTGATATTATGGTGATTCTCCTGGATGTAACACATTTCAAGGAATTCTTTCTTGGAAAGATTGTTAGAGAAATGAAGAACTTTGGGTTCTCTGAAATTAAAAGAATGACCATTGTCAACAGAATGGGTCGCCAAAGCACATCTGTGTGGATGGCATCTAATATCACTTTTATGGAGTGCAATACGACGATTCAAGGATTGAGAAGTTTGGCCAATATAGATTGACGGACAATTGAGGCAGGAAATTGAGTAAACTAAGTCTGACATGGAAAGAACTGGCAGCGGGGCCTTCAGCTTGCTGAAAACACGTCTGTTTTTGAAGAAAGTAATATTTGGCAATTTTAATGTTAGGAATGACACGCAAAATGTGGACCATCCATGTTTTTAAATTTTATGGATTAACCAACGTTTCATATGTAACAACTTTTTTAGCTTTGTATGTATAAGCTACCTACGGCCATTCAGGCTAACGAAATCTTTGCACTTTCTCATGTGAGTTTTTTTTTTGATTTATTATGACTAATATCTTATTCTTGTTCTACACTAATTTTATTTATTTTCTCGATAACAACCTAATGATAACATCATTAATTTTGAAGTTGTCCCAGACACGATCAGTGAATACGCTTTGTTCTTCTTTTCAGTTCTGCCCTGAAGAAGGTCCCAATCCAGGACCGAAATATTGGCTTAATGAAAATTGTGTGATCTCTTATCACGCCCCCTTTCTGCCGAGTTCCCCAACTAAGATTGTATTATATATATATATATATATATATATATATATATATATATATATATATATATATATATATATATATATATATATATATATATAGAGAGATTTTTACAGCATTTATATAGTCCAGAATCTCCAAGGGGAGAAAAAGTAACAAGCTCTATATTAAGGAATTATGCAGGCTACATAGTTTTATTATTGCAGTGGATTAATTTTAATTTCCTGTAGCGAATTCTTTTTTAGTAAGAGTTATTAATAGTAATAACTATTATTGGAAATTATTCGTCTTATAAAAGAATCTGCAAGGCTCCAAAAATGCATTTTATATAAAATAACTGTATATTTTTCCAGTAGTTTTCGTTAATAAATATATATATATATATATATATATATATATATATATATATATATATATATATATATATATATATATATATATATAATCTTTATTTAAACCTAAGAATTTTATCAAACAGAAAATTATAACAAAGAAAGGAATTATTATTTCTGAAAATTTAATATTTATCTTTCAAAGCAAAGGTTTTTACTTTACTCTTTGATGAAAAATGGGAGACATTTCCTCGTATTTTAAAGCTTCCGCGAAATATATATTTGTATAATTTGCGATCTGTCTACTGGTTGGTCTATCTATTTTCGCAATATCATCCGAATAAAATGATGTTCATCATCATTTCAATTAAGGTATACTTTTAGTACTTGAACGAAGAAAGAAGCCTCAAGATTTTGAGCGGTATCGCTCTAAATGGAGGCGGATAAAAATCCCTATATTTTGAGCTATCATACTATAAATATTTGATTTTATCTTTAGCTTTAACATAAGCAATTTCATGCGTAAATTAGATATTACTATAAGAAAATAAAGTTGCATCATTGGTTTTCTGAACCACTGTATATACTAACGTTAGTAGCACCTAACTGATATCCTTTTAATTTTAAGGATATATGTAACATTCACTTCTGATACATTGAGAATGTCTAATACTATTTAAATATAATAAATTACGAGAACATCAACAGTTGAAAAAAAATAATACTAAGACTATAAAAATTAAAAGATTATTACAAAAACATCAAAAGTTTTCAGAAAGATTACCAAAAAACCGAACTCAATTTATTCCTATATAATTCAGGTGAATGATCACACAAGTAGATAGTTGACTTAAAAGGTTTCGATCTGAAAAAGATCTTCTACAATTTGACTATTAATTGTAACTGAAATTAGGTAAAAAAATCCTAATCTACTTAAAAAATTGAGAAATTTATAGCCTAGCTTATTTATTCCAGACAGTACTCTCCCTCTACTGTAAACTAATTTTTACCCTCATTTTACCGTTAGTTCTCAATCAAAAGTATTCTAATTTTCCGGAGTGAATTAATAACAGATGACCGTAATGCAACATTGATAATGATGGAACAAGCACTAAACATCCACAGAGAAATAACTCAAACCATTGTGAATGAATATGAAAAGCCACTGAAAGGAGGGAATCGTATAAGCCCACAATTCGAACTTCCTGAAATTAATTGCTACTACTGGTGACAATAGCAGCGACGTGAATTGCCTTAGTTGGTCAAATTATCATTTGCAAGTATTATTTAATCATAAGGAAGCATTATAGTCCAGACAATTGCTGTCTTTTACACTATAATGCACCAAAGCCTGCTCCACGTATGTTCATGAATTTTCGGTCGAAATCAAGTTTTGTGTTTAACCATTGACCGTATTTACATAACTTATAATCTTGTGACTTTTAATTGTTCCTGAAAATTAAGAATAAATTAAAAAGAGTCTTGTTCGAGGACGTAAAGATAGTTTAGAAGGCTGTACTTTGCAAGCTACACCACAAAATCAGGTAAAAAATTATTTTATATTACAATTAAGTCATTGTAAAAATGAGATTGAATTAGAAAGAGAATACACTGCGTAAAAAAAGGGAAAAATAATAAATACAGAAAATTGTTTCGTTACATTTGATGTCAACACATGAGGACAGAATCTTTCTAATAAACATTCAAAAGTTTCATGATAGGCGAAAAGTCAAAAGCAAATGTACAGGGAAATTCTTTGATTCACTATTTTCCTACTCTAAATATCAAGGAAATTCTTCCAGTACTATGTTTAGTTCCTTATGAAAAAGCCAAATATGATAACTAAAAATATGTCACTAGTTAAATTTGACAGATTACAAAGCCAACTAACGAACTGTGAAATTGTATTTAATGGTGTGCCCATAAGTAGAGCGTGTCATTAAAAAAAATCCTGGTTGGCTTTGTAATCTGTCAAATTTGACAACTGACAATTTTTTTCTTATCAAGTTTGGCCACCAAAGAAATTTTTAAATATGCCAAATAGGTAAATAGTAAATCGCGTGCGGTTCTTATAAATTAAAATTGGTTTCAATAATTGTGTGTTATATTTCGGTAACGACTGAAAATAAATATCGAGTATTATTCATTTTTGTAACCGGACTGAAAAATGCTATTTAATGGTGTGCTTCCATGTAGAGGGTCCCGTTTAAAAAAATTCTAGTCAGCTTTGTAAACCCTTAAATATAATGATGAATTTTCTGTTATCATGTTTTCTTTCCTCAGAAAAGCTAAGTTTAGTGGTGAAAAAAATTTTTGAATATGCCAAATAGGAAAATAGTAAATTGGATGAGCTAGTTAGAAGTCAAAATTCGACTCAATAATTTGAATGTCCTGTATATCGGTAATGACTGAAAATAAATATCAAGTATTATATATTTTTGTAAACGGATTAAGAAATGCTATATAATGGCTGGCTTATACACATTTTTTTTGTTTTCGCGTAAAAAAAATAGTAAATCGGGTGAGCCACTTACCAGTTAAAATTTGGTTCAATAATTTGAATGCTCTGTATATCAACGACTGAAAAGAAATACTAAGTACTATATGTTTTTGTAAACAACTTGAAAAATGCTATTTATTCGTGTGGTCATATGAAGACGGTGCCATTAAAAAAAAATCCGGGATGACTTTGTAATCTACCAAATTAATTTTTTGTTATACTATTTGACTTCCTCATAACAAACTGTGTTTAGTACCGGAAGAATCTTGTCAAAATCATTAAAATGGAAAAGTAGTGACTTAGGTGAGACACTTAAAAAAATCTCCCTGTACGTATTATTTCGTAAAGAAAACAAAAAGTCTTTATTGAACAGAAAAACATGGAAACGTCCTGTCAATTTTATTTATTTTTTTATGTTATTTTCCATTTTTTTAGTAATTATAATATCCCTTCTGAAGAGCAATTACGAGCATGAAAAAGAGTAAAACTGAGTAGAATATTGATATATATATATATATATATATATATATATATATATATATATATATATATATATATATATATATATATCAATATTCTACTCAATTTTACTCTTTTTCATGGTCGTAATTGCCCTCCAGAAGGGACATTATAATTACTAAAAAAAAATGGAAGATAACATAAAAAAATAAATAAAAATGACAGGACTTTTCCAGGTTTTTCTGTTCATTAAAGACTTTTTATTTTCTTTAGAAAATAATACGTACAGGGAGATTTTTTAAATGTCTCATCTAAGTTACTACTTTTCTATTCTACATAATCAAAAAAATTCTTCCGGTACTAAACACAGTTTTTTATAAGAAAGTCAAATAGTATAACAAAAAATTTGTCAAATTTGGTAGATTACAAAGTCATCCCGGATTTTTTTTAATGGTACGCTCTTCTTATGATCACACGACTAAATAGCATTTTTCAAACCATTTACAAAAACATAGAACTTGGTATTTATTTTCAGTCGTTACTGATATACAGAGAGAGCATTCAAGTTATTGAACCAAATTTTAACTCTTAAGTAGCTCACCCGATTTACTATTTTCCTATCTGGCTTATTGAAAAATTTCTTTTTCTACTAAATTCAGTTTTTTTATGCGAAAACAAACATAATAACAAAAAATGTGTATAAGCCAGCCATTATATAGCATTTTTTAATCCGTTCACAAAAATATATAATACTTGATATTTATTTTCAGTCGTTACCGATATACAGGACATTCAAATTATTGAGTCGAATTTTGACTTCTAAGTGGCTCACCCAATTTACTATTTTCCTATTTGGCATATTCAAAAATTTTTTTTGCCATTGAACTTAGTTTTTATGAGGAAAGCAAACATGATAACAGAAAATTCATCATCATATTTAAGAGTTTACAAAGCCGACTAGAATTTTTTAAACGGTACCCTCTACATATAAGCACACCATTAAATAGCATTTTTCAGTTCGGTTACAAAAATGAATAATACTTGATATTTATTTTTAGTCGTTAGCAATATACAACAGATTCAAATTATTGAAACCAATTTTAAATTTTAAGGAGCGCACCCGGTTTAATATTTACCTATTTGGCATATTTAAAAATTTCTTTCGCGGCCCAACTTGATAACAAAAAAATTGTCAGTTTTGTTCAGATTTTTTTTAAATGTGTTTTGTTCACATTTTTTAAAATGTAAATACAATTTCGCAGTTCGTTAGTTGGCTTTGTTATCTGTCAAATTTAATAAATGACATATTTTTGGTTATCATTTTTGGCTTTTTCATGAGGAACTAAGCAGAGTACTGGAAGAATGTAGAATAGGAAAATAATGAATTAAAATATTTCCCTGTACATTTACTTTTGACTTTTCGCCTATCATGAAAGTTTTGAATGTTTCGACTATGCTTCTTAGAAACATTCTGTCATCATGTGTTGACATCAAATGTAACGAAACAATTTTCTTTATTTATTATTTTTCCCTTTTCTTACTCCTTCTAATTCAATCGTTGTACAATGATTTAATTGTAATTTAAATTACTTCTTAGCTAATTTTGTGGTGTAGCTTGCAAAGTATAGCCTTCTAAACGATCTTTACGTCCTCGAACAAGCCTCTTTTTAATTTATTTTTAATTTTCAGGAATAATGAAAAGTTGCAAGATTATAAGTTATGTAAATACGGTCAATGGTTGAACACAAAACTTGATTTCAACCGAAAATTCATGAACCTAAGTGGAGCATGCTTTCGTGCATTATAGTGCAAAAGACAGCAATTGTCTGAACTGCTTCCTTATGATTAAATAATACTCGCAAATTATAATTTGACCAACTAAGGCAATTCATGACGCTGCTATTGTCACCAGTAGTAGCAATTAATTTCAGGAAGTTTGAATTGTGGGCTTATACGATTCCCCCCTTTCAGTGGCTTTTCATATTCATTCACAATCGTTATTTCTTTTTGAATGTTTAGTGCTTCTTCCATTATTATCAATGTTGCAGTGCGATCATCTGCTATTAATTCAGTCCGGAAAACTAATTTTTGCATTGTGTACGTGAAAAATTTATTGCTTTTACTGTTTGATATTTTTACCCACTTTAGAATATTTTTCTTTTTAATCTTATACTTTATTTACATAAGTATATATTTTTCTCTATTTCTAATTATACAATACAGCTCTAAGTGGCTAGTTATTGCTTTACCCAGCAATGTGGAAACGGAATGATCCTTTTCCGGAATTTAGCATTCTAGTTAAGAAGTAGGACAAAAATTAGAATACTTTTAATTAAAAATTAATGGTAAAATGAGGGTGAAAATTATTTTACGGTAGAGGGAGAGTACTGTCTGGAATAAATATGCAGGCTATAAATTTCTCAATTTTTAAACAGATTAGGATTTTTTCACCTAATTTTAGTTATAATTAAGAGACAAATTTTAGAAGATCGTTTTCAGATCGAAACCTTGTACGTCAACTATCTACTTGTGTGATCATTCACCTGAATTATATAGGAATAAATTGAGTTCGGTTTTTTGGTAATCTTTCTGACAATTTTTGATGTTTTTGTAATGATCTTTTAATTTTTTATGGTCTTAATATTATTTTCTTTCAACTCTTGAGTTTATCGTAATTTATTGTATTTAAATTCTATTAGACATTCTCAATATATCAGAAGTGAATGTTACACATATTGTTAAAATTAAAAGAATATCAGTAAAGTGCTACTAACTTTAGTATATACGGTGCTGGTGGTTCGGAAAACCAATGATGCAACTTTATTTTCTTATAGTAACATCTAATTTATGCATGAAATTGTTTCTGTTAAAGCTAAAGATAAAATCAAATATTTACAGTATGATAACTCAATATATACGGATTTTTACCCGCCTCCATTTAGAGTGATACCGCTCAAAATCATGAGACTTCCGTGCAAGTACTAAAAGAATACCTAAATTGAAATGATGATGATCATTATTTTATTTGGATGATATTGCAAAAAATAGATAGACCAACCGGTAGGCAGATCGATCAAATTATACAACTATATATTTCTTGGAAACCTTGAAATGCGAGCAAATGTTTTCCGAGGAAGATTTATTTAATTTAGGAAAGTTAGTAATAAGGTCTTCCATTTTTCATCAAAGAGTAAAGTACAGATAAATATGAAAGTTTCAGAAATAATAATTCCTTTTTTTGTTATAATTCTCTGTTTGTTGAAATTCTTATGGTTAAATAAAGATGACATATTCTTTTTTGGTTTGTTACCGAAATCTACTGGAAAAGTATATAGTTATTTTATATAAAATGCATTTTTGGAGCTTTTTAGACTCTTTTATAAGACGAATAATTTCCGTAACAAGTTATTACTATTAATGACTTTTATATTACCTAGAAAATCACATCAACTAAAAAAGAATTCATATACAGGAAATAAAAATTAATCTACTACAATAATAAAACTACCGTAGGTAATAGGGCGCGACAGGCTACATAGTTCCTTAATAGAGAGTTTATTACTTTTTCTCTCCTTTGGAGATTTTGGACTATATAAATGGTGCAAAAAACTCTTGCTATATTTATATATATATATATATATATATATATATATATATATATATATATATATGTATATATATATATATATATATATATATATATATATATATATATATATATATATATATATATATATATATATATATATATATATATATATATATATATATATATATATATATATATATATATAAATATGTATATATATAAATATGTATATATATAAATATATATATATATATATATATACATATAGATATATATATATATATATATATATATATATATATATATATATATATATATATATATATATGTATATATATATATATATATATATATATATATATATATATATATATATATATATATAGATATATATATATATATATATATATATATATATATATATATATATATATATATATATATATATATATATATATATATATATATATATATATATATATATATATATATATATATATATATTAATACATGACTGAAAACCAATAGAGTTCATCGCAAGGTAATTTGCAACATGATTATCGTTTTTTTCCAAAATATTTATGTTGATGTCACCCACCAAAATTTCGATATTAGAAAGAGTCAATGTTTCTAGGTAGGTATATATGTCATTTATAAAATCCATCTTTGGAACAGGTGGTGGTTTATACACTGCTGACAAACCAAATGTTGTGCCATTTACTTCAAAGTTCATTCTACTAAGGGTTGTTCCTGAGTTTGTCAATTGAGTGAAAGAAAAATCAACATTTAAATGATTCTTAACAAATATTACAACTCCATCGTTCATCATCGCAAGGTAATTTACAACATGATTATCGTTTTTTTCCAAAATATTTATGTTGATGTCATCCACAAAAATTTCGATATTAGAAAGAGACAATGTTTCTAGGTAGGTATATATGTCATTTATAAAATCCATCTTTGGAACAGGTGGTGGTTTATACACTGCTGACAAACCAAATGTTGTGCCATTTACTTCAAAGTTCATTCAACTAAGGGTTGTTCCTGAGTTTGTCAATTGAGTGAAAGAAAAATCAACATTTAAATGTTTTTTAACAAATATTACAACTCCATCGTTTTTATTATAATTAGCCTCATTATAAAAAATTTGATAACCCGGAATATTATAGTTGTCTATCGAATCAATTTGAAAGGTTTCAGTGAGTACAATGATATCTATATGATGTAATTCATATGTTTTTAAAAAAGTAATAAGATTGTCAATATTTCTATTTAAACTTCTAATATTAAAATGAATTAAACTAAAAACATATTTTTTGTCATTCTTAATGATCTCTAACATCTTCTGGTCTACCATTTTTCCTTGAACACCATTTTTTTTATCACTTATTTGTTCCACTAAGTTGGGAATGTGGAATCTTTGGCACAATGATACTACTGAGTATATATCACCACTACAGTGGTGCTACTAGTGCAAAAATAAAGTGTTTGGTATAGTGGTGATATATACTGAGTAGTTATTTGTTCCAATAAATCGTCCTGAACGTTAAACACCATTATTTACGAAATATAATCAGTTTTGTTTTTTAAAAGATTTATATGATGTTTAAGAGATGGACATTCTGGGTCAGGTGCTGTGTGATCTGTATCAAGTCGTAGGTTATATTTTTCATTGGCTACTTTGCCGTTTATACACCTTTTTGGCCACTCACATCCAAAGGTACTATGATTTCTCGCACAGTTTCCACATATTTCATTTTTTTCACATTTAGTACTCTTGTGAAAAAAGCCCTGGCATTTATAACAACGGGAAACCGATAGGTCCTCATATACCGGTAATCGTTCCCAGTCGATGTACTCCTTTCCATAATTTAGCATCTTGCAAAATAAACTTCCGGAACATTCAGCGTATATGGTAGAATTCTGTTTATTTTTGAGTCTTTTGATATATGTTATTTCTAGATGGTCAAATGTATCAATCCATTTATTTTGTTTGCAAATTTTAGCTTCTAAATTTTCAACTGATTCTTCTCCAGTATAACCAGCAATTTTTATTTCTGGAGAATTTTTCTTTGGTAGCTCTATGTCATATTTTCCATTAAGTTTTCTTTCCGCTTCTTCCTTAAATCGTTCTATATCCTGTTTTGTCTCGCATTTAACCACTATGTTTCCTTGTTTGGTTTCTTTCACATTTCTAATTCCCAATCTTAACTTTGCTCTATTTAATAATGTTTGGATGTCCTGGTTACTTTTTGTGAATTTTGTGCTATCTTGGGTTTAATAACAATGGCTGGCAAGCTTGTTTTGATGTCAACCTAGTTATTCTGGTTGTTCTGTAATATTGTTGCATATGATTCCTTCTTTAAAGACGATTTCATTTCGGATTTTATTTCTTCTATATCCCTCTCCATTTCTTCCATTAATTTCATCATGCAAGGCATCCTGGCTACAAATATCCTGCACTCCCTGCATATCAATAACAAGACTCTCTTTTGGAGGGGCATACATTTTACCTTCGATGGTGTTATATTTGCGCACTTTTTGTGAATCCTTTTTAAACATGAATCACATTTATAATATTCTTCTAGACAAGTTTGTTTACATTCCACGCACTCATCATCACCAAGTTCAACGTCCGACATTTTGTTTGTTTATTATTTGCACAGACAGTACATACGTACATACATACATATATATATATATATATATATATATATATATATATATATACATATATATATATATATATATATATATATATATATATATATATATATATATATGTTTATATATATATATATATATATATATATATATATATATATATATATATATATATACATATATGTATATATATATATATATATATATATATATATATATATATATATATATATATAAATATGTATATATATATATATATATATATATATATATATATATATATATATATATATATATATATATATATATATACATATATACATATATATATATAACCAGCCATTTAATTTTAAATAATTTTTTTAAATTAATCTAAAACTAAAAAAGATAATCTATACACTGATTCTTATAAAATTGTCCGTTCTTTCATGCGGTGATATTAATTTTTCGATATCTTTTTTATTTCTCGAGATATTTGCGAAAAAACTAATTTTTTATTTATTTTCGATTTTCTTGGCTTGGCGTACACTTTAGAGCAGCAAACTTTTTTTATCGTAATCTACGTCTAAAAACTACTTGTATGCCTGTTAACATTTAATTATAGCTTTTGGTCAAAACTTGTCTTTGATGACTGGGTTAATATTCGTACGCACAATTTCTATAAACCCATAACCAATTTTTTAATTATATAATTCCTGTTGCTTCATCCTCCATTCCCCACATTCCTCTACTTCTTCACTCACCCATCTCTTTCTAGCTTTAACACCTTATTTTCACGCAGACATGGCTACTGTCTACCTGGTTAGCTACACTGCTTACTTTGTCATTTATTTTATGTTAATTTAACTTGATTTTAAAATTTTTCATTTTTTTTTTATAGGTCTAACATACGTGCTGGAGGGAAATCCCTGAAGCGCTACAGGAGCGACATATGTGCGGAGAAAGCGATTCACGTTGTTTTTGAATCGCTGTAAATTATACTCGGTCGAAAACACAGTCCTGGACAAATTATTCCAAAGGGAGAACATTATGTTCTCCATATAAAAGACTGCTTGAAAAACATTGTACTAGGAGTAATAAACTGAATCTCATACGGATGTGATGTATTAGCGCTACGCGTATTTCTAGCATTGACCGCTCTGGGAGGAATTAAGCGAGCTATATCCTTCGAACACTAACCTTTTTAGTTTTTTAAATGTTCTCACTGATGTATTCCTCCTTTTCAAAAAGTTATTGCCATGGTCTTTACTTTGTTATGTCTTAACACGTAGACTGAAAATTTTTTGGTCTGACACATCGATGTCGCCTTTTTCAAAATATATAAAGTGGTTTAAGGAATACTACTTTTGATATTTTCAAAATAATAGAAAAAATCGAAGTTCGTGTGTTGATTAACTACTGTTTTTGATGGGAAAAAAATACCGTTCAAGCAAGGCAATGGCTTGATAAATGTTAGGGGGACTCTGCTCCTGGCAAAGCACTCATCATTTACTGGTATGCTGAATTTAAACGCGGTCATACAGTTACAAATGATGCTGAACGCTCTGGATGCCCAAATGAGATGGTTACACCGGAAAACATAAAAAAATTCACAAAACTGTTTTGGATATTATATATGTTATATATATTATTATTGCAATAACAATGAACAATTAAAGTTAAGGCGAGAAAACAAATATTCTAGGCATTATGGAAATAATATTGGCAATTTTATTAGACTAAAATAGAAAAAGATTATTAAAAGTCAACTAAGGTAAGGTACAAGGAACTGTAATCCTTCCTATAACTTAATCTCACTAATGGTCCCCTTTCGTATCATAAACTAATTCTTACCCTCTCTTTACAGCTAATCTTAATGGTAATTATTCTAATTTACATGGCATTTTATGAGAATTACCGTCCGCTCTTTGGAATACTAAGATAGAGAAAAGAATCGGAAAGAAAGAAATAAATATTTACGAACTGCTCTTCACTATTTTAATCGAAATGAAAATATGTTTACTTGTTCATGTTTCGATAGTAATAAACTGTCATCTTCAGCATGCTTTTTTTAATACAAAAATAATGACTTTATGGACGACTGAACCAGTGCAAGAATAGATGTTAAAAATACTGTCAAAAAATCATCATTCAAATCAGAAGGGAGAAAAAAAAGGTTGAGTAACACAAAAAAAACAAAAGGTAAAACTGAAAATGTCTGTTATTCAAAAAATTCGACTTACGTACTTCAGAAGATTATACAAAATAATTAAAATCTCTAAAACTAATTTACAATATTTAGTATTTCATTTTTGAAAAAGCTACATTGATAACGACATATATTAAACTTATTAAATTTTTTCTTAGTTTATTAAAGTGAAATATAAAACACAAGTGTTTAATTTCCGGTATACTTACGTTTAGTAAGGTTAAAATACGTAAAAAATTAAATGTGGATAGAAAAATTGAACAAAGTACTTTTCGCTAATGCGTACAAGATAGAAGTAGTTTGCTAAAGCTGCCTGAGGTTGAGGATGCACACTGGAACAAACGTTAAAAAAATTATTTGTGTAACCACTGAAATTTGAAGTAACACGTAGGCTGACAAGTTTTTTGGTCTAGCTACTTACTTTTTTTTGCAAATTTCGACTTTATTCATCAATATGGTCTCCTTCAAGGGCGATACAATCAG
This sequence comes from Pachyrhynchus sulphureomaculatus, assembly GCA_019049505.1. NCBI lineage: Eukaryota > Metazoa > Arthropoda > Insecta > Coleoptera > Curculionidae > Pachyrhynchus > Pachyrhynchus sulphureomaculatus. The sequence goes on from CM032448.1 coordinate 54,485,201, forward strand.
TCCAACGCTTTCCTAACATTTTCTATACATTTCTTACAGAAGGAATTGTCTTTGCCTTCAAAATCGCCGATAGCTTCTTCACTGGAGCCAAATCTCTTTCCCGCGAGTATTTTTTTGAGATCTACGAATAGATACCATAATAGTCGCTGGGGGCCAAATCTGCAGAATACGGTGGATGATGAAGCAATTTAAACTTCAATTCATGTAATTTTGCCATCGTAACAATTGATTTGTGACACCGTTTAATGTCTTGATGAAAGAGCACTTCTTTCTTGTTAATTTGAGGCCGTTTA